>CM062806.1:503520373-504057987 GCA_031772625.1 Pinus tabuliformis | reverse complement strand
CATACCAGACTAGGTAGCCCACCATGGATTGATCAAACTTCTCGTGGAGGATGCGCTTCATTCATATAAGGTTCCTCTCTCATGGAAGCATTCAGAAAGTTGACAAGAGATGGAGACATAAGGATGTTGACCGAGGAAAGTGGTTCCTCCAGCAGTGAGGAGAAAGAATCAGTGACCGCGAGAAAGAAAGAAACAGGCCAGAAGACCCCGACCACAATACAGAAGAAAGAGCAAAAGAAGAAGCATGAGAAAACGGATGACAAAGAAAAATATGACACACCCATCTTGACAGCAAGAGAGAAAAGTTTGCAAGGCAGAACGGACAAAGCCGAGAAGGTCCACATCAGCAAAAGTACCTCATCAGCACCCGCAACCAAACCAAAAAGCAAAACTCATGCAACCAAGCAAGCCAAGGTGGTGACACCTGTGTCTACAGGAAAGAAAAAACAGACTTCTACAGGAAGCCCGAAGATTATTGAAAAAGGGTCTTCTACAGGAAGCCCGAAAATTACCAAAACAGGGTCTTCTACAGGAAGCCCAAAATTGACTAAAACAGGGTCTTCTACAGGAAGCCCTGAAAAAGTGAAACCCAAGGAGAAGAAAGCTGATATTCGTGAAAGGGAGGCAGCAGCTGTGCTGGCCGCCCTCAGCACGCCACCTAAGCCAAAAGAGAAGAGAAAGAGGGAGACCCCTCTATACTTTGAAGCTCGAAGAAGTGCGAGAATAAAGACGGGCAAGCCACAGCCCCCATCCAGCAGCCAAATCACTACAGGGGATGCCCCTACTTCACCCAGTGAGAGGTCCCCCTCGAAGATATCGGTCACCTACGAGAGGGGGAGCCCAAAAACAACTACTTGGAAAAGAAGGGTAGACCAATCGGCTTCAAAAGCCCGGCTCAAGGTCAAGGAAACAGAGAAGAGGGAAGGAGCGGCACCCTCATCGCCACCAAGGGCAGAACAGGTAGAGCCACCAAGAGTAGGAAAGAAAGAGCGTATTCCGCAGCCTAGTTCTCAGCCAAGGACAAGGAGCTGGGGCAAAATTGCTCAAGGATGAGCAAATATTTTAGCTGGGGGGTGATGATGAGCCCCAATTTTTGGTAACAATTTGGGCTCATTTGGCCTACCGACCTTGCTCAACCCTTCATCTTTTATCACTTATGCATAATTTCTTAGTATATTCGTGTTATTTGTAGGAAGAAGGGTAGGCATTATATCTATGTGACTAATACATGATGATTTCAGGTTTTTTGACATTAAATGGAGCAAAGACCACGCAAATGGAGACAAGGAGACAACAAAGGTGGCATTGCAGGTTTATAGGGAGGTTGTCCACAGTCTTGAATGACTTCCCTCGTGATCTCCACCCTAACTCCGAGCTCCAACAGCTATCCCCACCTAGCTGAAAGGCAGCCAACGGATTCTACAGGAACAGCAGTTCACTTTCAGTTAGGCAGCCAAGCTCCACTAATTGAGGAAGCCAGCTTGATCCTCATCATGTATAAATATTGAGGCCATAGCCTTTGATAGGAGCTTTTTGAACTTTTGAACTACTGTTGCAATTTCTAAGCACGAGCTACAGCTCGGTTTTTGCTCTTTGTAAGCCAGTTTTTGCATGTTGTTAGACTCATGATTATTTAATAAAGGCAGGCCGCTTTGGATTCAATTCTGAGTTCTTAAGGGAGCTATAGCTCTCAGGTTAGGGCCCAACCTGAGAGCAATAGACCTCCTTTTCCTTGTATTGTTACTTGTCTTTCCTTTCAGCACTTCATTTCTTTGCTTTGACATGTATTTGAAAAACACAGTCTGCTTATTTAGTTTCTTTAATGTGATTGAGTAGGATTAGTTTATGGTTAAAGTGCTTTCAGTAGCTTAGATTAGAGTAGGAGGATTAGCATTCATTAGAGCTCCAAGAAAAGGTTGACAGTGCACTCACTGCCATCTCTGTTTAGAGATTGGGGGTGTAGACCGTACCAACCACCAAAAAACGCAGTCTTATACGTTCATGCAAGCTGCAACACAGTCATTTCAATCATAGAACCATCCATGCATTCTGATCTTCAGCAATACTTTTTCGTTCCAACACCATGCACGATTTCTCTCCACAATTTACATTGCTGCTCGTTGGTTTAATAACACAGTTAGGATAGGTTGATGAATTCTCGGTTTTGTGCAGATTTGTTTCCTTTACATTGCGTAGTATCACTGTGTTATCTTATTCTTCTTCTCAACCGCACCTAGAGCCACCTACCCAACCTCTGTTCAGCTCGTTTTCTTTCCAACCCTTCTATTGTTCACGTAGCTCCATCTTTTTGACTTTTCATTGCTTCCACCCTTCTATCCACCAACCAACTTTACCCACTCTCTCTCCATCTGATCTCTCTGTCCCTGAGCCATCACTAGCTCCCTTTTCATCCTACCTATCCACCCATACTGCTCCTACACTCCTCCATCACCAAAAACTCCAACTGCAGAACATCATGTAGAAGTTAGCAGACTTCCTGTAGAAATCCTGAGTTTCCTGTAGGATCCCCTGCAGACATCCTGTAGAAGCCTGCAACCTCGGTTGCCAAGCACCTGAACGTTGTGGACTTCCGTGGAATGATGTTGGAGATCCCCTGGACCCTCTCCTAGCCTTCATGACCTTTTTCCAGCCTTCCTTCCCTCCGAACTACCCCTGCACAGTCAAAACCTAATAAGAAACAAAGTCATAATAACTCCAACCACTTAAGCAAAAATACAAAAATGTGTTCTCTTCAATGAAAGTAGTTTAAATTCATGCATCTCATATCACTAGAAGTAATGGCATCGTTTCTAGAATTTTGCACTCCCACCATTGCATCATAGAGATTAAACTAGTCAGATTAGGGTTTACTAGGGTTTCCATGTTTGGTTGGCTTTCAGTTCATTCTTGCAAAGTAGGTTAATTTCCTTTAAGATAGCCTTCGTTCATCATTTAGAAAGATTCTTCTGAGAGCATATAGAAGTTGGCTTGAGCCCTAGCGGACTTGTGCCAGCTGACCAAGTGACAGCTGCGACAAGAGCTAGTACTTGTGCATACAGCACCGTCGCTTCCAAGTTTGTTACGAACTACCGGGTTGATAAAATTAGAGATAGGAAGCTCCAGGAGTTGTAGAATTATTGCTACAATACTGGAGCCCACCATCTTTTTGGCGCCGTTGCCGGGGAAGCGTCAGAGTATTAGTAATTGTTGCTTTTCTTCTATTTTCTTACTCTTGCCTTCTGCTAAGTAGTTTATTTCATTTCCATTCTGCAAAAGTAGCATAGACATTTCCTGCTTTCATAGATTAGCATTTCTCGCTTTCATAGATTAGCATTTCAATTCCGCAATTTCATTTCTGCAAGCGTATATTAGCTTTTCAATTCTGCAAGCGTAGACTAGCATTTCCATTCCTGCAATTTCATTTGAGCAAAGTAGATTAGTTCTTTCCTGCTTTCAATTTAATTCTGCATCTTTATTTCAGTAAGATAGTTAGTTGTAGATCAATCTGTTTCAGTTTTGCAGGAACCAAAGAAGAAAAAAAAACAAAAGCAATCAAAAAAGTCTTTCCATTTCATGCCTTGTAGGAATCGAGATAAAACAGGCAAATTCTTACCCAACACCCCCACCACATCACTGAGTCACCCTTCTCTCTTCTTCGGTGACAGTGATCCAGAAGGACCTATAGGTGAACCTCCTGAGATATACGAAGATCCTATAGCAGAAGAAGAATTAGAGACCATCCCATCTGAAGCTATGGCTGACAATAGAGGGGAAGACGAGAGAATAGAAGGTGCCTTCCCCATCCGAGAGACCAATGGAGAGATGAAAATGAAGAACATTAGCCCCTCTGCTTTACCTCACTTCCATGGATTGACTACTGAAGATCCTGATACCTTCCTGTTTGAGTTTGTTGTCCTTTGTAGAACCTATGACTATACTGAAGATGAGCAGAAGCTGAAACTCTTCCCTTCCACTCTTAAGGATGCAGCATTACGCTGGTTCATGGGCTTACCTGGGAATAGTATCACTACTTGGGCTCAGATGCAGCAAGCTTTCAATACCAAGTACCGGGACTACTGTAGGTCCAACAGGGACATCTTACTTGCCTCTGTACGAAACTGTGGTCAAGGCATTACCGTACGACCCACTGCTGGGACTCCTACACCAAAGGGTTTGAGCTCTAATTGGAACTTCTTACCAGGGAGATCCCCTAACATATTGGTCGGTTCAGCACTGTCAACACTTCTAGTATTTTGTAAACCAAAAAATGTTCTGAGTGTTATGTTTACAGTTGCAAATGAAAAGATATGTATCAGAGATTGAGATAGATCCTCTTTTCAATTTCCCATCCCACCCAATCTGATCACCATTCTTAGCGTTGCAAATACCATAATTATGTAGCACATCGATTATTATTTTCCAGGCCCCATCCACCTCCCCCGTCAATCCAATTTCCTCTTCCCTCTTCCATACTGGAATAATGGCCGACCAAGTTTTGATTGCCTGATCAAAGTAAAAGTATCCTATGGAATTGAGGCTGTGTGTGAGATCATTAGAGTAATACATCTCTATCCCAGTTTCAAGGATGCAAAATCTACCAATGATAATCTCCTTCCCCATGCCAAATATCCAGCATGCCTGTTTAAAAAACCAATATTTGACCTTATTGAAGTTGACTCATATGGTGGAACTAGTCAATTTTCCAATAAGTCCCTCTCTCATCCACTAAATGACCTTTATTCCATTGAGATATTTGGATCTGATGATATCATCCCATAAGAATTTACCAAATAGTCCTTGCCATAATGATTTAATCAGAAGGGCCCAACCAAACAGTTTTACATTGAGCATACCCCAACCTCCCAAACACTTAGACCTGGTGAGCTTTTTCATCTTGGTGAGGTGGAATTTATAAGATTTTCCAGATCCTACCCAAATAAAATTAGGCATAATCCTATTTATTTTCAAAATGATAGTGGCAGGGAGACATTAAATATTTTCCTAGTATACCTCTAATTGATACAGGATCGATTGTGTAAGGGTGACTCTGCCTCCAAGTGATAAAGATCTATGTTCCCATCCAGATATCTTTTTATGAAATTTGTCTACAATCCATAAACAGTCATTGGCTTTGTAATTATTTGGCTTGATACTAAAGCCAAAATATTTAAAACCAGTGTTGATCGGTTTAGCTTCCACACCAAAAAGGTTTTCAATATGCTCAATATCGTCCTGTTGTCCCTCCCCATATAGTAGCACCGATTTTTCCATTATTCATAAGTAGCCCAGAAACGCTGCCAAACCTGTAGAAAATATTATGTAAGGTTGCCCACATCATCCTGGATATCATACCAAAAACAAGAATGTCATCAACAAGAATTTGTGTGAGATCCTAATTCCCCGGCCCACAGTGAGTTCTTGGAATTCGCCCCCTATGCGGGAATTTTTAATTTTATGGCTGAAGCCATCCATGCTCAAGATAAAAAGAAACAAGGAAAGTGAGCATCCTTGTCGCAGTCCTCTGCTCTCCCCAAAGTAGCTTGTAGGAAAACCATTAATAATGATTGCATATCTGAGAGTAGTAATGCAAGATATTATCCATTCAATGTTGTGCATTTGGAGGCCAATTATGTGTCAAAAAATGCGTAGGAATGTCCAATCAACCCTGTCATAAGATATTTGCAGTTCCACCTTCATGACAACAACTTTCATCTTCTTTGTGTGAATGGAATGCATGCATTCCTGTGCCGTTGCAACTACATCTTGAATCTGTCTATCCCATAGGAACCCATATTGCTCTAGGGATATTTATGTGGACAAAGTATGCTTAATTCTGAGAGAAATGATCTTGGAGATCAATTTATATATCGTATTACATAGAGAGATGGGTCTATAGTCATTGAAAGTCCCTGAATCACTCTATTTTGGAATAAGAGTAATGTATGTAGATTTGATTGCTGGAGTGATGTGTCCTCCTAGTATGGACTCTTCAACCATCCACACCATGTCTGGTCCCATAATATAAAAAAAAAATACAAGAAGATCTCAACTGTCCATCCATCTAGACCCAGGCATTTGCCATTAGTATAAATATTTAAGGACAGTGTGGACCTCCTCTAAATTTACAACCTTGTATAATTCCTCATTCTTGTCTGAATCAAACATTGTTGGATATGAATCAGATCCACATATCTGGTCCTCTATACCATTTGCATCTCTTATTTTGTAGGCATCCTCGAAGAATGTTGCAGCCGCTTGCTGATCAGAAAATGATCCTAGATGACTTTTCACTCAAAAATGAAAGTCAAAGGATGCTTCTGAAAATAGTCCCATTGCATAGATATTTTCAATTTGAATGGGCTAAAATGGACTTCAGATGAAGAAGTTATTGCAAAAAGAAGATTGCCATTGTCCTTTGAAAAGGAGGCAAATTCTTATAAAAATGGGCTTAAGGATTTATATGTGTTCCTTAAGGAAATCACATTGGGGAAAAGCAAAGGAGCAGACAGTAGGCCGAAGGACGCAGTGATATGCGATTGCGATTATCGCATCGCACATAACCCAAGGGGAAGGACCCGTAGCATTGCCAAGCGCCGATGCGATGTGCCGATAGCCGATAGCCGATGTGTTGATGGGCCGATGCGCCGATAGCCGATGGTCGATGCGCCAATAGCCGATGGGTCGATGCGCCGATGGGCCGATAGCCGATGAGGCACCGATCGGAGTGATCGGAGATTGGGCGATTAGTGATCCCCGATATAAAGGGCCAATGCACATTGCGATATGCCGATAAAAGGAGGACCCGATAGAGTTTATCAGCGCGATTTCATAACTTTTGAAATCAGGATTTACAGGATTTCTGTGTATTTCCCGTGTATTGGGTTTTTTGGCCATACGCTTATGCGATAAAGCGTGGAATCGAAAGGGATAGATGTGACTGTATATCAGTGGAAGTCTGGATTTTGCGCCCGATAGTGTATTCCGTGTATTATCTCTGTGTAATGGAAATGTGATTATTTTCAGAATTAAGGCAGAGAAAGGCCACCGATTCCTTAGTAACTGCCCCTGATCATTGTGCCACGCTGCAAGCGGGCGTTTTGTAACAATGATGTGTTTGTAACGCACAGAGCCACAGAGCCAGAAGCCAGAGGGCCAACCGAAGAGACAGAGGAAAAATCACGCACAGAGAAATGGAAAGGAATCCGCAAAGCTGGAAGAATGCCTCACAAAAGCCAGAGAGCACAATTGAGAGGTAACGCAGAGAGTTTTGGAGGTCGTTGGAAGGTTACCGAGAGTCTCTTGGAGGTCGAGCAAACTACAGAGGCACGCAGAGGCCGAGAGAAGCTCAGAGAGAGCTAGAGCCAGAGCTAGAGAGCCAGAGCCAGAGCCAGAGCCAAGAGCCAGAGCCAGAGAGCTCACAACAGACTTCTAAGAGCCATGGAGCTATAATGAAGCTGCAAAACAGTAAAGAGATCAAATGATCAAGCTGTTGCTGGTGTCCAGAGTGTGTTGATGACAAAAGAAGGAGTTCCAGATTCAATACAGAATTCTGAGGGAGTCAGAGAAGCTAGAAGCTCAGAGCACTAACTCAAGGTCGAGTCCAAAGAAGCCTAGATCTGTCTGCAGAGTGAGGATAGCCAGTGAGATAAGATGGTATTCTAAACCCATAGGTTCAGTTGTAAACCAATGGAGTTGAGCGTGGAGCTTGTAAAAGAAGTTTACCATCCCAAAGAGCCTAGTCGAGTTGACTAGAGCTCAAGGAGATGTAGCCAAAAATATCAGGGTGAACTCCATATTATATTGTTGTCTTATGTGTTTGCTTACTTGCTGCTTTATTTACTGTTATATGCATTTCATATCAGTTTAAGAAAATGAAGATAAGCACTTGAACAGTCTAAAGGCAATCAAAAGACATACACCTATTTTCAAGCACTTTTTAATTCTGCAATTGGTTAATCATAAGGTCTTGGAAATATTTAAGCTTTGGAAGTGGGAGAGGTTCTTGTAAGCTGACAAGAAGCCTTTAGTGCCCCATTTTCAAATCACCTGCTGAAATTCAGGTAGAGAGTGTACCATGCTGCCATTAGAGTCCTTAATGCCCCAAATGGTATTAATCTGTCTTCTAAAATTGGCATACTGTGGAATAATTTTCTAACATTAAAATATTATGCATAATAAATCTTTGCACTAATTATTTATAACAACATTATCAATATATATGTATGTATAGATCCATGCAACTGACTGAAGGATTATTTGTAGAAACCTTGACTTAAAAATACTTTTCCTAATAAATTCATACACTCATGATTTATAACAACCCTATCAATAAACATGTATGTTTAGATCCACACAACTAGCCGAAATGATTATGGGTAGGGATATTTGGTAAATTGGCTTCCTTCTAACAATCACCTAGATAACGTTGTCACCAAGGAGATGAAGTTGATTGGATCGTAGAAGGTGTTGATGAGCCCCCAACTCAAATTCAACTCTTCTCTCTCAAGAACTCCAACGTGGGCACCTACATGTGTTTTCTTCTTTCTCAAAACTTGTCTTGAGCAATTTCTAACCCAAATCTATTATAATTGTTTAGAGAAGTAGATAATTTAGAGAATTTGTAAATCTGGCCACTTATTAAATAATTTTAGAAATGGATTATCTTTTACTTTGCAAAACTAAATTAAAAAAAAAAAAATCATCAAAACATTCTTGAAGAAAATAATTTGTTTCAAACATTTGGAAAGAAACAAAATAGTTTAGTAGTAATCTTGAGGTGGTAAGTAAAATTTTATAAAAGATATAAAATAAAAATATTTATTTTTGTTAATAGAGTTTTCAAAATAAAAAATTCAGGTGGAATAATTCACTATATGATCATTTGTGTTTGTTTTTTCTTTTTATTTTGCAATTATTTTTCAAGCTATCTTTCTATTTATCTATCTACCATGTGAACTTTCATAAGATAAACTGAAAAACACCAAGGAAAATGCACTTCATCTTAACGTAGTTCATATGGAATGTTTAATGTATTTTTTTTTTCACAAAAGTGTCATACACATCTCATAAAATATATTCTAAAATACTCATAAATTTAGTAATAAAAAAATATCTATTGTTTTGTTCCAAAGGTTATTTTGTTGTCGTTTTCAAGGATCTTGAAGACAGGCAGAAGATTTTTGACCAGGGTCCCTGGTTCTAGGGTCGTACAAGACTCTCAATTCAACCATGGTTTCAAGTTCAACCCACTCTCCATGAATACTTTAGCCACTCTGGTTTGGGTATGACTCCCAAACTCACCCTTCTAGTGGCTTCGGCTAGATTTCCTTGAAGTTATTGGAAACACTCTTGGATGCTTTGTTAAAATAGACAGAGAGAGACTAGCTAATGGGTTCATCTCATTTGCTCGCATCTGTGTTGAATTAGATTTAAGTGCAGGCCTTTCCGACAAAATCATCCAAAAATGGAATGACAAGGAACTCCATCATCCTTTAGACTATGAATACACAAATTTTAGATGCAGGTCTTGTCAGCAACATGGGCATCTTTAGAGTGCATGTCTTGCCTCTAAAGGGGTGTTAGGGTATCCGGAGTCGTGAAAACCCAACCGTGGATGGCGTGATCAAAAGGTAGCTTGAAACTTCATGAACATGAAAAGCAATAAGAAGGTCCACCCTCAGCAAGAAAAGACATTTAGTGATTCTTCTTCCTCACAAGATCCTATGCAGCCCACGGTTGATACGCCTCCATTGTTAGTGGAAAAGAAGCCTCCAACAATGGAGAATGAAAATTCATCAGCATTAATCATGGCTACAAATAGTGGATAGAAACACCCACACGGGTCTGATAATTCAAATAGTGATAGGGATGTCCCGCACTCTAAGGAAGTGGTAAAGATGGATCTTTCTCTGAAAATCGAGGATATGCAATTATCCTATATTGTATCTAATAAATCTGTAAGATGGGTAGATGTTCATAGGAAGAAAGGGAAAATGGAAAAACCCCTGAACTCCTCTAGTGTTTGATAAAAAATGTCTAATATGTTCTTTGGTCTGTTGTTAACTATTTGTACTATATGTAATCCTTTTTGCTATTAATAAAATATTTTTTATCATCTTACAAAAAAAATAATAAAAATATATAACCATACTCATATCTAATATATAACCCTAGTAAATATGAAACAAGATATTACACATATCATGAAGTGTGTTTTAAAATGCTCATAACTTAGAGGAAAAAAATACAATCATATTACTAACTAATAAAATTAAATATATAATGTTATATTTATATGTATTTTTGTTGGTTTTCAAATTTAAACTATAGTAAAAGAAATCAAATTTGATTAAAAATGTTATACACATTTCATAAGCATAGGTCAAAATGATTATAATGAGTAAATTGTCTTTTAATAAATTTAAATATATATAAATAACAATGTAGTTTAATTAATAAATATTTTTTTAAGTTAATTTAATTCTAAAATTTGATAAACATTTTTTAAAATCATAAATATATGTTGTGGAATTTATAGAAAGAGAATTTATTATTGTTTTCAAAGATTTTGAATCTATTTATGTAATTAAAAAATATTTTAAAAAATAAAAATTTATAATCTCACACAAAATTATTTCATCTAATTTCAATAAAAAGTTATTAGTTAAATTGCATATATAGGAAAAAATTATGGTAATGGCTCTATGACTAACATGGTGAAGATTATATATTCATTTGCATGTATACTCGATGTAGGAATTAATCAACCAAAAATTGATAAAATAATTGAATTTAAATTAAATAACAATTTATGCCGTTGATCAAACAAAACTTTCAAGAAATATGCTTCGGGCTAAACATGATTGGCTGGTTAGGAATTATAAAGTGTGTCATCTGTCTAGAACCCTATACGTGGTATGTGCATCCGTTGGCATGTGCATCCATAGGGAATAGCTAGCAAAAATCTGATTTCCCACCAACAAATTCAACCTATTAAATTAAATTAAATTATAATATGGTTTGATATTAGCTTGATATAGTATTGTTTCATGATTAATGATGTGTAATATTGATTCAACCCCTCATATGTTTCTAAAGCACAAGTGTTTCGAATAAGCCGAATTGAAGCCCTTATCTATTTCGCTTTTCATTATCTTCATTATCTACCACAAATCCATGTTTTAATCGATCGGAGCAAAACCTTTTTTCAATTTTAAAGCAATAAATGAAACACACATGATCCTCTACCATTAGATGTAGTAAAGTATTTTGGAAAATATTCTCTTCTTGTAGTGATACTAATACAGAGTTGAGAGTTCTATGTAAGTAGTGATGATTTGCATTGAACACTAAATGAAAATTAGAAACTTCAACGTGCAGTGTAATTGTATGTTTGCAGTGAGAGAAGGGATGTGCTCTTACATAAAAAGGTATGTAGATTGCTTTTGTCATTCAATTGACAATGCAACATTTCTTTTTTATTTTACCTCCCCTTTTTAAATAGCTTCAATCCAATTTTAAATGAGAAGAGAGATATTTTTAAATAGCTTCAATCCAATTTTAAATGAGAAGAGAGACATTTAAGGCATTATGTGAAAAGTATTGATTAATATGTTTGATTGGTGTAGATTTATTTTATTATCATGATTTCGGTTGAGCAATTAGCAATTCAATATGGATTAAATAGTAGTCAAATAGAGATTGTGATAATTGCACGACTTACATAATTGGACCTCATATCCCTTCTACTTTTTAATATTCATCCACAAACATTAGAGAAATGTTGAGGTCTAAAATGGGCCTTCTAAGGAATATTATAAAATAAAGGTGGAAATAATAAAATAAGATTAGATTACATCATCAAATTTTAGAGGGAAAAAAGGAAGAACTATTTTTTCAACACGTATTTTCAACTTATCTCCCTATGATTTTACTCAAATTTCGAGCGGGAGCACTCATTGGATGTAGAATTTAAATCTTCATCCAAGGAGTACTCATGTTGCATATTTTTGATGGACCCTACTACGTGAAAAATGAGAAATACGTGAAAAAATGTGATTGCAATAATGTTTTTTATGTATATCTCATTTTTCGTGTAGCAGTATCCATCAAAAGTATGCAACAAGGGTACTTCTTTGATGAGGAATTAAATTCTGCATCCAAAAAGTGCTTAGGCTCAAAATTTGTGTAAAATCATAGAGATAAGTTGAAAAAAAGTTTGTTTGTTTGTTTGTTTTTTTTTTTATAACTCTAAAAAAGGTGAATCATCCCCCATGGTTGAAATCATCATCTTGAATCCTATTGGTTCTTATAAAGTTGATCTTGGTTGTATATTTTTGTTTTGAGTCTCATTTTAAACCTGAAAATTTCTCTAATAGATATTAGGTTCAATTACAAATATTTTAGGTTTAGGAATAAACCTAAATCCAAGCTCTACCAACATCCTTTAACCATCCAGAAATAATAACCAACATCCAATTTAGGCATTGAATGTCAATCTCCAAATTTTCAATTGTGGTTGTATTATCCAAAATCTTAGATAAATAGACAATGTGAAGCTACCATCTAATATAGATCTCAAATGATGTACATTGTGATTATGCCATCGCCAGGTTGTGTAGACAATTCCATGAGATTCTCTCGAGGGCACACAGACATTCTAAAAACGTTGCAAATTAGAATAATGACATAAAAAGATTTAAAAGTGGTTGAGTAATGACAATGATACCACAAACTAGGTAGACCAGGTGGAACGCTATAAAGTCAGTTTCAAACAACATTATGGATCACAAAAATCTGAGATAAAAAAATATAATATAAATTTTATTAAAAGTGACCAAGTCTATTGCATAAAAAAAATGATATTATATAAAAGAATAAATTAAGTGGAAAATTTGTATTTAAATATTATATGTAATATCAAGTTTTCAAATTTATCAATATATAATAAAAATTTAAAAATTAAGAGGAAAAATTTTATTTCAAATTTATTAATATATAAGAAAAAATTAAAATTTAAAAAGAAAATTTTCATTTAAATAACTTTTAGGTTTTCAAATTTATCAAGTATAATTTTTTACTCGAATTTTTTATTTTAAAAAAATTTACATTTTCATAAATTTAATCTCTATCATCATATTATGAATAATAGATTAAGATAAATTTAAATTGAGGATATTAATTTATAAAATAATTGTCCAATTGATTTCATATATATATATATAATGCATAATGAAGGCCCAAGAGGTGTTGATGGGTCACCAGTTCTATTATCTCCCATAAAATCTCATAGTGGCATCTCCAAGTTAGAAGAATAAATATATTCTATAGAAATCTTGACATGAAAATAATTTGCATAATAAATTCTTACTAATTATTTATAACAAAACTATTAATATATATATGTATATATAGATTCACACAACTAACTCAAAGCGTTATGGGTATAAATCTTGATATAAAATAATTTGCCTAATAAATTTATAGATTAATTATTTATAACAACCTTATCAATAAACATGTATATATAGATCCACACAATTAGCTGAAATGATTATGGGTAGGAATATTTAGTCACTGGCACCAAGGAGCTTAAGTTGATTAGATCGTACAAAGTGTTGATGAGCCCCCAAACTCAAATTCAACAACTTGTTCTCTCTCATGAATTCCAACATGGTACCTACATGTATTTTTTTTCTTTCTCGAAACTTTTCCAAAACAGTTTTTAACCTAAATCTATTTAGAAAAGCAAATAATTTTAAAAAATTGTAAACTTGGACACTTCTTAAAAATTTGTAGAAATGTATTATTTTTTAACTTTATAAAAATAGATTTAAAAAAATCATCAAAATATTTCAAACCTTTATAAAGAAACAAAATATTTCAATAATAATCTTAAGGTAGTAAATAAAAGAGTCTAATATATATATATATATATATATAAATAAAACTTTCAAATTTAAAGAACCAGGTGGAATCATTCATTAATGATCATTCGTATTTGTTGTTTCTTTATATTTTTCAATTATTGTCATGTTATCTTTCTATTTATCTATCTATCATGTGACCTTTCCTAAGATAAACTGGAAAACACCAAGGACAATGTACTTCTTTAGGACGTAGTTCATATGACAAGTTTAATGTATTTTTCACTGCGCAAAAATGTCATAAACATCTCATAAAATATATTCCAAAATACTCATAAATTGAGTAACAAAAATATATAACTCTACTTATATCAAATATATAACTCTAGTAAATATGGGGCTAGGTGTTACACATATCATGGAGTGTGTCTTAAAATGCTTATAAGTTGATGAAAAAAATACAATCATATTACTAACTAATAAAATTAAATATATAATGCCATATTTATATGTATGTGGTTGGTTTTCAAATTTAAATTATCTAAAAGAAATTAAATTTGATTAAAAATGTTATACACATAAGTAGATGTCAAAATGATTATAAGGACTAAATTTTCATTTAATAAATTTAAATATATATAAATAACAATGTGATGTAATTAATAAATGATTTTTTTTAGTTAATTTGATTTTAAAATTTGATAAATATTTTTGAAAATTATAAATATGTATTATATAATTTATAGAAATGGTTTCATTTTTTTTGTAAGCTACGAGAGTTTTTTCTTTTTCTATTTATAGCAGCAAGTTGTTCCATATACATAATCTTGGTGGCCTCAACTTGTCCATATGGGAAACCAAGTCTATTGGCCACCTTAGCCTGTTATAAGCCATCTAGTAGAAAAATTTCACAAGTCTTTCAACCCAAGCTAAATACACATCACATCTAGATACATTGTTTAAGGTTCGATCTAACATATAAAGACAGAAAAAGTAAAAGCTATCCGCTAAAAAACTAGTAAAGACTGGAAGTTAAAATACTATTCCTTTCTATCATCTTTTTCCAAATCCACGATAGCCGGAGCAACAACAGGGTCCCCCGGTGCCGGAGACAGCTTCATCAAACGCTGTTAGATCTCATCCAGCTTACTATCCTGCATAAACATCATAATTTTCAAATTCTTCATGTCCTTCTTGAGGTTGGGCATGCCTTGAGCTATTTCCACCATCTCCCTTGCCACCTGTTCTAGAGCTCTAGCCAACAAGCGTTTCATGACCCAGTATATGTGCAAGGTTTGTTGAAATAGCGTCATCCTGCCCCTGGTATGCCCTGGGTCCGGGACAATGTCCCCCCATTCTTCCATATCTGGCTCAGAGTCTTCTTCCATGATGCTACCCTCCATCTCTTGGATCAACTGGCGAATGTCGGCATTCGTTCCTTCTTTGTAAGCTCGAGCAGCCTCCTTGACCGTCACTTTAATGGATTTCCTGCCTCTCCTCGGCTATGCAGTCTTTGAAGTGGTAGGTTCTTTTCGAACAGACTGTCTCGGGCGCCCTCTACCCCCGCGGCCCTTGCCTCTGCCTAGGCAAGCCATCTTTTCATCTTCAGACTCCTGCTTGCAATTATCAACATAAAACATTAGCTTTTGAAGATCATCATACTTCCTGTCTTCCAGCGTTTCCTTTTGTCTCAGCATCCCCACCCTATTCAGGCCCTCCTCGTCTCTCTGGAGAGTCATGGCTCTCTCCCATCCTAGACTAAGGGAGGCAGCCGAGCCGTCTACCGTCCAATCCTTCCTACAATTCTATTCCTTAGTTTCCCAGATCCGACTCTTTAGACTGAGATTACACTCCCCGTGCAAACCTATGCTCTAGCTGTTGTTAATCAATTGATCTGGGCTATCGCTCTGCCTCTCATCTCTGTCCGCAGGCCTACCCTGTCTCAGCCCCTTCCCAGCGTACCCAAGCTTACCCCCCTCCTTCAACATACTATTCTTCTCAGAGAGAAATGCAAGAGGTAAGCAAGAAGAAACATACCCGGAGTTATGTTCGGCCACAGAAGTCCCCAACGCTTGTGCTGCCCTGCTCCCTTCTTCCCGATTCTGCGTTCTATGCTCTCTCCCTAATCTTACCACCCTCAAGTATCCCTTCCCACCTACCCTACGTCCCATCCCACTACCGCTGTCGTTCTTGCCAACCTCGCTCTTCATAATCATGCCACTTTGTTCCCTTGATGTTCCCGCGGTCATGCAGGACACCACCACATCCATTTGTTCCGGCTTGAGGATAGTAGGCGGCTGTCCTGGCCGTCCTCTTTCCTGATATGTCCTTATGCCCGTACTCTTCCAGTTCGTCACCCTGATCGAGGGCCACCTGTGTCTGCTATATTGAATTCATGTCTTCATGGTTGTCTTGGACAATGATTTCCTTGAGGGGCTCCAATCTGGGCTCCTCAAGTTGTGGTGGCCAGATACTATCCAGATTGCCTCCTTGCTCATTGCTTCCCCAATTAGCTAGGAAATTAGCTGCTCTGTTACCTTCCCTTCTTACATGATTTATGATCATATATTCGAACTGCTTTATGAGGTCTCCCAGGTCTTGGACCAGGCTATCCATCCTCCAGCTCTTCGCAATCTTGTCCCAAGTCTTACCGTTATTAAGTTTCCTCATCATATCTATAACAAGTTGGGAGTCTCCTTCCACTTCCAAGTGGTGATATCCTAGTCTTATCGTTGTTCCTAACCCTTGAAAAATTGTCGTGAGATCTGCTTCATTGTTGCTCATGAACCCACCATGGGTTGCGTATACCCATCTTGTTCTGCCTTGGTTGTCCCGGAAGATGCCTCACAGCCCCGCCGACCCCGGGTTGCCTTTGGAGGCCCCGTCGAAATTTAATTTTATGAAACCTGTCGTAGGGCGTGAAAAATGGAGAGGGCTTGTTCTATTTGAGCTTGAAGATTTCCACATCTGGGGAGCTACCATTCTTTGCTCTAGTTTTAGCTTGGCCAGGATCCGTTCTTCATTGGGCGTTGTCTTCCAATCCTCTTGACTCCATGCTTCCGCTAGAATGGTTTCTCTAATATGACCCATGGGACCCATGGTTCTTCTCCAGACCTGCTCTTGAGTCATCTCTTTGTTTTGAAAGATTCCGCGGTTTCTTTCTTTCCATATCATCCACACATTCAAATCAACAACAAGACTCCAGGCTCTTCTCACCACTGGGCTAGTGAATTGACCACGTCCCCATTGATTGATTGTTTCTTTGATGTTTTGGGGGTCTCTATTTATCCTTCCAAAGATCCCACAGATGTCTTCCCATTGCTGCTGGGCAAATTGACAAGAATTCATAAGGTGTTCTGTCATTTCCTGGTCCTGTTTACAGAGACTGTAGTGAGGTGGGCCTTGAATTCCACGCTTTTGAAGTTGGTCCCAGGTCAAAATTCGGCCCTTGCACATTAGCCATAAGAAGTGAGTAACTTTTGGCCACCAATTTCCTTGCCAAATTTGTTTCCATAGGGGTTTCAGCTCATCTTGTTCCTGCTCCATGGTGAGATTATAGGCTTCTTTGATCGTGAATATTCCTTTCGTTGAGTGACCCCATCTCAGTATATCTGGACCTGTTCTAATAGCTATTTTCCTTGTCTTCATTTCTTTTATATACAGCTCTCGTTGTTCCTCATCTATTGTTCTATCCCATTCTTCCGGTTTTTCCACGTTCTCCAGTACTCCTCTATGTGTTCTTCTTTCCAGAACTCTCTAACATAATTTAAACCCTTCTCTTTAGCCATTTGGAAGGTGTTTCCTAGACCCTTTATACCATTCAGTTTCTCCCTCTGCTGCCAGGCTTCTTCCTAGAATTTAGCTGATCTACCATCCTTAATTTCCCAGAAGGCATGCTTGGATATTATGTCTCTGTTCTGACTGGCCAGGTTCCAAATTGTAGAGCCTCTTGGAATGTCCCTATGTCTTAAGATTTCTTCTGTTTTTACTGGCATGTTGTATTTCTTCGTCCAAATTCTTTTCCATAGGTCTCCTCCTCCTGCCATCCATCTCCACCAGAGCTTTGCCCCCAAAATTTGGTTCATAGTGTATGGATCCCTTAATCCTAATCCCCCTTCTTCTTTACTCTTGGTTAGACATTGCCAGGATATCAGTGCCCATTTCTTTTGTTGCTTCGAACCTCCCCAAAGGAATTTTTTGAAAATCTCCACCATTTTGGCACAAGCTCCTTTAGGGGTTGCCGTGGCTGAGAGTTGGTAAATCGGGATTGCTTGTAAGACCATCTTGACCAAGACTACTCTTCCTGCTAGATTAAGGGTTCTGAAGGACCAATTTGCCAGTCTGCCCGTGATTTTCTCAATGGTTTGTTGCCAATTCACCATCTTTAGAGGATTCAGTGCTAGCGGTGTGCCAAGATATTTGGTGGGGAGGTCGCCCGTTCGGAATCCCAAGATTCTTGTCAGATAAGTTTTGACATTTCCGGTTGTGTTGAAGAAGTATGTGCAAGATTTCTCCTTGTTGATTTGGGTACCCGATGCTTCCATGAAGAGGTCCAGGATACCTTTCATTCTTTTTACTTCCCTGAGTGATACTGCACAGAACAGCATGATGTCGTCAACAAATTGCTGATGTGTGATCGGTAGATCATTCCCCCAAATCCAGAGCCCTTTGATTTTCCTGTCCTACATTTCTTTTTTAATATATCTCCCCAGCCCTTCCGCCGCAATGATGAAAAGGAAGGGAGATAGAGGGTCCCCCTGCCTTAATCCTCTAGAGGCATTGAAGGTGGAGGTTGGCGTACCGTTTAAGAGAATGGAAAAATTCAGGGTGGAGATCATATCCGAGACCCAAGCAATCCATCTGTTGCAAAAACCAAAGGCAGCTAGCACCGATTTAAGGTATTCCCAATTCAGACGATCATAAGCCTTAGAGAGGTCCAATTTGATCATCATCCCTGCTTCTTTTTTGGATTTCAGAGAGTGCACCACTTCTTGTGACACTATCAAACCATCAAGAATTTGACGAACTTCCACAAATCCTATTTGTTTAGGGGAAATAATGCTAGAAAGGATGGGCTCAAGTCTTTTGGCCATAAGGGTTGCAATTATTTTATAGATTACATTACATAGGGCTATAGGTCTGAAACCTTGAGGATCTTCAAACTTAGCAGTTTTAGGAATAAGAGACAGAAGAGTAGAGTTTAGGCTGGGACATATCTTCTGGTTCCTTCGAGATTCTTCAACCACGTCCAGAATGTCTTGCCCTAAGAATTTCCAGCCCCCTTGGTAGAATTCCGCTGTGAAACCATCTGGTCTAGGAGCTTTATTTTTCTTCATCCCTTTCATGATCTCTTCAACTTCCTCCATGGTAGCTGCCCTCATAAGAGCTAGGTTTTGATATCTGGTAATCATAGTTGGAATCTTATTACAAATTCTCCCAATAGCTTCTCTTCGGTCCTCCTGGGGTTCTGTAAGGAGGTCTTTGAAGTGGTTGACCAGTGTCTATTCCATTTCTTCATGCTGAGTTAGGCGTATTCCCTCTACATTCTTTATAGAGAAGATTCTATTTCTCTGTCTCTGCTGGATCATGGCCTGATGAAAGAACTTTGTATTCCTCTCTCCCTCTTTTAACCAGTTCACTCTTGATTTTTGTTTCCAAAAAATCTCTTCATGTTTCCTTCTTTCTTCAATTTGGCCTATCAGAACCCCTTCCTCTCCAGCTAGTTCCTCGCTTCTACCTGATGTTATGATTTCTTGTTGAATTCTCCTCATTCTCTGGTCTAGTTGCTGCTAGTCCTTAAAAATTCTCGAATTCCTCTTTGTTCCAGTTTTTTATTTTCTCTTTTATTTCCTTTAATTTTAGTTGGAAGGTCTGCATTCTGCTCCTCCCCCTCTGTTGGCTTTATCTCCACCATTCCTCTACTTTTGTCATGAACTTTTGGTCTCTGAGCCAGAAGGCCTCAAACCTGAAAGGATGTTTTTTGGGGCTAGATTTGAGGTCAATTTCGAGTTTGATCGGTCAATGATCATAACCCATTCCCGAAAGGATCATGGCTTCAATAAAAATATCCCGGTTTATTATTTGTTCTGATATAAGGAATCTATCTAACTGTGAGGAAATTTGGTGGGTGCCTCCTCTTCTGTTGTTCCATGTGTGAATCCCATTTATCGTTGGGATATCCACCAATCTTTGTTCATTGATCATATTCCTGAAAGCTTCCATATCCGAGTCAGACCTTCTGAGGCCTCCTCTTTTTCACTTAGTGATGTGATCATGTTGAAGTCTCCTCCTACAATCCATGGATTTTTGGCCAGAGACTCCGAGTTTTTTCCAAGTTCTGGAGGAAAATCCTGTGTTCTCTGGGTATAGGTGGTCCATACACTCCTGTGAGGAGGACCCATTCCTGTGACCCAATGTTCCTGAATTTCTCGGAAAGAATTCGAGGTAAACTTACCCAGTCTTCACATCGAACCTCCTCTGGGTTCCAGAGTATTGCCAAGCCCCCAGCACTGCCTATAGCATCCTGACCTATTATCTTGTAATGCGGTTTAAATTTACCCATAATGTCTTTCAGTTTATGTTCACTTATCTTTGTTTCCTAGATAATCATTATATTAGGCTTATCTCTCTTAAGTCTCTCCTTCAGGTATCTATGTTTCCCCTTATTGTTCAATCCTCTAATATTCCAAGTTGTAATTATCATTTCAACAATTTGAGGGGTTGTTGGAACACCTCTGACAAAGGTACGACTCTTCCCGAATTCACCAACATTTTGCCTACCATTTGAATGGATTCGCTCATGGATCTTCTTCCCTATTTTCTTCTCCCTTTCTCTGCATTACCTATTTCTGTATTTTGTCCCCCTTGCGATCCTAGATGTTCTGGTTGACTCACTATTATTGCCCCTCGTTTCTCCTTGTATCGTTGGAACATGCCTTTGTATAATTGCTTCTGATCTTCTGGGATGAACCTCTCATCTAGGTGCCTCCATTCTTGTAGTAGTCTCTTCATGACTTGTTCTTCTTCACTGCCTTTGTCCTTCTGGGGGTCTATCTCCATTTGGATCTATTCTTGTTGAGTTTCTGTTCCTGCTACTTCCTTTTCCAGCTCCATATTTTCTTGCGCCTTATTTTTCCCTTTGTTTATATTTTTAGGTTATGTTGTTTCTTCACCGTTGTCTTCGTCGTCCTCTTCCATTTCCTCTTCTTGTAGAGCCACAAACTTGTTTTGATTTACCTGATTTGACTCCTTAGAAGGTGGTTTCAGATTTGTCGATCCTTTGTGAGGTTTTCTCTGGCGCTGCACCTCTGTAAAACCTTCATCTCCCTCCTTGCCCGTTTCTTCCTCCTTCCTCAATTCTTCCTCCTTCCTGGTATCCGTTGATGCTCTGGCTACATTCAAGGGACAAGATCTGAAGAGGTTACCGTATTCATGACATCTTCTGTAGCGGAATGGAATGTGCTCGTAATCCACTGGTTGTTGCCATACCTCATCATGATATTCCACCTTAATATAGTCAGGAAGCGGTTCTGTGATATTCATGTAAACACAAATCCTGGCATAGGATGTATATCTACCCTTCCTGGTGGTGTCTGCCACTTTGACAAAGGTTCCAATTGAGTTTCCAATACCTTCCAGGATTTCTGGATCCCAAAACTCAATTGGGAATCCGAACAGCCGGACCCATATTAGAGCCGCTAACATTTTTTCCTTATCTGGATTGTAGCATTCTTCCCAGTGTCTCATAAAGAGACCTGCATTGTTAAAGAAATAGGGTCCATCATCAAAAATCCTCTCCTTATCTTCCAGGTTAGAGAAAATGATCGTGAAGAAGCCTTTAGCGCCTAATTTTAGGTCAATATGTCCTTTAGGTTTCCATCTCTGTTGTATCCATTTTTCCAATTCTTTCTTTGATGGCCACGACCCTACAAACTTGCAAATCAAAGCATGGTCTTTCATATATCCTCTGTATTCTTCTAGTTTGTTATTTGGGACTACAAACCTGGGTTTTTTTGCTGCTCTAGCAGACATTTGTTTCCTAGCCTAGCTTGCCATCGAGCCCCCATGACCGCGCATCCTTACTCCGTTTCCCTGTGTGTCCATTCGTTCCATTCCTACCGTTACATTTTTGTAGGAGGGGATCTCTCCCCCCCCATCCAATTCTGTCATTTCTTTGTCAGCCCAGCCTGCGGCCTATCCGCCTTCCCAAAACTTCCCGTGACTCTTTCTTGTCCTGATCTGGTGCCGGTGTCTGCAGACTTTACCTGCACCCTGCCCAGGGTTCAGGTCCGCTTGAGGCAAACCCTGCAGTGAACCCTAACCCTAACTGCTAAGCCTCATCGCTATCCTCTGTCCGATCCAACCCCCAGAAATGGTTTTATTATTGTTTTTAAAAATTTTGAATCTATTTATATATTCAAAAAATGATTTAAATAATAAAAAATTACAATCTCACACAAAATTATATCATTGACATATAATTTTAATGAAAAGACTAAATATTTATTAGTTAAATTGTATCTATAAAAAATTTTATGGCAATGACTCACAACTAGGGGAGGGACACCATTATTTGTGCGCCCTCCCTTTCATGCTGGCAATCAACATGGACCCCACACAATTAACCATATGACACATGTTCTTTGTACGCTGCCACTTGTCGCGGTTGGTGGGAGTTATAATTTTTTTCATTAAAAAAGGGTTTAGGGTTCTTCCAGCCTGTTTTCTTCGATGTGTTTCCCACCTCGTGTTATCTTATCCGGGCCCGGTGTGTGGGAATTTCGCTCCGCTGACAATGGCTTTGTTTGGCTCCATTTCCTGTTCACCTGGTCCACCATTGTAGCGTTGCTCAACCGACAATGTCATTTGCAGAGGTTGGTTTTGGGTTTATGGTTTCGCCTTTGTCTGTTCACTTGGTCTGTCATTGTAGCATTGCTCAACTGAGATTATTTTTTATAGAGTTTGGTTTTGGGTTTATGGTTGCACTTGTGTTTGTTCGGTTTTCTTCATGGGGGGTTAAACAATGGCTCTGTGTTTGTTCGTTTTGCTTCATGGGGGGTTAACCATTGGCTCTATGGTTCTTCGTTCGATGCTTATCCTTATTTGAGAAGGAGCCAATAGGGAGATTCGAGCAAGTTTGGTGGTCGACATGCAGGTCAACGGTTGCTTGGTGAATTTGTAGGGTTTTTTTTTTTAAATTTGGTTGCAATTTTTGTGGGTTTGATCACAAATGCTAATTTTCTCTGTTTTTGTTGCAGGTAATTTGTGTCGCTGACATTGAAGAGGTATGGCGACATTTGGATGTGGTGGTGAATTCTGCGATTCTCTGGTAGAATACTAAATCCTACCAGCCACTCTGTGCTTTTTAACACTTGAATTTGTTGTTGGGAATTTAGCTTTGGTTGCAGTTTTGTATTTTTCAACACTTGAATTTTCTGTTTGTCTTGAATTAGTTGTTTTTTGTTTGTCAAATTGGGTTTTGTTGCAGGGTTTATAGTTTGCAAGATTATTGGGTTTGGGTCTTGCTGTGCCTATTGGGTTTGAAAGGTTATTGGGTTTGCAGGGTTATTGGGTTATGAGTTTGACCTCTACTGTCACTGAAGCGAAATTGGGGCTTGTCTCTGTTTGGACAATGCATTTTGAATGGGTTTTGATTTGGGATTTAAGGGATTATTAAAATGTTCACATCCCACATGAAATTCTAATTTTCTACTGCTAGATTATGAGTTTCTTTGTCTCTGCAATCTTTAATTTCTACTACTGCATACAAGTGATCTATGAACCTCACAGTGTATATTCTCTCTGGTTCCTCTGAGTTTTTCTTTTTTGCAATGTGAAATAAATTCAAAATTTATTAAAATTAATAATGGGTATTAGCAATAGGGCTCAAATTTATGACATCAATATGAATTTTCAGATTTTATAGTTTGTTTTCTTTGAAGTAAGGTTCATTTTGATGACACTCGAAGTGGATGAAAATGCATTCTGAATGGGTTTTGATTTGGGATTTAAGGGGTTATTGCAGTTTGATTCAGAGCTAATTTGTGCATTGGTTTTCCAGCCTAGAATGTGTCAAGGCTGACACTTTCTTGGTCTTGATTTGGGATGGGAAATGCTCATTTAATTATTCTCTTGGCTTGTCTATGCATTATTTGGCTCAATTTAGTAGAATTTAGTTTGATTTTCATCGTTAGTTTGACATTAGAAGCGATGAGAATATTTCCCATGTCAACTATTGATACCTTCTTCAACAGTATGATGGCTTGCTTCCCTATCTTAAATTTCAAGTGTAAATTACTATAAGAAAAAACATATTTTTGCAAGTACAGATCCTAGATGTGATGTTCTCTATTGACATGTATTTTTTTCCTCGAAATGAGATATTTCTAATTATTGCTAATATCTCTGTAACACCTTTTTAAAAATTAATGTGAAAATTATTTTCCTCTCTAGTTTGTAATTAGTCTCGGCGCTGCTTTAAAACTTTTGATTATCGTTAATGTGTTGTTCACTGAGTTATGTAGTGATTGTGAATGTAATGGTAATAATCCATTTCCTTTATATTGCATATGCCTTTTTTTATTCATTTCTTATTATCTAGAGCAAGATTTTTGTTGTTATAGGTTCTTGTCTTTGAAGTAATGTTCGTTTTGATGGCACTCAGAGTGGATGACAATGCATTCTGAATGGGTTTTGATTTGGGATTTAAGGGGTTATTGCAGTTTGATTTAGAGCTAATTTGTGCATTGGTTTTCTAGTCTAGAATGTGTCAAGACTGACACTTGGGCTTGATTTGAGATGGGAAATGTTCATTTAATTATTCTCTTGGCTTGTTGATACATGATTTGGCTCAGTTTGGTAGAATTTCGTTTGGTTTTCATCCTTATTTTGACATTAGAAGCAATGAGAATACTGCCCCAAGTCAACTATTGATATTTTCTTCAACATTATGATGGCTTGCTTGCCTATCTCAAATTTTCAAGTGTAAATTACCGTAAGAAAAAACATATTTTTGCAAGTACAAGTCCCAAATGTGACGTTCTGGATTGACATGTATTTTTTTCCTCGAAATGAGCTATTTCTAATTATTGCTAATATCTCGATAACACCTTTTTAAATATTAATGTGAAAATTATTTTCCTCTCTAGTTTGTAATCAGTCTCGGCGCTGCTTTAAAACTTTTGACTGTCATTAATGTGTTGTCAGCTGAGTTATGTAGTGTTTGTGAATGCAATGGTAATAGTCCATTTCCTTTATATTGCATCTGCCTTTTTTTATTCATTTCTTTTTATCTAGAGCAAGATTTTTGTTGTTATAGTTTGTTGTCTTTGAAGTAAGGTTCATTTTGATGGCACTCAGAGTGGATGGCAATGCCATTTGAATGGGTTTTGATTTGGGATTTAAGGGGTTATTCCAGTTTGATTCAAAGCTAATTTGTGCATTGGTTTTCTAGTCTAGAATGTGTCAAGACTGACACTTTCTTGGGCTTGATTTGGGATGGGGAGTGATCATTTAATTATTCTCTTGGCTTGTTGATGCATTATTTGGCTCAGTTTAGTAGAGTTTAGTTTGGTTTTCATCCTTACTTTGACATTAGAAGCAATGAGAATATTGCCCAAGTCAACTATTGATATCTTCTTCAATAGTATGATGAATTGATTGCCTATCTTAAATTTTCAAGTGTAAATTACCATAAGAAAAAACATATTTTTGCAAGTATAGATCCTAGATGTGATGTTTTCGATTGACATATATGTTTTGGTCCTCGAAATGAGCTATTTCTAATTGTTGCTAATATCTTTGTAACACTTTTTAAAATATTAATGTGAAAACTAGTTTTCTTTCTAGTTTGTAATCAGTCTTGGCACTACCTTAAAACTTTTGACTGCCTTTTATGTGTTGTTAGTTGAGTTATGTAGTGTTTGTGAATGTAGTGGTAATAATCCATTTCCTTTAAATTGTGCCTTTTTTTAATTCATTTCTTCTTGTCTAGAGCGGGATTTTTGTTGTTATAGTTTGTTGTCTTTGAAGTAAGGTTCGTTTTGATGGCACTCAGAGTGGATGACAATGAATTCTGAATGGGTTTTGATTTGGGATTGAAGGGGTTATTGCAGTTTGATTCAGAGCTAATTTGTGCATTTATTTTCCAGTATATAATGTGTCAAGACTAACACCTTCTTGGGCTTGATTTGGGATGGGAAATGTTCATTTAATTATTCTCTTGGCTTGCTGACACATTATTTGGCTTATTGATGCTTCATTGCACATGCACTCTGTTTGTCTTCTAAGATAACTTACAGTAAATGAGGTTTCATATGAGGCGTGAGGTTAGGTAAGTTCATTGTTCACTTTTTTATGGAATTTTCATGTTAAAACAAGTTCACTTCAAAATTCCATTATTCACTCGTTTGTCATTTAATTAACAACTTAGTTATAAATGTGTTGTTACTCAATTGGTGTGTAGAGGCATAATAGAAGCTATTATTTGCATTCTTATGTCACTGTGTTAGAATTCTCCATTATAATAGACTATAGATATTCCTTCTAAGATTGATTTTGGTTACAATGCCGTATACAATATAAAATAAATCAACCTAGATTATAAGCCAAAATCTTCATGTGACAAGAAAAAGAGACAATCCATACAAAATCCACATCTTAATGTGGTTACAACCAAAAAAATATGACACCCCTATTATTTATGGCCTTGAGAATCTTTAGTGCCAAAACTCCCTGAGTTTCCTGCTTTAGCCATGTAGGTCAGTATACCTAAAAAGGGTTGATTAGGATGTGGTTGATTCTTGCCATATGATTGAGTCCAATTTTCCCCTTTCAACCATGAAGGAATTAAGTACCCATACCTCACATTTGCACTTCTAACCCCTGCATTAAGTGGAGGTGTGTGATGATACTGTGTTTCATATACATGTTCATCATCATCATCACAATATAAGTGTCCTTGAGAGAGGGAAATAATATTACCAGCTGCAACCACATCATCATGTTCATCTACTTCTTTTTTCACTTCAACACCTATTTAGACATGCCCTTCTTCCTGGCCATACACATGAAAAGGCTGGCTATAACCAGTATCATGCATAAGAGCATCATAATTCAATGGCCAAATTCATGTCCTCCTAAAGCCAACCTTGATATTTGATGGTGTCAAAGCCATTTTAAACACTTTACTTGCAAGCTCTGCTAGCTTGAACCTTTTCACCTCAACCCCTAGATTCTTTTCCATCCATGCAACACAATCTCATTTGAAATAGTTCTTGAAAGGGCCAAAGACACTAACATCAAGGGGTTTCAATATGTGAGTGGTATGAGCGGGCAATGTTAACATATCAATGCCTAAATTGTTTGCTTCCTCAATTGTTTGTACAATAATGTGGCTTCCATGGCCATCTAATATCAATAGGTGTATGTTATTAGGTGATACACCACCTAGTACATATGCAACAAAGTGACAAATCCAATTTTAAAAAAATTCTTAAGTCATCCATGCATGGGGATGTGTAGCCATGCATGCACCTGGTTCACAGTTTTGTATATAGTTTTTTAGTTTATTTTTACCATTGAATAGATAAATCCGTGGATTGAAGCACCAATTGCATTGACACAACATAGAATATTTAACCACTCCCTTCTCTTAGGAAAAATCTTTGGCACATTTCGGCTCCCTATCTTAGCAATTACCCGCATGCCACAATTCCTTTCTTCATGTAAACTTGCTTCATCACAGTTCCATATATGGTATGCACCATAAGAATGTTTATTGTATGCATTAGGGGAATTTTGAGATCTAAAATGGGCCTCCTAAGGAAATTATAAAATAAGAGTGGAAATAATAAAATAAGATTAGATTACATCATCAAATTTTAGAGGGAAAAAAGAAAAAACAATTTTTTCCAACTCGGATTTTCCACTTATCTCCCTATGGGTGTACTCAAACTTCGAGAAGAAACACTCGTTGGATGAAAAATTTGATTCCTCATCCAAGGAGTACCCATGTTGCATACTTTCGATGAACCTTGCTACATGAAAAATGAGAAATACATGAAAAACGTGATTGCAATCACGTTTTTCATGTATTTCTCATTTTTCGTGTTGCAGGGTCCATCGAAAGTATGCGAAATATGTACTCCTTGGATGCATAATCAATTTTTTCATCCAACAAGTACTCTGTCTCGAAGTTTGAGTAAACCTTAGGGAGATAAATACGAGTTGAAAAATTATTTTATTATTTTTTTAACTTTTTACTTTTTTACTCCAAAAATGGTGAATCATCCCCCATGGGTGATATCATCATCTTGAATCCTATTGTTTCTTATAAATTTTATTTTGGTTGTACGTTTGTCTTAGGAGGCCCATTTTAGACCTCAAAATTCCCTAATGCACTAGAAAGAGTGTCATAGAACTTACATAGAACTGCATGGCGCAAATTTAATGCTCTATCTCTATCAAGGCCCTTAGTTGTACGTAATACAATGTCTGGATGCCTTTTTTTAAACCCAAACCGCCATGATTTACCAGGAAACCCATTTTTGAATGGGTTTGGCTTCCCTTGACAGATTTGAACAACTATGGATTTGAGTTGTATCAACTCTAGCCCATGTCCCAATTGGGCCATCTCTTTACATGTTAGACCCCTATACTACTAGTGTAACCCCTTATTGTTAGTAGTACAACCCCCTTATTATATTGTTGTACCCATGTAGTCCCCATATTGTTATTATTATGCCCCATAGAAGCCCACTAGTGTTATTATTGTGCCCTTACATTATTATTGTTATGTCGGCTCTAATTATATTATGACCCCTTAGACTCCTATATATAGAAAGGAGGTCTTTTCATTTGTATCATCCAATAATTGTTCATTTGTGTAATGTAAAGGAGGTTTCCCCCTCGAAGAGGCTGAATTCTAAGGCGTTTATCTTTCTTTTCTATCTTTTTGTGAGCTAGTTACATAACATTTGGTATCAGAGCTTCAGATTCTAGGTTTTGCTGCTCCAAACAGGCCTTCATGGAATTTTCGCTATACCTTTGTTTCTGCGATCTTTCAGAAGCTAAGAAAAAAACCCATGTGAGATGAGATCACACTAAACCTGGGGTACGAATTTCAAATCTTGGCTCGCTATGTTTTTGGAGATATTATCTGAGGAATTTAGGGTTTTTGCAAGCTCCAGCATTTCATCTAAAACGGGTCATCGTGGAATTTTCGCTATAACGTTTTCGCTACAAAGTTTCAGAAGCTAAAAAAAGAACCCATTTGAGAAGAAATCGTTCTAAACCTTGGGTCCGAATTTTAGATATTGGCTCGCTATAGTTTCTGATATATGATCTGAGGAATTTAGGGTTTTTGCAGACTCCTAAATTACATTCAAAACAGGTGACCTAGGGAAAATCGTCATAACTATCTCTTTGAGCATCAGATTGAAATTTCGTAAGAAGATACAGAAACAGGACGGACTGTGATTTCCTATGTATATTTTTCAGATCCGAAGGTTGAAACAGTGACATGTGGAACCTCATACAAGTTCGCTCTTCTGAAAAGGTATATAATTAAGTCATCTTGGGAGATTGTGCATAACGATTTTGTTGGGGAATCCAATTTCAATTAGACTGGTGGAATTGAAAAGAGGACGCAGAGGGCTACTGCAGCTCACAATTTTAGAACTGGAAGATCCGAAATTACAGAGTTACAGGCGTTTCAATATTGAGCTCCTAAAATCAAGAAAAGGCGATATGAGGAAGTTTGATGGCAATGATCCGATAAATTGGTTACTACAGATGGAGCAATATTTTGATCCACATGAGGTGAAACTATTACAAAAGGTACATATTGCATCTTCATATTTTGAACCGGATCAATTTTTATGGTATAAAGGGCTTTGTTCTCATAAACCACTTGTTACATGGTCAATTTTCACAGAGGAAATGATAGCACATTATGAGGATACAAAAAGAAACACCTTCTTTAGCCAATTGATAAATCTCAAACAAAAGTGTTCAATGGCAGAGCACATTGAGGAATTTCAAAAATTGAATATAAGGGTAAATGATATTCCAGAGAAGCAAAGGATTGATGTCTTCATAAGTACTTTAAAGGATAACTTTCAACATGAGGTTCATCTTTGGGAACCTGATTCATTGGAGAAGGCATTCAGGTGGGTAAGAAAAATTGAAAGCGAAATTATGGAAACAAGGAATCCCACCACTTATGACTATAATTATGGAAATGTTTTTTCTCCTCGCCTTCCACAACCTATAAGGTTTACACCACAACAATTGGAAGAAAAACGAGAAAAAGGGCTTTGTTACAATTGCGATAGCAAATGCACTAAAGGTCATAAGTGTGCTGAGAAGAAATTATTTTACGTAGATTATGAAGAGGAGGAAGAAAAGTATCAAGAAACATCAAAAGAAGAGGATATACACTAGGAACCAGCCCCAGAGAAAGAAGAAATGAATCCGACCATATCTTGTAAAGCATTGGCAAGAATTACCACTCCTCAAACTCTCAAGATATAAGGACATATCAAGAAGAAAAAAGTTCAAGAAGTGAAAGATCACATTGAGAAAGAAGAAATGGATCCAACCATATCTCGTAATGCATTGGCCGGAATTACAACTCCTCAAACTATCAAGATAGAAGGACATATCAAGAAGTAAAAGATCACATCGAGCATCAAGAAATGAATCCGACCATATCTTGTAAAGCATTGGAAGAAATTACCACTCCTCAAACCCTCAAGATAGAAGGACATATCAAGAAGAAAAAGGTTCAAGCAGTGATAGATCACATCGAGCATCAACAACAAGTTCTCCAACTATTAAAGGATAACACCACCTTGGTGCAGAATAAAATGAAACAACAGGTAGATCAACATCGTAGTGAAAAAAGTTTTGATGTAGGTGATTGGGTATTTTTACAGCTACATCTCAAGCAAGCTATTTATGAGAAGGAAATGTTGGCAATACTACATGCACTTAAGAAATGGAAACTTTACCCAATGGGAAGACACTTCAAGGTAAAAATGGATCATGATAGTCTTAAATACTTTTTAGAACAAATATTATCTTTAGAAGAATAGAAAAAATGGGTCACAAATATGTTGGGTTATGACTTTGACATCATCTACAGAAAAGGGAAGCAAAATTTTGTTGCAGATACACTCTCAAGAAAGGATGACAATGTGGAAGCATTGTTTTGTGCTATTTCTATTATCCAACGAGATTGGATAAATGAAGCAAGGGATGAATGGAAGAAGGACGAAGAAGTGTGGCCACTCATTCAAAAGTTGCAGAATATCCCAATTCAAACAATATTTCCAGAACTTGAAGATGAAGGGAAAATCATATTGGAACCTGGAGCAGTGACAGAAACAAGAACTCGACATCTACGAAATCGATCAATTTTAGAGTATCTCATCAAGTGGAAGAACTTACCTGCTAAAGATTCCACATGGGAGGACAAGAATTTTATACAAAAGCATCAAGAACTACTCAAGCGTTGAGGACAACACTTTTTGAAGGAGAGGGGCATGTTAGGCCCCTATACTACTAGTGTAACCCCTTATTGTTATTAGTACAACCTCCTTATTATATTGTTGTACCCATGTAGTCCCCATATTTTTATTATTGTGCCCCATAGAAGCCCACTAGTGTTATTATTGTGCCCTTACATTATTATTGTTATGTCGGCTCTAATTATGTTATGACCCCTTAGACTCCTATATATAGAAAGGAGTTCTTGTCATTTGTATCATCCAAGAATTGTTCATTTGTGTAATGTAAAGGAGGTTGCCCCCTCGAAGAGGCTAAATTCTAAGGCTTTTATCTTTCCTTTCTATCTCTTTGTGAGCTGGTTACATAACATTACACTTCTCAACCACCTCAACCTCCTCCTATTCAGTAATAACTGTAAGAGGCCCTCTGCATTTTGTATGAGTGAGCCCATTTATCCAATAATGTATTGATGAGGGAGGAATACCATGTTTTTTTGCAGATGCCTGAACTGAATATCCATTAAACTCTATGTTGTCAACTGCAGCTAAAATTTCTTCTTTTTTCTAACCTCTTATAATGCTGATATTTTTAGTTGGACTTTCCCCTTGGACTGTGGTTGACGATGACTCTGTGGGTGGTGGTGTGACAACATCAGCTTCAGTTGCATGGTCATCTTCAACAACATTTCTTGGAGCATTAGTGTCATTGACATCACTTGTCTTGTCCTCATCTGATGAAGGGAATCACAGTTGGGCACCCCTGGTCACTCTCTTGTCATTTCTCCTTGTACGAGCAACATAACTAAATCTTGCCATAGATGAAACTACCTGCAGAATTGTTGCATGCATTTAGTTAAGAGAAATTGAAAATTATGTTTTCATACAAGCCAAAAGTATTTCTTCTTTATCACAGGAAATTATCAACATGTATGTTAGTAGCAACTTAATATATTTTCATACATATGCCCTTTTGACAGTATCCTTGAAAAATAAAATCAAAGAAAGAAATTTGTTGTATGTCTTCAAATGTATCAGTGATTGTTGTTTTGATAACTTGTTTTTACACTTAAAACACCATGATCGTATTTGTACTTGGAAAACTACTGCCAGTGTGTTGAAATTGACCTAGAATTGGTTGTATGTCTTCAATTATATCAATATATGTTTTGGATAAAATGTTTTATGCATTATAGGAGGAACTTCAACTAAACAAAGTGATCTTTCTGGTTAAGTTGTTGATCTGGTTTAGTTCCTTTTTGTAAATTGTTATTTGGCTTAAATTGTTTAGCCTCATGTTTGTCAATATTGTTTAGTTTCATGAAAATCAATATAATATCAATAGAATCTCTATAGGGAATGGTTTTGTGTTTGTAAATATGGTTGTTATGGCTATATTTAACACTCTTCAGACATGAAGGAAGCTCTAAGAGTAATTTCAACTAAAAAAGTGATGCCTGGTTCCTTTTCTGGTTAAGATGTTGATATGGTAGTTACTGTTGTTTGAATTAATTTGTTTAGCCTCATGTTTGTCATTATTGTTATTCATAATCATCATAATCTCCAGGCATGGAGGAATTTGTAGGCTTGCCTTGCTAAAGGAATTTATCAGCTCAATAGAAGCTCTAGACTTTCCTTACTAATGGTTAGTGATTCTCCTATTGTGGGAATGGTTTTGAGTTTGTCAAATTTATTATGGGAATGGCTTTGAGTTTGTCAAATTTATTGTCGGAATGGTTTTGAGTTTGTAAATACTGGTATTTCTATAGATAAGGTGTTGATTTGGTCTAGTTACTGTTGTTTTTCATTAAATTGTTTAGCCTCATGTTTGTCAATATTGTTATTGCTAATCATCAAAATCTCAAGGCATGGAAGAAGTTGTAGGCACCCTCCCTTCCATGTTGGCAATCAATGTGGACTCCACATATTAAACTATACGACACATGTCCTTTCTACACTGTCACTTGTCGCGGTTAGTGGGAGTTATAAAGTTTTGCATTAAGTGAGGGTATAGGGTTTCTTCTAGCCCATTTTCTTCGATGTCTTTTCCACCCTATGTTATCTTGTCCAGGCCTGGTGTGTGGGCATTTCACTATTATTGGAATGGTTATGAGTTTGTCAAATTTATTGTGGGAATGGTTATGAGTTTGTCAATACAGATATTCCTATAGATAAGACGTTGATATGGTATAGTTATTGTTGTTTGTCATTAAATTGTTTAGCCTCATGTTTGTCAATATTATTATTGTTAATCGTCACAGCCTCCAGGCATGGAGGAAGTTGTAGGCTTGCCTTGCTACAAGAATTTAGCAGCTAAATAAAATCTTTAGGCTTGCCGTAATAATGGTTAGTGATTCTCCTATTATGGGAATGGTTCTGAGTTTGTCAAATTTATTTTGGGAGTGGTTCTAAGTTTTTCAATGCTCTTATTCCTATAGATAACACTCTTTAGGCATGAAGGAAGCTCTAGGAGGATTTTCAACTAAAAAAAGTGACGGTTGGTTCCTTTTTTGGTTAAGATGTTGATTTGGTCTAATTATTGTTGTTTGAATTAAATTAAAGCCTTAAATCTTGAAAATATAAAGTCTCCATTTAAAGTCTAACAAGGTTGGAGACACTCACAGACATCCTAGGTTTGGATTCCGAAGACATGGTAATTTTTCAAGTTGTTTGGCTACTGACAGTACCCTTAGCTCTATTCTTAGACCTACTTATAAAGTGCACTACCTTACTATTGTTTGAATTAAATTAAATCCTTAAATATTGAAAGTTGTGAAATCTCCCTTTAAAGTCTGACAAGGTTGGAGACACTCATAGGAATCTAGGTTTGGATTGGGAAGACATGGTAATTTTGGAAGTTGTTTTCCTGATGATGGTAGCCCTAGATGTGTTCTTGGACATAGTTATAAAGTTCATTGCCTAGAAAAATAAGTTTTTGCTGTAATCCAGTTAATTTTGTTATACAATGTCCCTTTATATGGATTTGGAGCACTAAGTCATAGGCCTGCAATAGAATTAAGATATGATTTGTTACAAGGTTCAAATATATCACATTTAAATCCTATGGCATTTAATATATCAAATTTAAATCCTATTGTATTTAATATATCAAATTTAAAGTCTATGGTTAGGCCAGAGGTCTATGATGTTATGCATATGTTCAAACTTACAGAGAATTGAGTTGGTCCTTCATATCATTTCCTAGATGATTTAGTGAAACCCAACTACACTTATATCTATAAAAAAACCCTTGCAGACAGATATGGATGTGAGAAAAATACTTCCCAAAGCTTTTACTTCCAATAATATTATACATGCTCTATGTATAGATGGTAGCCTAAAAAAATTTAAGTAAAGTTTGTCAAATTTTTCACTCCCAGTAGACTCGATCTCTCATCAATGGGTTGTAAAAAAATACAAAAAATACATAATGGTTAGTTAAATATTTTTATGTTAATTTTGTTGTTGATGTTTTTGAAGAGCATCACAACTACGAACTTATTGTACTTTATTTCCATTTGAAGATGTCATAGTTGATGAAGGGAAGGATAATGTGAGTTTAAGAAAATCTGAAAGATGGATGAAGTATCTTGAGCATTTGAATGCTAAGTAGGAAAGTAGGTTATAGAGAAACATAGTGATTATGAAAATGTTACAAGGAAAAACAATTGACTTTTTTTTTTTTACAGAGATTTCCTCTTCAAATGAAACTGAGAGAAATGACAAAGATCACTACATGTTCTAAAAACGATGATGATCTTCATCTTATTCACTAGAAATCTAGATTGGTTTCATGTCTCAACAAATATGACGAGTACTGGAAGAAAGGGAAGCATAAATGAGTTTCTATGTCTATTTTTTCCATTCTAAGTTTGTCACTGATAGCTAGTTGAGAATATTAGAGAGGTTGGTGAGGTCTGCTTGCCATAATAATGGATCGTGATTTACTGTTTCATCTTCTATATCACATCCTTCATATGCACCTTGTTGCTATGGTAATATTGCTCTTGTTTGTTGTTTTTTGTATTTTTGAACATATGTATTTGGTTTGGTATATGGGATTGTCTATCACTTGATGATTTTTGGATTCCATGACACACCTTTTCTCTTCATGGCCAGATTGTTGTCTCTTTGGACTATCCATTTTCACTCATATACATGTACTGGTATTTTAACTAATATGAAAAAGCCAGCCTTTTTTTCTTCTGAAAAATGGAACTGTTGTCATTTATCGCTAAATTATTTTCCACTGTTTATTTCCGCATGTCATCAGTTTATGCTAAAGCCTAGAAAACCTTTTGAAAAAAAAATGTGGAGTCTCCTTGTTAATTCCAGTGGTCATCTAGTTGTTCTTAAATTGTAGCTAGGAGGCCCATTTTCCAATTAATTATGATTGAGGAACTAGTTTTTATGACATTGTTTGGCTTTGGGATGAATGTGTAGAACTTTAGATGAAGTCCTTCTCGCTTGGAATTTGTACTGTAGAAAAGGATCGATGTTCAACTATAAATGAGTTTTGTTCTTTTTCATCTGTAGCTAGCCATACTAGTCAATACTCTGCATTATGGTTGTGTCATATTTTTCAGTCAACTTGAAAATGATTCAAAATATAGAAAAAGAGAAAAAATATATATTTTCATGAAAATAAAACTATAAGAAAAATGAAATAAAAACTGTGAGAAATGAAAATAAAATTGTAAGAAAACTGTGTTGTAACTGAAATAACTAACCTGAATATATTGTGAAATGTTTTGTGATGGTTTGTCTCCAGGGCTGGTGAATAGTTTGAATGTTAAACATGCAACTTTAGCAATGGTTGAACTTCTTTTATAGTTTTTTGCACTTGAATTTAATTGGTGGAAATGATGGACATGGATTATAATGGCGTCATATTGAATGTGTGATCTGGATTGATTTGGATATGATCCAATGGTTGGGAATTTGTTTTTGTTGATCCATGTGCTTTGATATGTTTTAATGGGAAATAGAATGAGTTGGGTGTCATTTATTGAAGTTATTGGGTTAGGTGTCATTTATTGAAGTTATTGGGTTTAAATGTTGAATAACACAACAATTATGGCTGACATACTTTAAATTTTATTATGTGGAGGTATGGATATGCATTTGGGATACATAGCTTCAGTTCTAATCAGTGGGGGTTGAAGTCACTGCTACTTTGTACTTCCGGAATAGACAAATTTGGAAGGATTTATGGTTTTATTTGTTTTCTAGTTGGGACAATATAGTTTGAACTCTTAATACTTAAGAGACTACTTATGGACAGTTGTGGGCCCAATCAATGTCTTGGGAAATTTTGGACATACATGAAAAGATATTTGCACTTAATGTTATTTGTTTTTGTTTAAATATTGGTTGCACATCTCTCAATTTTTGGTTATTGGTGAGACCATTACTATAACAATTACTGGTCAGTGCATAACATTAGACATCTCTCCACTAACATTGTGAATATTATGTATTCATGTACATGTATACTCGATGTAGGAATTGTTCAACCAAAAAATTGATAAAATAATTAAATTTAAATAAAATAATAATTTATGCAGCGGATAAAACAAATCATCCAATATACAAATTGGATGATATATATATATATATATATATATAAAATATAGTTTTGAATTATTTTAAAACAATAGTTTAAATATTTTATAAATTGTTTTTCAATTATTTAAAATAAATTAATAAATAATATAAAAATAAAGACAAAATTTCTCATACTTTAACTAGATTGATTAGAGAGTATTAATAGCTAATAATGAACCAGAATGGGAAGAATGGGGAAATTTCACTTCTATTTTAATTTTTTCTTTTTGAGCATGGCAATCTGAACACGTTATGGAGCATTATGATTATAGCCTTTGGTTTGGAATAATTAAGAAAGGGTTGTATAGGGTCTATTGGGTCTGACTATATGTACATTCCGCGAAGCGTAAAGGAGAGCCACCGAAATGGATCCATCGATTTAGTTATAAACCAAAAAACTCAAAAAAATACTTCCAAAAATATCTCACTAAAATACTGTATTTTATTGGAATCATGGTTATACTTTTAAGACCGGCTAAAATACGAAGGTGCCGCTTGCTTACACGGACAAGAGTACCTTAAAATTACACCCTAATTAATGCAAAGTACTACCTTAATAACGTTATTAACAACTATGTTAACTTCGACAAAGCTTCAACCAGTTTTTAGCTTTCTTTAATGTGAAGGTAACAAACCTTACCCTAGCTCAATTCAAAATGAGTAAAGTTTTAATATTATTTTTATATATTATTAAAATATTAAAAAAATGTCATTTATAATGGACAAAGTTTTCGAACTTTTAATTTCTATTTTTTTAATAATATTTATATATTATTAAAATAAATATTAAAAAATGGCCATCTATAATGCACAAAGTTTTGATACTTTTAATTTATAAATGGTTTAATAATATTTGTGTATATTATTAAAATATTAAAATTTTTAATTTATTATAACAATTTTGTAAATAAAAAATGTATATATATATATAATATATATATAACATTCATATGTGAACTTTTTTTTAATAAGAGATTTGAATACATGTATTAGGTTGCATTATAGATATATCATCATTTTATTATATACAGGAAGTAAGGAATAAGTGAAAATATGTTTAGAAAAATTTCTAAGAAATCAATTTTATTATTTAATTAAATTATTTTTATGTTTTTTTTACTGTTATAATAATGATTATTTTATAAGCCTTTGGGATAGTTCAGTTGGTTGAGTTTTTGTTGCTAAGCATTTCTCTTATCAGGAAGTTATAGGGTCAAAAAATCTCCTTGATGCCCTTGCTAGTTTGGCCAATGGGTAGATACCTTCGGGTTGATCTACTTGGATTTTTCCATGGATGTAGCGGCCATTCACTGTCCATAAACCACCCTTGAAAAAAATAATGATTACTTTATATAAAAATAGGTGGTCACAACAAATACACCATAATTGTATCTCCATGAATCTCTCACTGTCTCAATGTTATATAGACTTCTATAATTAGTCTATATCTTTACAAATGATGATAATTAGTCCATATCATTACAAATCATGATATTATTTAGATATTATTCATGATTATATGTAAGAGTTATTCCTCCATAGTATCTTTAATAATATTTATGATTTCCATATGCATTCATCATCTTGGTTCCATCTTCATATTCAATTACAATCTTTGGTATTTTGTCTTCATTTTTCATCTTGTACCTACAAAACATAAACATTGTTGTAGTCCGTAAAAAAGTAACTATACATAGGTCACCAGTTGTTGTATTCTTTGGTTTTCTAGGAAACTCTTTCTTGTACACGGTTATCAACCATTCTTCCATAACATGTTTCCATATCTATACCTTTTTACTCCCCTTACAACATCATTATCATCATCCTTGTCCTAAATTTTTGGCTTACTCATAGCCATGCTCTCAATGCTTCTATATTCAACTACTAAGGAACAAAACTTCTTCGTGGGCTCAGTTCATGAGTTCCCTTTGGCTCTAACTACCATCTCACAAATTTTTGTTTCACTCTTTGCTTTTGGCTCTAACTAACATCTCACAAACTTTTGTTTCACTCTTTGCTTTTCTCCATCACTGCCTCAAGACAAGTCCCTTTTTTATGAATTACAATCTTCTTGACTACCTTTGCCTCAAGACAAGTCCCTTTTTATTAATTATTATCTTTTTGACTACCTTTACCACTCAGACCAAAGTTTTTATCAAGTGTGGACTATCTTAAATCGGTGGTTTTGTGCACTAGAAAGCTTCTCTTAGTAACTAACCACTTATTCATTTCCTTTAGTGTGTTCTTTCTCGTCACATGTGGTTTTTGGATTACCTTGAACATTCATTATACCAACGATCTTTAGAGCACGACTAATTTTTTAATGGGGGTATACTTGCTTTTATCAAACTTACATTATCATTGGCTTAGGTACATACAATTTCAACTTTTACTTTAAGTAGTTAAACAACATGTCAGCAAGACCATTTTCTTTTTATCATTACAAAGAAAACATTTTTCAAGGACCATTCCTTAGGGATCTCATTTTCCTAGATTTATTGCATCTAAATGGGACTTTGTTATTTACCTTGCTTTGCTTCCTTCTTCATTCTCCACACTTTAATTGCTTCATTGTGCCTGTCATTTGCTTCTTTTGATCATGTCTAAGAGTCTACATTTTTCTCTCTTTGTATTCTTCCGTCATATTAATCCAATTTTTCTCTCTTCATGAGTATTCTTCTTTGTCCTATCATCTCTTTATCTTCGCTACGATCTTCTCATTCACTTGGAATTGTGGAATCACATGCATAAAAATGTTGCTTAATGGGTTAAGTAAAGTCCAATAAGAAAAAATATAACCTTGGCTTGGAACTTAATTAACTATAAGTGAGAATGTTATACCTCTTTTGGAGTTGTCTATAAGTGAGAATTTTTGAAGTTTTAGGCTGATTCTTAGCTTAGAGTTTTAGACGGATTCTTAGTTGGAATTAGGTGAAAAATTTGTGGTCAATTTTTTATTTTGTGCTATTTAAACTGGTTTTTAATTGCATATATAGATGCAGCGCCTTCAAAAACTCTTTAAGCACTTCTATTGTGAAGAGTTCAGTCATCAAACTTGTGATTACAATGAATCCCTACTTCTAAACAAACTAAATCAGATAAACAATAAAACTTTTCAGAACAAACTTAACATTAACTTATTTAACTTATAAAATTCAAAATACATTTTTTTTAAATTACTAAATTCATTTATACCTTCCAAAATTTATTTTAAATAAAAAAAATCAATATCATACTCATTTCATCTATAAAATTAAATTATAGGCTACAAAATATGGTACAAAGATTCACTAGTTTTCAATAGTCTTTCATCTATTGAAAAAAATAAAGAAAACATATTTCTCGAAGCAAACAATCTGAGACGGGAGAGCCTAACCGAAATATTTAATCTGCAACGTGAATATCTAGGGATTTTGACCAAAATATAAGAATATGATAAAAGAATTGCATATTTAATTACCCTACTTTTCATATACGTTTCGTGGAATTGCAAGTGCATATTTATTTACTTTATTTTAACCTACTTTTCTTGGTGCCACTTGCTTACACGGACAAGACTGAGGTTAATTAAAATAAAGGCTTTGAAATAGTCATTGGTCCTTACCATGTGCGTCATCGGTGACGGTCCTTTGCGCGGAAGCTGCATTTCATGGCGCAACATCATTTTATATATATAGAGGAAGTAAAGAACAAAAGGAAATATGTTAAAAATTCTTGGACGAAGTCAATTTTATTATTTAATTAAATTATTTTTATGTCTTTTATTGTTATATAAATGTTCAATTTATATAAAATAGGGGGCACAATAAATATTTTATAATTATAAAATTTGTCTCAATTATTTCTATAATCTTTTCTATTAAATCTTTATCTCTATTATTTTGTATTTTTCTTCCTTTCTCATTATTATATAGATTTCTATAATTCGTCCATATATTTACCAATAATGATATTATTTAGATTTATTTATGATTATATCTAAGAGTTCTGAGTTCTATTTGGCTCTAACTACCAACACACAAACTTTGTTTCATTTTCATTAGGGGAATTTTGAGGTCTAAAATGGGTTTCCTAAGGAAATTAAAAAGTAATAGTGGAAATAATAAAATAAGATTAGATTACATCATCAAATTTTAGAGGAAAAAAAAATGTTTTTGACTCGTATTTTCAACTCATCTCCTTATAGGTTTACTCAAATTTCGAGTGACAACACTTATTGGATGCATAATTTGATTCCTTATCCAAGGAGTACCTATGTTGCATACTTTCGATGGACCCTGTTACATGAAAAACATGATTGCAATCACATTTTTCATGTAGATCTCATTTTTCATGTAGTAGACTCCATTGAAAGTATGCAACATGGGTACTCCTTGGATGATGAATTAAATTTTACATCAAACGAGTACTCCTGCTCGAAATTTGTGTAAAACCTTATGGAGATAAGTTTAAAATACGAGTTGAAAAAATAGTTTTATTATTTTTACTTTTTTACTCCAAAAATGGTGAATCACCCCATGGTTGACATCATCATCTTGAATCTTATTGGTTCTTATAAAGTTTATTTTGATTGTACATTTTTCTTAAGAGGCCCATTTTAGACCTCTAAATTCTCCTAATGTTTCTTTGCTCGATCGAGACAAGTCTTTTTTTATGAATTATCTTCTTGACTACCTTTACCACTAAGATCAAAGATTTTATCAAGTGTGGACTATTTAAATCGGTAGTTTTGTGCACTATGAAGCTTGTCTTCGTCACTGGCCACACCTTCATTTTCTTTAGTGGGTTATTTCTAGTCATACGTGGTTTTTGGGTTCCCATAAACCTTCATTATGCTAATGCTAATGATTTTTTGAGCACCTCTAGTTTTTTTTAACGTGGGTACCCTTTCTTTTATCAAGATTACATTATCATTGACACAGGTACATACAATATCAACATTTACATTAAGCTAATCTAGACTTTATACAACATGTGAGCAAGACCATTTTCTTTTCATCATTACAAAAAAGTCATTTTTCAAGTACCATTCTTTAGGGATGTCATTTTCGGGGATTTATTGCATCTAAATGGGGCTTTATTATTTACCTTGCTTTGCTTCCTTCTTCATCATCTACACTTTGATTAATTTACTGTGCCCCACATTTGCTTCTTTTGATCATGTCTATAAGTCTACATTTTGTCCTCTTTGTATTTTTCCTTCATCTTGCTCCTAATTTTTTCTCTTCATCAATATTAGTGAGATGAGCAAAGTCCATGTTTGAAGCACTCAAACATCCATTTTTCCTTTGATGTTTGAACTTTAATGCCATATTGTAATTCATTTTATACATAGTATTTATGGCTTGTGGCAGCTTCTTTACCTCTCACATCAAGTCTACTTTTGGTGCAATACTAAAATAAATTTAATTACCAGCTTTGACCATTCTGTGATATTTTGATTTTTCTCAAATTGTTGAACATCCCATGAATGATGAAGATTTGTCAATTAATAACATCAATTTTCAGTTTTCACTTCAAATTTTCATCTTGCTTTTTACTCTCAAAAGTATTATCTTAGCTTCATCTTACCTTTTATTCTCAAAAGTTATCTTGGATTCATTACTAACATTAAATGTCTTGCTATCCATAAATAAATTTATACAGTCCACATGCATTATTTTAGAAGTCCAAGCACACCATGCACATGAAACCCAACTCTTCTCTGGAAAAAACCGCAACCACGGGCATTTTTTGTTATTCAAATTCATTGAAAGAGAATTAGATATACTCACAGGTCTTCAATTCGCACATATTTTTCCTGCGACCATGACTTCTTCAATCCTACTTCAAGGAAATACTAACAACTACTGCATTTTTTAGCCACAACTTGGATTTGCTTCATTTATGACCACAAATTGGTTTTGATTCCACGAACATGATTTTCTCATGTAGAAGTGCAGGCTTGATCTTTCCACGTTTTATCCCTTGCTCTCAATTTTTGTTGAATCACATCCTTCGGCCTTGAAAATCAGTCACTCACTCGTAAACAATATTTCTTGTAACTTGTTGTAGCCGCTACAATAGCCCTAAAATTTCAGCCTTCTCAAAATTTTGGAGAACTCCATACTTAACTGCCTATCATCCTTTGCTTTGTTGATTTTTCCACGACATATGAGAATCTGGCTTGGGTCTTAGAATCTCTGACACAAGCTCACTCAAATGCCACAACAAGCTACTCACAACAGAATCTACACACATCAGTGAATCAACTAGTTCACATGACTTTTTTTAACTTTTCAAACCCACTACATGTTATATTACAAACTAGAATACAATAGCCTTAGGGCTCCCATAGCAGGGATCATGGCCCTTACATACAACCCCGATACAAGGGTACAACTAAGGCTTGGTGTCCGTCACTTTGACAACCGAACTACCTTGAACAAGACACACTTAATCTACCTGCTAATGTGGTACCCCACAATCCTTTCAATCCATGTGTCTTGAACACATCTGGCGAGTCCTCTTGGCTCCCATTTTTCAAATATGCAATATACTTCTATCAATGAACACAACTCCTTTGCGTCACTAATCTTTGGCCCAATGTAAACTTCCTTTAGTTGGTCTTTTTTTCCATCAAAGATCCCAACACATAGGGTCTTCAACCTTCCCACTATTGTCATTCTTGATGTTCTAATAATTATCATACTTAGGGCTTGGAGGTTGCCCTCTTACCATTAAAGTTTACCTCCTGCAACTAACTGATCCAGGGCGTAGGATCCATCTAACCGTCATGGTTTCCTTCTCCAGGCACTGTCATTAGGGCTTGAAGCGAGCCACTATAGTCCTCCAACCTTATGCACTTTGGTTGCTCCACAAATCTACCTTCTTGCACTACTCCCTGCACTGCATCCTACACTATTCACAACTTTGTTTGTTAACAATTATCACTTCCCACTTGTAAACCTTCTTGTCACCTTATATTGTTCATCTTAGGGCTTACATATTTTCCCTACCTCTGTGACACATAGTTTCTCCTGTCACTGTCCTTAGGTTTTGCATATCTGCCCAATTACAATCAGAATCTTGATTGATCTAGGTCTCCATAAATTAAGTTCTCAATTATGCAAATTGCATTTATCTTCTGTTGTTCATAATCTATTAGCAAACCTCCATAACCAATAGTTTATAATAGCACAATCAACCCTCCTTTCTTCCGTGTTCCCACTGTTGTTGTGGCCTCGTGTATCACGTATACATTTGCATTATACCAAACTTAGGGAACATATCTGAGGGTGATTATGTGCATGGGAAGCAACCCTATTTATGGAATCAACGACCATAGTTCAAACCCTTGAATAACTCCTCCATCTTCTTAGCAATATTCTCCATGACCAACCCTCTTCTAGCAGATCCACACGACCCTAAAAACCATGAGAAATATAACAATAACTCTAGGAAATATGCGACCTCACTTTTAGACTTGATTCTGGTCATACTAGCCCACGTAAGCCACTCTTCCTGTTGGACTGAGGTTTGAGGACACTTGACCCTCCTGGCCGCAAAAATTTTAGGCCTTAAGACCTTCTACCATGCACATTAGGGCTTTCATCCCTCTACCTGTAATTTGGACAAAGATTTAGGCCTTACACCCCCTCTGCTTTACAATGACAGGATGCATCATACAACAGATCTTTAGAGAATACATAGATGTTAAGGTTGAAGAATATCTCCATAAGAGAAGGCCTACTTGGATAGAAACCCTCTTCCTAGTTGTGTATCTCCTTGAAAATTATCCCCTTAGGCCTCTTTCCACTTAGACCTCAAGAAATTGTAATTTTCTTTCTAATTTCCTTTTAGATTTTAAACCCCAACTTGGGTGTAAAATCCCTCTACTTGGGTTCTTCTCCCACAAACCCTTTTTGTGACCAAAATCCTCACAAACCCAACTCCTATGCTTGTGGAGTACCTCCCAAGCTACACAATTCAACATTCCCTCTTAGCAAGGGAGGTACTTCCATTACTTGGAAGTAACCATCATCATCGCTGACACTAGCCCATCTGGCATTCTTCATTGCAGCATACCCTATAGAATGGATCACACTATCTCAATAGTGTCCCTACCTCATCAGAACTTTAAGATCTCAAACTTCAATAGGGATGCTCCCTCCGAAGCTAGACTCCCTCTAATCCACACGATCTCCACTGGGTCAACCTGCTTCCATTATGCACACTCAGATCCAATGGCCCTTCAAAGTAACTCTGATACCATGTTGATTTTTCCATGGCATATATGAATATGTTTTGGGTCTTAATCTCTGACACAAACTCACTCAATTGCCACAAAAAACTACTTTGCATAGTGGAATCAACACACATTAGTGGATCAACTAGTGCACATGACAATTTTTAACTTTTCAAACATACTACATGTTTTAACCAAATAGAATACAACAGTCTTAGGGCTTCCATACTAGGGATCATTGCCTATACATACAACCCTAATACAAGGATACAACTATAGCTTAGTGTCTATCACTTTGACAACCAACCTACCCTAAATAAGACACATTTGACCTAGTTGTTGATGTGGAACCCCACAAAACTTTCATTCCACATGTCTTGAACACATCTGGCAGGTCCTCTTGTCTCCCACTCTGTAGCTATGCAAACTACCTCCATCAATTAACACAAATCCTTTAGGTCATTTATATTTGGCCCAATGTAATCTACCCTCTAGCTGGTATTTTGTATAGGGTCTTCAACGTTCCCACCACCTTCATTCTTGCTGCTCCAATAATGATCAAACTTAGGGCTTGGAAGTTTCCCTCTTACCACTAAAATTTCCCTCCTACAACTCAGTGATCTAGGGCATAGAATCTAGTCCACTTAGTTGCCCTACTTCCTTAAAGGATCAACCTTCAAGGCTTTAAGGTATCTTCCCTCTAACAATCTTGTTGTCCTTCTCTGGGGATTTTCCTTAGGGCTTGAAGCAAGCCATTGTAGTCCTCCAACCTTATGCACTTTGGCTGATCCACAAATCTACCTTCTTGCATTGCTTCCTACATTGCATCCTGCATTATTCACAACTTCATTTGTGAATAGTTCTCACTGTCCACTTGTAAGCCTTATAGTCACTCTATAGTGTTGATCTTAGGGTTTAAATATCTTCTCTACCTCTATGACACATAGTTTCTCCTGTCATTATCCTCAGGGCTTGTAGATATTCCCAACTACAGTCAGAATCTTGACTGATATAGGGCTCCATAAATTCATATCTCAGTTCTGCAGTTTGTCCCTCAAATTGCACTGATCCACTATTGTGCATAGTATATGAACGAAACTCCATAACCAACACTTTCTCCTAAATCAATTACCCTCCATTCTATCATCTTACCAATGTAGTTGCACCTCTTGTATCACTTATAGATTTGTTCTATATCATCCTTAGGGGACAAATCTAAGGGTGAGTTGTGCATGGAAAGCAACCCTATCTAGGGCATCAACGACTATTGTTCAAACCATTGAACAACTCCTCCATCCTCTTAGAAATATTCTCCACAACCATACCTCTTTTTTGCATCTCCACACAACCATAAAAACCATGGCCAATATACCATCAAATCTAGAAAATCGGTGGCCTATGTTTTAGACCTCATTCTCATCATACTAGCCCACATAGGCCGCCTTTCCTACTGCGCTGAGGTTTGAGGACACTCGGCCCTCTTGGATGCAAAAATTCTAGGCCTTAAGACATTCTAGCATGCACTTTAGTGTTTGCATCCCTCATCCTACAATCTCGACAAATATCTAGGCCTTCTGGCCCCTCTAATTTCTAATGATAGGATGCATCATACAACAGATCTTCATAGAATACACAACTGCTAGGGTTGAAGAATATATCCATAAAAGTAGGCATACTAGGATAGAAAACTTATTCCTGGTTGTGACTCTCCTTGAGAATTCTTCCCTTATGCCTATTTAAATAGCCCTTGCTAGGCCTCTTATGAACCCTCTAGATATTAGAGGTTTTTTCCACTTAGACCTTAGGAAATTTTATTTTTCTTTTAATTTTCCTTTTAGATTTTAAACCCACACTTGGGTTGAAAACCCCTCTACTTGGGTTCTTCGCCCAAAAAACCTTTTTGTGACCAAACTCCTCACAAACCCAACTCCCAAGCTACACAATTCAACATGCCTATGGTCTACCAGGGTCTCATCCCTCGTTTGACCAATCTAGGTTTTCCCTATGACCTAGTGAGTTCAGTTGAAAAACAGGGTAGTGTGACTTTGGATGATTTTGTGAATGTTGTGGAAAAATGCTCAATAGAAGGCCTAAAAATTCCAACTGTTTCTAAGAATGGTGAAGAGGAGAATCTCAAGGAAGATAATTTGGAAGGTAGAAACTAACGACCTCAAGAATTGTGAAAGACTTGGGGTGAAGAGAATTAAAGGAATAAAAGAAATTTGTGGAATGATAACAAAAGCTCAATCTCTAATTCAAAAAGTGATGAAGAAGATAACAACAATATGGACATAAATCAATGACAACCTCTAGCCTGGATGGCACATTCTATTTTGGATATTCAAGGTATTCTTCATGACTTTCCCATCATCTAGAAAATCATCTTCCCAAGTATGACCTAGACAAAGGGACTGTCATTGAAGATCATACTAGCAATTCCTATCTCTCATTAAAAATGATGAGGGTGCAACATGATGATGTTGCATGCATATTGTTTCCACACACCTTGGAGAATGACACTACTTGGTATCATGCCATACATGTAGCATCTATAAAAACCAAAAAAAGAATATAAATCCTTTATAAAACTTTGATTTAAAATAAACAACTTTATTATGCTCCCATTTTACTTTTAGATACCCTACTTTTATATATATATAAAAGAATGATACTAAATTTTTAGATAAGAATTTTGCCATCTTTACATCTTACTTTCATAACTTATCCTTTAACCAATTTTTATAGGTTATCCATGTTTGAAGCACTCAAACATCGATTTTTCCTTTAATGTTTGAACCTTAATGCCATATTGTAATTCATTTTCTAGATAGTATTTATTGCTGGTGGCAGCTTCTTTACCTCTCACATCAAGTCTACTTTTGGTGCAATACTAAAATAAATTTAATTACCAGCTTCAACCTTTCTGTGATATTTTGATTTTTCTCAGATTGTTGAACATCCCATGAATGATGAAGATTTGTCAATTAATAACATCAATTTTCAGTTTTCATTTTAAATTTTCATCTTGCTTTTTATTCTCAGAAGTATTATCTTGGCTTCATCTTACCTTTTATTCTCAAAAGTTATCTTGGATTCATTACTAACATTAAATGTCTTGCTATCCATAAATAAATTTATACGTTCCACATGCATTATTTTAGAAGTCCAAGCACGCCATGCACATGAAACCCAACTCTTCTCTGGAATAAACTGCAACCACAGGCATTTTTTGTTATTCAAATTCATTGAAAGAGAATTAGATATACTCATAGGTCTTCAATTTGCACATATTTTTCCTGCGACCATGAGTTCTTCAATCCCACTTCAAGGAAATACCTACAACTACTGCATTTTTCAGCCACAACTTGGATTTGCTTCATTTATGACCACAAATTGGTTTTGATTCCACGAACATGATTTTCTCATGTAGAAGTGCAGGCTTGATCTTTCCACGTTTTATCCATTGTTCTCAATTTTTGTTGAATCACATCCTTCGGCCTTGAAAATCGGTCACTCACTCGGAAACAATATTTCTTGTAACTTGTTGTAGCCGTTACAATAGCCCTAAAATTTCAGCCTACTCAAAATTTTGGAGAACTCCATACTTAACTGCCTATCATCCTTTGCTTTGTTGATTTTTCCACGACATATGAGAATCTGGCTTGGGTCTTAGAATCTTTGACACAAGCTCACTCAAATGCCACAACAAGCTACTTTGCACAATGGAATCTACACACATCAGTGAATCAACTAGTTCACATGACAATTTTTAACTTTTCAAACCCACTACATGTTATATTACAAACTAGAATACAATAGCCTTAGGGCTCCCATAGCAGGGATCATGGCCCTTACATACAACCCCGATACAAGGGTACAACTAAGGCTTGGTGTCTATCACTTTGACAACCGAAATACCTTGAACAAGACACACTTAATCTACTTGCTAATGTGGTACCCCACAACCCTTTCAATCCATGTGTCTTGAACACATCTGGCGAGTCCTCTTGGCTCCCATTTTTCAGATATGCAATATGCTTCTATCAATGAACACAACTCCTTCGGGTCACTAATCTTTGGCCCAATGTAAACTTCCCTTTAGTTGGTCTTTTTTCCATCAAATATCCCAACACATAGGGTCTTCAACCTTCCCACTACTGTCATTCTTGATGTTCCGATAATTATCATACTTGGGGCTTGGAGGTTTCCCTCTTACCATTAAAGTTTACCTCTTGCAACTAACTGATCTAGGGCATAGGATCTATCCCACTTGGATGCCCTAATTCCTTCAAAGATCAACCTTCAAGGCTTTAAGGTATCCTCCATCTAACTGTCATGGTTTCCTTCTCCGGGCACTGTCATTAGGACTTGAAGCGAGCCACTATAGTCCTCCAACTTTATGCACTTTGGTTGCTCCACAAATCTACCTTCTTGCACTACATCCTACACTATTCACAACTTTGTTTGTCAACAATTATCACTTCCCACTTGTAAACCTTGTAGTCACCTTAAATTGTTCATCTTAGGGCTTACATATTTTCCCTACCTTTGTGACACATAGTTTCTCCTGTCACTGTCCTTAGGTCTTGCATATCTGCCTAATTACACTAAGAATCTTGATTGATCTAGGTCTCCATAAATTAAGTTCTCAATTATGCAAATTGCATTTATCTTTTGCTGTTCATAATCTATTAACAAACCTCCATAACCAACAGTTTATAATAGCACAATCAACCCTCCTTTCTTCCGTGTTCCCACTGTTGTTGTGGCCTCTTGTATCACTTATACATTTGCATTATAAAAACTTAGGGAACATATCTGAGGGTGATTATGTGCATGGAAAGCAACCCTATTTATGGCATCAACGACCATTGTTCAAACCCTTGAACAACTCCTCCATCTTCTTGACAATCTTCTCCATGACCAACCCTCTTCTAGCAGATCCACGCGACTCTAAAAACCATGACCAATATACCAATAACTCTAGAAAATATGCGACCTCACTTTTAGACTTGATTCTAGTCATACTAGCCCACGTAAGCCACTCTTCCTGTTGGACTAAGGTTTGAGGACACTCGACCCTCCTGGTCACAAAAATTTTAGGCCTTAAGACCTTCTACCATGCACATTAGGGCTTGTATCCCTCTACCTGTAATTTGGACAAAGATTTAGGCCTTACATCCCCTCTACTTTACAATGACAAGATGCATCGTACAAGAAAACTTCAAAGAATACACAAATGTTATGGTTGAAGAATATCTCCATAAGAGAAGGCATACTTGGATAGAAACCCTCTTCCTAGTTGTGTATCTCCTTGAAAATTATTCCCTTAGGCCTCTTTCCACTTAGACCACAGGAAATTTTAATTTTCTTTCTAATTTCCTTTTAGATTTTAAACCCCAACTTGGGTCTAAAACCCCTCTACCTGGATTCTTTTCCCACAAACCCAACTCCTATGCTTGTGGCATAACTCCTAAGCTTCACAATTCAACATTCCCTCTTAGCGAGGGAGGTACTTCCATTACTTGGAAGTAACCATCATCATCGGTGACACTAGCCCCTATGGCATTCATCATTACAGCATACCCTGTAGAATGGATCACACTATCTCAATAGTGTCCCTACCTCATCAGAACTTTAAGATCTCAAACTTCAATAGGGATGCTCCCTCCGAAGCTAGACTCCCTCTGAATCTACACGATCTCCACTGGCTCAACCTGCTTCCATTGTGCACACTCAGATCCAATGGCCCTTCAAAGTAACTCTGATACCATGTTGATTTTTCCATGGCATATATGAATATGTTTTGGGTCTTAATCTCTAACACAAACTCACTCAATTGCCACAAAAAACTACTTTGCATAGTGGAATCAACACACATTAGTGGATCAACTAGTGCACATGAAAATTTTTAACTTTTCAAACATACTACATGTTTTAACCAAATAGAATACAATAGTCTTAGGGCTTCCATACTAGGGATCATGGCCTATACATACAACCCTAATACAAGGATACAACTAGAGCTTAGTGTCTATCACTTTGACAACCAACCTACCCTAAATAAGACACATTTGACCTAGTTGTTGATGTGGAACCCCACCAAACTTTCATTCCACATGTCTTAAACACGTCTGGCAGGTCCTCTTGTCTCCCATTCTGTAGCTGTGCAAACTACCTCCATCAATTAACACAACTCCTTTAGGTCATTTATATTTGGCCCAATGTAATCTACCCTCTAGCTGGCATTTTGTATAGGGTCTTCAACCTTCCCACCACCGTCATTCTTGTTGCTCCAATAATGATCAAACTTAGGGCTTGGAAGTTGCCCTCTTACCACTAAAATTTCCCTCCTACAGCTCAGTGATCTAGGGCATAGAATCTAGTCCACTTAGTTGCCCTGCTTCTTTCAAGGATCAACCTTCAAGGCTTTAAGGTATCTTCCCTCTAACAATCTTGTTGTCCTTCTCCGAGGATTTTCCATAGGGCTTGAAGCAAGCCACTGTAGTCCTCCAACCTTATACACTTTGGCTGATCCACAAATCTATCTTCTTCCATTGCTTCCTACATTGCATCCTGCATTGTTCACAACTTCATTTGTGAATAGTTCTCACTGTCCACTTGTAAGCCTTATAGTCACTCTAGAGTGTTGATCTTTGGGCTTAAATATCTTCTCTACCTCTATGACACATAGTTTCTCTTATCATTATCCTCAGGGCTTGTAGATATTCCCAACTACAGTCAGAATCTTGACTGATATAGGGCTCCATAAATTCATATCTCAGTTCTGCAGTTTGTCCCTCAAATTGCACTAATCCACTATTGTGCATAGTATATGAACGAAACTCCATAGCCAACACTTTCTCCTAAATCAATTACCCTCCATTCTATCATCTTCCCAATGTAGTTGCAACCTCTTGTATCACTTATAGATTTTTTCTATATCATCCTTAGGGAACAAATCTAAGGGTGATTTGTGCATGGAAAGCAACCCTATCTAGGGCATCCACAACTATTGTTCAAACCATTGAACAACTCCTCCATCCTCTTAGAAATATTCTCCACAATCATACCTCTTTTTACATCTCCACACAACCATAAAAACCATGGCCAATATACCATCAAATCTGGAAAATTGGTGGCCTGTGTTTTAGACCTCATTCTCATCATACTAGCCCACATAGGCTGCCTTTCCTGCTGCGCTGAGGTTTGAGGACACTCGGCCCTCTTGGATGAAAAAATTCTAGGCCTTAAGACATTCTAGCATGCACTTTAGCATTTGCATCCCTCATCCTACAATCTCGACAAATATCTAGGCCTTATGGCCCCTCTACTTTCTAATGATAGGATGCATCATACAACAGATCTTCATAGAATACACAACTGCTAGGGTTGAAGAATATATCCATAAAAGTAGGCATACTTGGATAGAAAACTTATTCCTAGTTGTGACTCTCCTTGAGAATTCTTCCCTTATGCCTATTTAAATAGCCCTTGCTAGGCCTCTTATGTAACCTCTAGATATTAGCGGTTTTTTTCACTTAGACCTTAGGAAATTTTATTTTTCTTTTATTTTTCCTTTTAGAGTTTAAACCCACACTTGGGTCGAAAACCTCTCTACTTGGGTTCTTCGCCCACAAACCATTTTTGTGACCAAACTCCTCACAAACCCAACTCCCAAGCTACACAATTCAACATGCCTATGGTCTCCCAGGGTCTCATCCCTCGTTTGACCAATCTAGGTTTTCCCTATGACCTAGTGAGTTCAGTTGAAAAACAGGGCAGTGTGACTTTGTATGATTTTGTGAATGTTGTGGAAAAATGCTCAATAGAAGGCCTAAAAATTCCCACTGTTTCTAAGAATGGTGAAGAGGAGAATCTCAAGGAAGATAATTTGGAAGGTAGAAACTAACGACCTCAAGAGAATTGTGAAAAGACTTGGGGGTGAAGAGAATCAAAGGAATAAAAGAAATTTGTGGAATGATAACAAAAGCTCAATCTCTGATTCAAAAAGTGATGAAGAAGACAACAACAATATGGCCACAAATCAATGACAACCTCTGGCCTAGATGGCACATTCTATTTTGGATATCCAAGGTATTCTTCATGACTTTCCCATCATCTAGAAAAGCATCTTCCCAACTATGACCCAGACAAAGGGACTATCGTAAAGATCATATTAGCAATTCCTATCTTTCATTACAAATGATGAGGGTGCAACATGACGATGTTGCATGCATATTGCTTCCACACACCTTGGAGAATAAGGACACTACTTGGTATCATGCCATACATGTAGCATCTATACAAATTTGGGATGAGTTTTGGAAGGCCTTTCTTAATAAATTTGATGAAGAGAAGACACCTGCCATGCTCCTTTCTGAACTAAATTCGCTAAAGATGGAGAAGAAAAAAAAGTTCAAATATTTCAATCAACATTTCACTACTATATTTAACAAGTTCACAACTAATGTTGCTCCCCATGATTCTATCAGGATTGATTATTATACTAAAGTGCGTTCCCGAGTTATTGCTATGTTTGTGAAGAGGGAAGAGAAAGAAACATTTTTGAAGAAATTCGTAGAGGCTCTCATGGTTGAAAAGGATTTAATATCCATAGGAGCACATGAACATGAAGCACAAGATGATTCAAAAACTACTAGTAAGAAATATCAAGCCTCATCCATTAAATTTAATGATAAAGATACCTTTGATTTTGAAGCTCCGACAAAGTCTCTTAAGCAGTTTACTAATGAAGTTTCTGAATTGAAGAGGATAACAAGTGAAATATCTTCTGCCAACAAACCTTTCAAGACCTTTTTCAAGAAAAGTGGAAATCTGTTGGCTAAATCAACCCAAAGCTCAAATGTGAATATTAATGTTGAAGAAGTGGGCATGGAAAATTACTGCACATTCCACCAAGATGCTCATTTAGGGAAGATGTGCCCATAGTGGGTGCATATTATGACTGCAATGGTGAAAATTTTTCTTGATGACTAGACAATTAAAGGTGGGGCCAAGCAAATGAAGGAATATGAAGAAGAAGCCTCACCTCCCAAAGGCAATGTTGGCTCATCTGTGATGGATTTTGAAGTCATTAGAGATGGTGAGGTTCAATCCATTCAAGAAGCTCTAGTTGGTGAGAATCCTCTTGATAAAATTATAAAGACTTATAGTTAAAGTAATAAAGGACCAGTGGAAAAACCCACCTTGGAGGACAAGAAGAAAGCACTGTTGAGAAGGATTATACCTCCAAAAGACCTTGTTCAGACTACAACATCCAAAACTTCGACCAGGAAGTCTTCAAATAATGCGTTAGAAAATACTAAGTGTAAGCCAAATTCTCCTAACGCTGATACCAAAACTACTTATCCAATGAACTCATCTCATTTGTCCAAGGATGAAAGTGTATCTTCTGTTATTGGTTATAATATCATTGAGAATATGAAGAAGTCTCGAGCAAATATCTCCCTCTATGAGCTGGCCAAGCTATCTAGGCAAAGGGAAATGATTTTCAATACTTTCATGCCCATTTCTTCTACCAAAAAAACCTCTACCTCTCCTAAGGCTACTTCCTCTTGTCAGTCTAAAATATTGGTAAATCTTGAATCCATTGTTAATGTTGCGAATGCTAATTCAAGATCTTCAACTCCTCCTTCCTTGCTAATGTTTTAGATTATAATGTGCATAATTGTCTTGTTGACTCCGATGCATCCACCAACGTGATGCCTTTATCAATTTATAAGAAACTTAATGTTGAACCGGAGAAGACAAGTGTGAATATCATCAAACATGATAGATATCATGTTAGAGTTGTGGGGGGATTGAACAACGTACTAATCAGACTATCTTCAGACTTGAGAATACATGAGTTCACAGATATTGTGCTTGTGAATATTCCTAAAGCAAATGGGCTTTTACTAAGCAAATACTAGTGTTTCAAGCTTCAAGGGTATTTCACCACAGAGTGGTTCCATTTATGGCTCCCTTATAAGGGAAAGAAAAACCAAATTAGAGTCAATAATGAGCCATACATGAAGCATATAGTTACTGATCTTGAAGTGCCTAATGAACCAATCAACATGATCACTCAAGTTGAACTAGGGAACTTCTTTTTATAACTTGATATTGGTTGTTACCAAGACATGCCATCACCAACCCATTAGATATGTAGTTGGAACTCCTTCCTTTCCCTCTAGCTGATGGTAATGAACTTTACTATATATGTAAACAATTTTAGTTTAGATTCTAGTTTTACTGACATCTGGACATCATACTATGATGGATCCAAAAATCAAGATGGAGCTAGCACAGGATGTATCTTGATGGACCCCAAAAAAACTAAATTTTTGATTTCCTATCGTTTGGAATTCCAATGTAGTAACAACACTACAGAGTATGAGGTGTTGATTCTTAGACTAAAGAAAGCCATTAACTTGAAGGTGGATTTTCTAAATGTAATTTGTGACTTTGAGATCATTAGAAGACATGTGTGCAATACTATCCATTGTCTTTCACCTCATTTTAAAAATGACCAACAAGAGGTATGGTGGTTAATTTCTGCATTTAAAGATTTTTGTATCAAATTAGTTCTAATAATCAATAATGTCACAACTAATACATTGGCTAACCCTATTGCTAGTTTTACGCCACTTAGGGGGGACCTTTATATTGAAATAGTTTATAATCTTGTTGTCATGGATAACATAACTAATTTTTGTGTTTTCAATAATGATCAAGAGATCTTAGACTCCCTTTCCAATGCATATGTTTTCAAAGACACGACTATAAACAAAGACAAACATGATAAAGCCTTGTAGGAGGGACGAGACGCATGGATGGGAAACACAATGCCAAAAGTTGTTGTTTGTCTTGAAAAGTTGTTTGACTTACACAACTGGTTTTGAGGACCCCCAAACATAAAGGCTCAGAGTTCCACATTGTTGCATGAGCAAATAAATCTTGGAATGGAGGCAAACCCCAACTTTATCAATCTCGGTACTTGTTGCTTCCCGAAGAGAGAAAATATTTCACTGAGTTATTCAAGAAATATCGAGACGCTTTCACCTAGACATATGAAGACCTAATTGTGTACGATACTCGTACTATCTAGCATGTTATCCTAATAAAGGATGGGGTCAAGCCTTCTCAGCAAAAGTTGAGGAAAGTGCATCCAATGGTGGAACCTTTCATATAGAAAGAATCGAAGAAGTTGTTGGATGCACAGATCATTTTCAGAGTCAGACATTCCTCATGGGTCTTCAATCTCGTTCTTATTAGGAAGAAGGCCATAGAGATTTGTTTTTGTGTTGAATTTTGAAATCTTGACCAAGAATTTAATAAAGACAACTACCTAGTCCCCTCCATGGAGTAGATTCTTTAAACTGTTTATAGATTTGAGATTTTCTCTCTGCTCGATGGTTTTTCTGGTTACAACTAGGTACTGGTTGTTGAACCGGATAGATTGAAGAGTACGTTCATAACAAAATGTGGGACTTTTACATTTAGATGTATGCCTTTTGGTATTATAAGCCTCAGAGCCACTTCCCAAAGGGAAATGGACATCATGTTCAAAGGGCTAATCGGTCATAGCATGGTGGTCCACCTTGATGATGTGACAATATTCTCAAAGAAGAGATCAAATCATCTATGTTATCTGAAGTATATTTTTTAGCATTATAGAAAATATGGCATATCACTCAACTGTAAGAGGAACATATTTTTCATCTCCGAAGGGAATATTTTAGGACACATCATAGTAAAGAGTGGTACTACCGTGGACCCTGAGCCATTAGGGGATTTTTTAGGTCTAAAATGGGCCTCCTAAGGAAATTATAAAATAATAGTGGAAATAATAAAATAAGATTAGATTACATCATCAAACTTTAGAGGGAAAAAAGAAAAAACTACTTTTTGAACTCGTATTTTCAACTTTTCTCCCTATGGGTTTACTCAAATTTCGAGCAGAAACACTCGTTGGATGAAAAATTTGATTCATCATCCAAGGAGTACCCATGGTTCATACTTTCGATGGATCCTACTACACGAAAAATGAGAAATAGATGAAAATGTGATTATAATCACCTGTTTTCATGTATTTCTCAATTTTCATATAGCAGGGTCCATCGAAAGTATGCAACATGGGTACTCCTTGGATGATGAATCAAATTTTTCATCCAATGAGTACTCTCACTCGAGATTTGAGTAAAACCTTAGGGAGATAAGTTAAAAATACGAGTTGAAAAAGTAGTTTTATTATTTTATTATTTTTTAATATTTTTACTTTTTAACTCCAGAAATGGTTAATCATCCCCCATTGTTGACATCATCATCTTGAATCCTATTCGTTCTTATAAAGTTTATTTTTGTTGTACATTATTCTTAGGAGGCCCATTTTAGACCTCAAAAGTCCCCTAATGAAGTCATTGCTATCATGTAGAAATCGTATCCAAATGGAAAGAAGGTGATGCAGTCATTTTTGGGTAAGATTAATTTTATGTGCAAGTTCATTTCTAATTATGCCCAAATCATGAAGCCACTACAGAATATGATCAAGAAGGATATGGAATTTCAATGGAATCAAGAAGAAAAGGAGTTTTTTTCACATATCAAGCAAGCTATAGCAAAATCTCCTCTCTTTACAACCTTGGTTTTAACAAATATTTCATGCTATATACATTTGCTTTAGATTCTGCATTGGCGGTCATTTTAACACAAAAGGATGTCCAAGGTAATGAACGACCTAGATATTTTATGAGTATTGGCTTGTAAGGACTAGAGGTGAATTATCCCAATATGGACAAGCAAGCATATGTTGTGTACAAGGCTGTCAAACACTTCAGGCCTTATATTCTGAAAAATCATGTCATAGTGTTTGTATGCCATCCTACTGTAAGATCATTGTTTGTGTAGTAGGAGATGGGTGAACACAAGGCTAATTAGATGACATGCGTGCAAGAGTATGATCTGCAATTCAAACCAGCTCACACAGTCAAGGGACATGGCTTATGAAAGCTTTTTGATGAATCTTTTGATCAACTAGAAGAAGAAATGTTGGGGAGGGAGAAAAATATTGAGATGTATCAAAACAATACAGTACCCATACCCAACACATCATCATCTTGGTATGTCGATCTGAGGCAATATCTGGAACAAAGTGCTTTTCCTTCTACCTTGTCTACGAAGTAGAAAAGGGACATTAGACTTAAGGCCTCTTCTTATCAAATGATCCATGGAAATTTGATTCGTAAACATCATAACAATGTGTCGCTAAAGTGTTTGGAATCTACTAACGCCAAAAAGGTTTTGAAGGAACTAAATGACATATTATCTAATCTAATAACAGAATGTTCTCTAGGCAAACTCCCATAGGTGAAATCATTAGAACAACAATGGAAGCAGGAGCTGATGCAAAGAGAAAAACTGATCCGAGGCATTCACAGCTTAACATGGGAAACGTTTTGGTTTTTCCTTGTAAAACCACTCAGTCAGCAAATGGCGATGAAGTGTCTCACAAATGCGATCAACCATATGATCCCTGAACTTGCCAATGCCACATTTACAACTCAGTTATCGTATGAGTCAGCCATCATAGGCCCAGCCAATGCTTGCCATTTGTCAACTGCGATCACAAGAAGATAAGCCAATGCAATGAATCCTTTCGACTGACTGCGGCATTGCTATTTCAAGATAAATCCTAGATTTTTATGTTTTAAGTTATACCAACGCATAGCATATTTCTTTCATAGTTTGTTGTTAATTATGGTATTTAAAGACCCTTTCATGCTTTTAGAAAGTGTCTGCAATTTTGTATTAAGATTTAAGTCGGGAGTTTCACTACTGTACTTTCAATATATTTATTTTTATAAAAGACTGGACCAAAATTCTGAATTTTGACAAAGAAGGCTTTTGTGAGATATGCACTTTTGCTTCCTATGAAAGTATTTCCAAATTAGAAGGCAGAATTTGAATGTGATTCACATCGGAGGAGATCCAAATGCGTACGGTACTACTATCTATGTTTTCGCTTTATTTTTCAATGTGAATTAGCATATATCAAATTCGTTATTATTGATGTGTATATGTTTCTACAACAATTCTTTAACCTGTCACTTTTGAATGTTTCAGAATTGTCATCATTTAACTATATATGTCAGTGATATATTATGATCAATGCGATAATGTTTTAATTATTACTTATGTCTAATTAATTAAACAAAGTAATCATCATATGAATGCATATTTCTATGTTATGAATAAATCATCTTTATGTTTATTTGTTCATAGAAACAATCAAGAATCGCATTGTTAGAAAAAATCCTGGGATAGATTAGTTATCTTTGTATATTTTTTGCACTTTAGAATAGAGCACTTATCACTCCCGTTATACATTACAAACCAATCACCCATCAACTCATATATCACTGGGAAACTAGTTCCATTACATCCAGTCAGAGCCACCACACCAAACGGAAAAGGAGCTGCTTTAAGGTCCGGACCGGGTGGTTTTCACCGATGTTGATACAACGATTTTAGAGGCATCAACAAGTCATAAAGTAAAGAACTCATAATAAAAGTAATTTCACACTTTTTGAATAAAATATTATTATTTTCATTTTTTTTTTTGAGAGAAACAAGCCATATCCCTATACAATTTTCATGTTTTTACACATTTTTCAATAAATATTATATTTGTATATTTTCATATATTTATTTTTAAATTATATATTCATTTCATTTTATTTAATATTACAATTTCAAATTAGTTTTAAGTTAATACCTATACATATATAAATAACTACCTACTCATAAATATAAGTTAAATCTATTTCAATACTTTTCTTTTTTAATTTTAAATACAACTCAATCAATTTCATTATGATTATATTAATATTATATATTATTATATATAATATTATGAAAAATAATGAAAATGTAATATAATATATATTATATTCATTTTTATATTATATGTTATTTAATCATATGTTATAAATCAAATCAATTCAATATGTAATATAAAATTAATACATAAAATAGTATATTACATTTATTATATTATATTATTTGATTTTTATATAGTATCCTAATTACATGTTATTATATAATTTAAGGAGTTGTCTATAATGCGACTTTTTGGAGATTCCCGTGACAAAATCCGGCGGAAAAAATTGAGGTTAAATCTTGATTTGTATTATTTAAAATGGTTTTTTAACTGCATATTTGGATTCAACACCCTGAAAAACCCCTGGGATGCTTTGATTGTGTAGAAACTAGCTATCAAACTTGCGATTCCAATAAATTGCTGCCGGATTTTTACCGGAAAGGCTTCCAAAAAATCGCATTATAGACAACTGCTATAATTTAATTGTATAATTGAAATAATATAAATTTTAATTAATAGTATATTATACAACTAAATATTTATGAATTTATATTTATAATTCATTTTAAGTTATTTAAGTACAAAGGACAAATGCACTAGTTGTTCAATGATGATGAATTCTCTTGAAAAAATCATTTTTATTTATAGTCACATCAATACAATTTTTTTTATTAATTTTATTTAGGTACAACTCTTCAATTGAATTTAACCATGGTTACATGAATTGTGGTGCAAAAAGTGAAATGCAAATTCATAAATATTGTTTTATTGGTTTAGCTATTATCTTATTATTTCCTTAGGAGACTTATTTTAGACCTCAAAATTTCCCTAATATTATTTGAGATTTGACTTTCTGAAATTTTTTACAAAAGGAAACAATAAAATTACTTGGATACTAGCTTTTGTTTCGTACCAGAATAGGTGGCAATAGTGACATATAGAGGAACATGATTGGACAATGGAGATGTGGCAATATGAGTTGGAGATGGCATAGCAGAGTGATGTGGCAATATCCTGGCCAATGTGATGATGTGGTACCTCAATAGCATGACACATGGCAAGTGATTTTGGAATTCTTAGGTGGCCATGTGGCCTATTTCTAGGTGACACATGACACCACTTAGAGGTATACACATGGCTTGATCACATTAGCTAATGATGTGGTAGATCATTGGGACTCATTCCAAAGGCATCGATTTGTAAAAAAAATTTCGTGTTATGAAATTTCAGAAAAATAAAAAAAATAATAAAAAAATAATAAAAATAATAAAAATAAAAAATAAAAATAAAAAAAAATAAAAATAAAAAATAAAAAATAAAAAAAAAAATTGATGACAAGGAAATGGGCCTATAACGTTGCAAAATAGGTCCATGATATCTAAAAATTTGGAAAATCTAGGTGTGTAGTCATTTGGCGCATTGAACCAACACCCAAATATGTATTTGTAGAAAATTTCTACAAATCCAGCTCTGACACCATGTAGAAAATCTGTTGTAGGTTAACTTGATAATGTAATATAAATCAAAGTAGAATACTATAACCTACTTCTACTATCAATTTTGCTGAAGCTTAAAGATCGAGTTGAACATTATAACCAGAAGAAGAAAAATCAATGCACAATACACATGAAAATACTTCGGGGAAAGCCTCAGCTAAAAACCCCACTATCTATATTATCATACAAGGTGGAAATACATAGGAATTATACAAATCCTTAGCTCTCACAGCTAGCTAGCTCTCAGTACAATCCTCATAGATGCTCACAGGCAATCAAGGCTTCTCTCAAGCCTTTCTCTCTGCCCTCCAAGCTCCTATTTCCTTGTGTTGTTTCTCCTAGGTGATCTTCCTATTACCAAGTGGAACACTGATCCTCCAAAACTGCGCAATCCTCAAGGATGAATTTCGTTGACTGCATGCATGAGTTTCCTTTATAAGAAAAAACATATAACTGATAGTACATTGTCCTTGACTTTAATCTCAACTGAGTCTTTCTCAGAATATACATGCATGAGTTTCTGATGAGGGAATCTTCAGTTAACTGGAGTAGCACTAGTTGGATGCATGCATGCATCAACTGGCTGATAACTCACTGGTACTTCCCAAAATAGATTGGAACTAATTTAATTGGACTTAACTCAATAAACTAAGCTAACTAATTACAACTCAAATATAACTCAATCTTATCTCCTTGAGTTAAGGGATAACTCAATCTTATCTCCTTAATCTAAGGGACAACTCTTGCATGACTTCAGACATACTTCTAACTTGAATTTCTCCAACTAATTAATTCAAAATGAATTAATTAATTATTTCCAAGTAGCTGTTAAAACTAAATTCAATTTTAATTCAAGGACAAATAAAATTGGAATATTCTTGTTTCCACCTTTCAACACTCCCTCTCAACAAGAAAGGGATTATCTGCCACCCCGATCCTATCTCTATGGAACTCGAATTTACATTTTGACAATGCCTTCATCAAAATGTCAGCATATTGCTGCTCTATGAAAATGTACTGCAGCAACATGATCCTCTCGATCTGTGAAAAGCCACGGGCAACAAATCTTGCCTTATGCTTCTCCACACTACCATCAGTAGCTTGCTTTACCTTGTAAATCCAATGGGAACTCACAACTAACTTGTTATCTCATCTCAGAACCTCGTCCCAAACACTGTTACGAACTATGCAGTCATACTCCTCCACCATAGCATCAACCCTAATCGACTGCTACACTGCTTCCTCAAAGGAAGATGGCTCGGTCTCAACACATTTCCCAGCAAGGGCCATGTATCTAGTGTACCCCTCAAGTGACCTCCTTTGTTTGCGCTGAGAAGATGGTGCTCCCACATTCTCTCTCGCATCCTGCAAAAATATGTCATCTTCTCTTGTGCGCTTCCGTCCATCTCTGGAAGACTCTGCTTGAGTGGATGTCTCCACTCTTGGAACCTCTACATGCAGCTGCTCCACATCAGTCTGAGGCTCCTCCTCCTTAGGAACCAACAGTTCCTCCATAGCCTGTAATTGGAGCTCGTTCTCAAGGGAAACTCGTGAACCACTGTCCTCCAACTGGTAGGCAAGTACACTCGATAGTTGTGAGGTGTATCAGTGTACGCCACAAGTATTCCCAACTTTGTTGTCAACTCAAGCTTCTTCCGTGCATCCTTTGTCACATGGCAATATACTGATGAGCCAAAGATCCTGAAGTGACCCACATCTAGTCTCTTATCAGAGAAAGCTTCCTCTGGTGTCTTCATCCCAAGAATGTGATGCAGGGTGATATTCTGCAAATAGACCGTTATGTTGCATGCCTCAGCCCACAAGTGAAGTGGTAGGCCTTGGTCATGCAGCATTGCCTGTGCTGCCCCTACAATAGTTTTGTTCTTCCTCTTGGCCACCCCATTCTACTGTGGGTTATGAGGTGTCATCAACTCTTGTTTAATTCCTTCCGCTGCACGAAAGTCCTTAAACTCTTAAGAGACATATTCTCCACCATTTCCGCTTCTCAAGGCCTTGATCTTCTTCCCTAACGCTTTCTCGGCCAAAGCTTTGAACTCACAGAACTTTGTGAAGGTTTGGTCCTTCTGCATGAAATAAATCTAGCATTTATGAGAATAGTCATCAATGAAAATCACAAAATACCTTTGCTTCACTATGGATGCCATCAAGAATGGTCCACACACATCATTATGAACTCACTCTAACATAGCCTCTGCTCGACTGTCTTGGTCATGAAAGGAAGACTTGGTGTACTTTCCCAAGGTACAACCTTTGCATGTGTCAAATTTCTCAAGTTTACCTTTGGGAAGTCTTGTAGATATCTGCTGCATTATCTTCAAAGCCCCATGATGTAAATGGATCAACCGCCTGTGTCGCAACTCGCCAATTTCTTGGCTTTGCACCAATTATTCTTTCATACTCAATGTTGTACAATCATCTACCTCTAGTTTATAAAGAGTCTTCACCCGAATCCCTATCCTCTTGGTCTGACCCGTGGATATGTGTTTTAGGAACACCTTCCTTTTACTGAAGACAACATCGTAGCCTTTGTCCTCCAACATCGTGACCGATACCAAGTTCTTCTTCAGTCCAGGCACATACATCACATTTGTCAAGGTGAGAGGAGCTCCATGCTCCCTCTGAAAAGCAACTGTGCCCACTCTTGAAACACTATACCTTCATCATCACCCATCTCTATGCGCATCTTGAGGTGTTTCTCCTCCAAGACACTGAATAAACTTTTATCACCAGTCATGTGGAATGAGGCTCCACTGTCAATATACCAGACACAACCCATCATCGATGACACCATGCATGTGATGAGGGTAAAGTCCATTTCGAACTGAGAGGCTAATGCCTCACCTTTCGATCCTTCCGAGGATCCCTTCTCCGACTTCTTTGATGGGAAATTAGTCACATAATGTCCCATCTCGTGACAATTAAAGAATCTCACTTTAGACTTGTCACCCTTCTTCCCTCCATGAGAATAATTTGATTTGGACTGGGAAGCCTTCCCCTTCCCTTTCCTTGCCTTACTTGCTAAGGCCATATTTTCTTCATCATCATCCTTGGATGAAGAACCATCTTGTGTGCTCCTCCCGATCTCCTCCTGCATAATATTTGACCATAGTCGTTCCCAATCCGACAGTTTCTCCCTTCCATTCATAGAGTCCTGGTAGCTATTCCAACTCTTTGGAAGGCCAAGGAGAGCGAGGCTCACCATATCATCATCAGCAGTAGTTATTCCCACACTACCAAGCTCATCTCTACAGGTGGTGAGCTTGTTCAGATATGTGGAAATAGTATTGCCCTTCTCCATATTGATTCTTCGAAGCTTATCCTTGAGCGCCAATTTCCTCTAGTCGCTACTGTTCTGGTAGAGGTCCTTCAATGTCTTCCACATTGAAAATGGAGTATCCTTCCCATGGAGACTCGAGACAATATGGTCTCAAACTCCCTCAAGGATGACCCGTCTCGCCTTCGCCACACACTTCTTCCACTCAGCCAACTCTTGTGCATTAGTTGAAGCTAGCTTTGGGATTTCTAGATCAATGAATTCCTTCAAGCCATTGTCTTCTAATACAGCCTCCATTATATCTTTCCATGCTATGTAATTCAAGTTACCTTCCAAGGCATACTCGAGTCTCAAGCCCTATAACGCCATTGGCCAACCTTGAAGTATGATATGAATTTGACTTGCACCTGCAACCTCGAACTTCAAACTTCAAATTCTCTTCTCAGTATACTGTTCACAACTCCGATAAACTTGGCTCTGGTACCATGTAGAAATTCTCTACAAATCTCGCTCTATTTGGATGCATGCATGCATCAACTGACTGATAACTCACTATTAGTTCCTCAAACAGTTTGGAACTTATTTAACTAGACTTAACTCAGTAAACTAAGCTAACTAATTACAACTAAAATATAACTCAATCTTATCTCCTTGAGTTAAGGGATAACTCAATCTTATCTCCTTAATCTAAGGGATAACTCAACCTTATCTCCCTAATCTATAGGATAACTCTTGCATGACTTCAAAAAGACTTCTAACTTGAATTTCTCCAACTAATTAATTCAAAATGAATTAATTAATTATTTCCAAGTCGCTGTTAAGACTAAATTCGATTTTAATTCACAATTTAATTCAAAGACAAATTAAATTGGAATATTCTTATTGCCACATTTCAACAGTATTTGAGTCAAAACTACAATGTTGAAAGGGGAGGGTATCGAGGGCCCATGCCTCCTAACATAATTGTGAAAATGCATTATCATCCATATCCCAGATTGTGCAATGAAAATGATTAATGCCTAAATATCGACTCCATGGTTTTGGCGATGGGCATATAGAATGTGAAATTTATCTATTGTAGCAACTAGAAATTATTATTCTAACTGTAAATTTAATTATGAAACTTATTTGCTACAACAAACAATGACAAAAATCACAACTGCAATTTTCACCATAAAAATACTGCGGAAAATAAAATATTGGAAACTAGGAAATTCTAGCACAAACATAAGAATTTTGACAGAGTTATTTTTGGACAATTGTCCCTGAAAACACCGAATGCAAGAAAAATGGTGCAAAAGATGAGGGTTTATTATTATTATTCAGGAGCAATTTTGAGTACAAAAATTTAGATGCTCAACTGGCAATCTAATCTGAGGAAAATATTGGAAAAATTATCGTGAGAATTTTCTCTCACCCCACAACTAATTTCTATGCTCGAAATCACCTTCCTAGCCTCAAATTGAACCTCATGTGTCACCCTCTGTGTAGTTCTTGCACAGATCTTGTAGGGATTTCAGCCTTCTTTCCTTTGCCTCTTCCTGGAACTGGAAAACTTCCTCCTTGAATGTTTCTACCACCTGTTACTCACCCTCTTGCTCTATCTTCTCTATTGAATCACTGCCATTGAGAAAATTAAATTGCCTAGACAATTGAGTATCTGCACTAGTATTTTCTCCATTTACCCATCGACTTCTTATAATCTTTTTTTGGAGCACCAACGACAAAAATTAAAACATAATCAATGGCTAGGATCATCTATGGATTGATCTGTGTGATTTTCTAGATGCTTCTCACCTTATCTCAATTAATGGTGATTAATTAACCATATTCTCTAAGTTTGGACTTTGGAAATATTTAAAAATGGTTAATAATCTAATTGAGACACTTATATGCGGAATTTCTAGAAACAATTTCTGGATTTCAGAGATCTCATGTATTCTAATCTCTCCACCAAATTTCATGGCTAGAACACATTCGATGCTAAAAAAGTAACACTCCCTGACAACACACTGTCTTTGTGTCACCTCCTGTCACATTGTTGATGTTTGACCACTATTACCCACCAACTACTGCGTAACTCTAATATGTGTTGCATCTGTACTGCTACTGACACTATTGTACTTCTACCAACTCTGCATCTGCACTGCAACTCTCTCTCATTTGCTGCTGGTGAAACTGAAAATCATCCAAAGTAATATGTCCCTACTATTGAAATGGGTTCTCCACCATACCCATGTTTTCTCTAAAATACACAAACTTAGCTCTCCCTAGAGATTTTATGAGTATATATGCAACCTAAACTTCTATGGGAACATATTGTAGCTAGATTGCTCCATGTTGTACACAATCTCTGATGAAATGACACTAAATATCTTTGTGTTTTGACTTATCATGAAACACTAGATTCTCAGAGAATGCAACTTTGATTATCACAGTAGGCATTAGTCTCCTCCATCCTCTATCTGAACAAGCTTACCACCATATTCCAAATTCATATAGCTTCACACTTAGCTGTGTTTCTTGCCATATACTCTGCTTCTACAGTGTAATATCCCCCCCTTAATAATAAATAATAAATAATAAAAATAACAAATAATAATATAATAATAAAAATAAATAATGCAAAAATAATAATTAATAATAATAAATAAATCACTTAATAATAAATAATAAAAATAATAAAGATAATAAATCATAAATGTTAAATAATAAATGATATTAAAAATATATACAAGAAAATAAATAAAAATAATAAAAAATAAAAATAGTAATAACCATACTAAAACTCTAAATAAGAATAAATAGAAATAAAACAAGAAAACTATCAAAAAGAAGGAAATAAAACAAGAAAGCTAAAAATCAAAAGAAAAGTAAATAAATAAAACAAGAAAGCTAAAAATCAAAAGAAAGTTGCATGTAGACACATGGAGTGTGTGCATGTGGTTCCCCTTCCAATGTTGTTCTATTTAATAGATGGTGAGGAAGATGAGAGGCATTCTTGCATTCCATCTTTCCGAGATTCTATCTTTCATTCTCTTGGGAGAATGGTGTTCTAAGACATAGGAGTCACTGGCAGTAGTACGTTGATTGAGGGCTCGGGGGTGGCCAGTTGTAGCAAATCCTTGCACAATTGAGCCTACGGTTGGGTGGAGAGTCGTCCCCAAAACCTTGTTGTGGTAAGCCTACTTCTACCGCAGGTAAGCATTATTCTTAGTTGAATTTAGTTTATTACTTATATGTTTATTTGGCTATGTAAGTGCCACCCTGATTTAAATTTAATGTTAACTAGAAAAGTTAAGTAGATATTTATTTTGGGCTGTTACATATGGTATCAGAGCTTTGGCTCAACCCTTAGGGCCTATGGGCATCTTAGAAAAAAAAATTATTTTGTTGGAAATTTTAACTTGACTTGTTTTGAAGTTACAGGATGGTTACTTCCAGGAGGCCGCATATTTTCTCTACAAACCCTCGCTATACACGTAAATTTTTATTCGGTGCATACTTACTGCATAGTTATATTTTGATGGTGTTCATTTGTAAATTCATTCCTATGAGTAATCTCCACAGCTAATCTTATCATGTATATATTTTCATATCCGGGCTCCTTCTTGTTGTCCCCTGCATCTTTACTGGTTGTTTATTCCAATTTTCTTAATCCAGAGACCACCCAATTATTTATAATCAAATTTCTTGGGAATTGTTGGGGATTCTCAAGTAGACCCCATGGAGGCATGGAAAGCTTTGTAATTGTACACAACGTGGGGTTTAAAAGAGAAATTTTTTATTTTACCTTAATTAAATTAAGCCATATATTTTTTTAATGAAGTGAAATAATTTAATTTAAATAGAAAAAAAAGAAAAAAAAAGAAGAAGAATGCATGCAAGTAGTAGTTGTCCATAACCCCAGATTTTCTCTATTCTTGTAAAGCCCCTCTTTCCTTGATTATTAAAACCCTTGCGTGATAGCCCATAAATTATTCATTTTACCTTAGGGAGTTTCCTCCTAATATATTATGTGAATTTTAATGAAAACAAATTTACAATACTCGATTCTCTTCCGTGAAAGAATGAAATGCAATAAGATTTATTTAATGGTAACTTTCGGTACTGTCAATAATTTTTTTGGGTGCCTCCACGCAAAGGGAACGGAGTTATGGATTATTAAATTTTGGGTCCTTTGAAAGATAGTCAAATAATTTAATTTTCAAGTTTTCTATCCTTATGTGATCCACCCCTCAATTGATGCAATTGCGAAGGAAGTTAAATTTCGAGAAAGCTCATGTTGTTTTAAATTGTTACTTCGAATATAGTTTCATGTGCCCACCATGGCCTAGTTCACTCATGGTTAAAATTAATACAATCAGTCTACTTAGCAGTTTTGGTTATCAAGCTTTGTCATAAACGACGAAGTCTATTTTTCTTTATTATTTAATAACTCGAGTTGTCGCTGAGTTAACTCGATTGTCCAGCTGTCGTCGAGTCAGATTATTTTGACTTTACCGAAACCAAATACAAGTGAATTTTGACTATTATTTTGCTGAAGCTATTTTGGTATTAAATTTTGGAGTTACTCAACGTTTTCAGTTATTATACCCCATATTTTTTAATCTTCAAAGTGGGATTATTAGTTTTTACTAATCACGATGCGGGAATGCGTTATTCCTCTTTTCGTTCCTTGCTAGTAGAATATAGGCTGGAAATTCATTTTCTTAAAGTTTATATTAGTCCTTGTATTTTCTCTCATTAATATTTTCAGGAGGGGTATTTAAACGTTCATTTGAAAATTCTCTTTTACTATTTAAGGGATTATTCCTTTGTAATCTCATAATAAAAATACATTTTCTTGAGTGAGTTTCAGATTTATTTCTATTGTATCCCATCTCCTTATTTAAAAGGGAGGATTTCTTGCGGAAGTGACTAACTCTTTAATTTAATTTTCATTTCATTGTATTTATATCTAATTTATTGGATTGCTTCACTTGGTCATTAATAATTCTAGACTTCATTGCTAATTGTTTGATCTCATTGGCTATTTGGTCTAAATTACATTAAGTAATTCGTCTTTATCTCACTTGTGTTTTAGATTGAAGTAGTATATCTTTAATTTCCTAATTAGTAATCTCATCTACGATCACTTACTTGTGCTTTCATTTGCATAATTCTCACTTGCTCCATTTGTCATAACATATTATAAGTGAAGATTTTTAAGAGCACTTTCTATTAAGGCATTTGAGTTATTGTTCTAACATTTTCATCTAATTGTCATTTCCTTTACTTGATTTATTGATTAATCCTTACATGCTTCATTGAATCATTGTTGTAAGCTAATAATCTTGTCATAAATCTTGATTACAACTGAATTGGTATTTCTTTTTTTGAAGCATCTTGTTTTGAGAGATGAGGGTTTGACGTTGAGAGAACCTAGTGACAATTGAGAGAGAACTCTGTGTGAGCTAACACAAAGCCATATTATCTTCCACCCCTTTATTGGCAAGGAGGTCCGCTAATCTATTTGAATTCCTTCTGATATGAACGAAAATAATTGCTCGCCCTTCTGCAATGATTGCTGCTAGTTGTTAAACACCGTGGTCCAAGTGCCAACAACTTTTGCATTTGTAAGCTGGAGAGCCAGCAAGTATGCAATTGGCTATTTGTGGAGATTATGTGATCGGGCTATTATTATTCCTTGCATGAGAAAATGGTACTATTGACTATGTAAATGGTACTATTGACCTTATAGTGTGTGCAGATTTCTCGACATTGTTGTCGAAAAGAACAATGGAATTTGCAGGAACACGCATAGCCATGGCCGCAAGCTTACAATCTTATGTCTTATGTCTTATGCAGGCAATTTTATGTCTTATCCAGGAAATTATTATGGCTAAAATGTATTTTAATTGAGGGATGGTGTTGCCTTCGCAGGTGCACTTGCAGGCATGCCATATAATTAATAAAATGATTTTATTTTGTGTTGGGGAGGGATAACCTTCCCAGTCATCCGATCCGGTTCTGGGTCGGGTGGCGGTGTCTCTTCTTTATGGTGTGGAATATTTCTTTGGTTATTTGATTTCTTAAATTTCCTTAGAGTAATCATTTAATAGCCATAAGAATCTCAAGATACATTCAATAAATTTGTTTAAACGATTTATTTTGCAGTCCATTTAATTCTTCTAACATAAGTTATGATTGCTTAAACAGATACTCAAAATATTTCACTCTACAGCACATAATTTCAATTTATCTTAGCACATAAGGTCATGAATCTATAGACTTAATATTGGTGTGACATATAATTTCAAAAGTCATGGTGAATTTTCTTTCAGAATTCAAGTACTTTCTTAAAACAATACTGCCACTAATATTCTTAAGCTTTACTCATTGGAATTTTGATTTTATGTTGAGACAATTCTCTAAGTTTTAATACTACAAAATTAGTAATTATTGATAATTTGCATGATCAATCACACAGTTTCAAATTTGGAAATGGTCTGATTGCATGTCGTGCAGTAGGGGAAAAATATACAAAACACTAAATTGAAATGAATCAAGAATCTTCAAAACTTTGTTGAATAAATTTGGCATAGTTAATACATATCTGGTTAAAAATTCACTGCATAATTATCACAACAATAATCTAAGTATTCTAAATGACTCACCTAATTAAAAGTATATAGTTTTGTTATGACTCATTGATTCATTGGAAACAATATATAATCTTGTAATCTTGGATGGTGATAATCTACCCATAATTAACGATGTATAATTATTGGCATGTTTTTTGTAACAAATTTTTAATGATGGTGTAACCACTCACCACTAGTTCATTTTACAACACAGTTTTTGAAGTATTTGGATAATTGAAGTTGAAATTTGTCACCAATTAAAGTGCTCTAAAATAGTGAAATCTGTTCCAATTTACAATGGATAAACTCTGATATTTTAGTCTCTTAGATGATCATGGTTCACTAGCAACCTATTCATTATTTTACTCTTCAAATTTGATCTAAAAACATAGAGATAACATTCCTTGAATGTTGATCATACTATTCACTAATTGGGTTGGATTGTTGTTCTCATTTCCTTTAGCGATAGCAGTTGCTTAGCATTTCTTGGGTATATTATTGCAAGAATACAACTCTCTCAATATGATCTTCTAATAAATTTAATTTTGCATTGCAATTGCCATTCAGATTACATGTATCTGCTCATCATCAAGCTACCATTGAAGTTCCCTTCATTATTGAGTGAATCAGTTGGGTTTTGCAGTATATATATAAACCACAGGAGGGTATCTTTTAGTCTCAGTGGCAAATCGTATAAATTTGGATTAAAGTTCAGAAGTTGAGTATAATGTTACCTGAGGTTAGTGATTCAAGGTTAATTGCATATAAACACCATTGGTAATGATGATGATCTACATATTTTAAAAATGTGAAGGTGTGAAGTTGCATGATGACCAAATGATAATAAACGAGGAGGATATAGGAAGGAATGTTGCTAGAAATTTTAGATGGATACCTTGAGAAGGATTGGGTACATAGTGACAAAAGAAGTGAAAGTCAATTAATAGAGATTGTACTTGACTCATTATTTCATGAGTAGGACTTCCCATAACGTTAAAAGAGGTCGTTTCCACATTTAAGTTTCTCATGGACAATTCCAACTGTTTCAAAATCTAAAATAATGATACTATTTAATAAGAAAGAGTCTTTTCCCCAACTTGATGAAACTGAATCAAGTGGTATTGAGATACGAACTTTACGAACTCGACGAGATCAGAAAATATTTCTGTGGATGAAGTGCTGATTGTTAAATAAGTCAACATGGATAAACAAATCCTTGCAAGTAAATTAGGCATGATATAAAATTAAATCATGATGAAAAAATGTTTATATGCAATTGCATATAGCGGTATTGGAATCAGTAAGCCAAAGGGTAAATGGATGTAAAATCAAAGGATTTTAATTTTGAGATAGATGATTTAAATAATGATGCTATCACTAGGAAGAATATATGACGAGAGATTAAGACTCAAGATGATGAGGCTCATGTGAAATTTAACAATGTACTTAGATGATTATACCGTTGGTGTAAATAATCAACTACCTAGTAGAAAGAAGTCGAACTGATTATTGAAAAGCAATTGACAACTTGATGAAAACATATTGACGATGTTTCATGCTATCATGGTAGGAAGATAATGATCTACATATGGTTCTTATAGTGATAAGGTATCCATACAATAGTAGCGATATGCAGAGGTATTATGATGTTATGTCAAGATATATTGACATATTCATTTACTAAGTGATGATGGATATGATATGCATAACGTGGCATAGGAATTATGATGCTATAATATGAGGATTATTGACATGTGGTTCATTTATGAGAAGTCATGATATGTCTTTAATATAATTATGTTGATGGTATAACTAAAGCATGCGATAGTTCCGTACAAATCTATGACATGCATGAGCATGCAGTTCCTTATTATTCATAATGTTGCAATTAACAAAGATGAACGTTCTTATGATGACATGCAAGAGTTGGCATGTGGATTATTTGCTATGATATTATGATGGTATGGTTAATGCATTGGATGCATGTGGAGATGTGAGGATCCACAGGACTCCACAAATGGGCTGAGAGGGCCGGTTTATTTGATGATCTCGTGTGAGCCCATACGCACGAGGGAGAATAAGTAACACCATATGGGCTGGGGACAAAACTCAATAAAAACTACATATGCCAGTGATTCCTTTGTCTTGTGTATAGCTCTTGATGGATAGCTCTAGAAGAGCTATGGGATCATCTTGAGGAGGCCAAGTGCCTGATGTTCTAGGCTTGGTGTCTGTTATTGGATTGGGATGCCGAAGTCTGGAAGGGATGTAAAGGACTTCGATGGCTGGGGCTGTGCGCCTTAGTAGTTGTGGAGGGAGTGGGCCAGCCTTGCCAGATGCCCGGGGTCATTGAGTACCGGAACGGATGCCTGCCTTGGGGCAGATGAGGTCTAAGTCAGGCGTGAGCCTTGGGGCTAGCCTTGGACTAGGATACAGACCGAGTCAGGCTTAGCCTGGTGCCGAAAGTGGGAAAAAGGACAGAGATTCCTTGAGATTTCCTGGGGTGTTGGGGACTTTCGATGCCTGCTGGTTATACTAGTTTAGCAGAGGGTGTTGGCAACATGAAGTTAATAAATAATAAATAATAAATAATAAAAATAATAAATAATAAATAATTCCACTTAACTTCGGGACGAAGTTCCTTAAAGTGGGAGAGTATGTAATATCCCTCCCCTTAATAATAAATAATAAATAATAAAAATAACAAATAATAATATAATAATAAAAATAAATAATGCAAAAATAATAATTAATAATAATAAATAAATCACTTAATAATAAATAATAAAAATAATAAAGATAATAAATCATAAATGTTAAATAATAAATGATATTAAAAATATATACAAGAAAATAAATAAAAATAATAAAAAAATAAAAATAGTAATAACCATACTAAAACTCTAAATAAGAATAAATAGAAATAAAACAAGAAAACTATTAAAAAGAAGGAAATAAAACAAGAAAGCTAAAAATCAAAAGAAAAGTAAATAAATAAAACAAGAAAGCTAAAAATCAAAAGAAAGTTGCATGTAAACACATGGAGTGTGTGCATGTGGTTCCCCTTCCAATGTTGTTCTATTTAATAGATGGTCAGAAAGATGAGAGGCATTCTTGCATTCCATCTTTCCGAGATTCTATCTTTCATTCTCTTGGGAGAATGGTGTTCTAAGACATAGGAGTCACTGGCAGTAGTACGTTGATTGAGGGCTCGGGGGTGGCCAGTTGTAGCAAATCCTTGCACAATTGAGCCTACGGTTGGGTGGAGAGTCGTCCCCAAAACCTTGTTGCGGTAAGCCTACTTCTACCGCAGGTAAGCATTATTCTTAGTTGAATTTAGTTTATTACTTATATGTTTATTTGGCTATGTAAGTGCCACCCTGATTTAAATTTAATGTTAACTAGAAAAGTTAAGTAGATATTTATTTTGGGCTGTTACATACAGAGCTCAGTGTTACTGACTTCTACTTACTTCTACACCACGAAACCATCCCTGATCCAACATTGAAGCAGTACCCATAAGTATTTTCCCTGTCCACTACACTACCTGCCCAATCTGCATATGTGAACCCATATAGTCTGACGTCATCTCCTCAGGTATATCTCAACCCATAATCAACTGTGCCACACACGTACCTCAGAATATGCCTCGTTGTTTCCCAATATACCCTCTTCGGCTCTACCATGAACTGACTTTGGGTATTCACTGCGAAACAAATATTTGGCCTAGTGTTGACCAAATAAATGAGAGACCCAATAATTTGTCGATACAAGGTCGGGTTGACATCCTTATCATATGATGCATTTATCTTCTTCCAGTTGATGATCATGGGCATAGATATGGGTCTACAATCTCGCATTATGAACCTCTTCATAATATTTGTAGCGTATCTTCCTTGCCCAAGGAAGATCTCCCAATCCTTCTGCCACACTTCCAATCCTAGGAAATAGTGAATCAACCCCAAATCCTTCATGTCAAACTCTGCTTCGAGGTTCCTCTTGCAGTCCTTTATGAGCCCTAATGATTCTGTCAAAAAGATATCATCCACATAGAAACTAGGATGAGTGCCTCACCCTATACCACTAAATACTAAAGTTTGTTGATCTAAAGATGATCTGAGGTTGTAATTGATATCAACCCAAGCAGCACCAAGGATGACCCTGAACTTCCATGGCACATTGGGCATCATCATTCATGGTTTCTCATCTCATAACCATTATAGTAATACTCTACTCAAAAATATATTTCTATCAGTATATATCTCTCCTCGTAATTCCTCGCGATTTGTAAGTTATTCAAGATTGAAGTTAATAACCCCAATTAGTGGGCTAAAACGCCATGGAGTTGTGGCATGACATTTATCATTGATTTTGGTCTTTGAATAGTCAATAATTAATCATTTTTTAAGCTCCTAAAATCCCTCTAACATTCTCTATAAAAGCCCCTCTCAACTTTATAAAAATAAATCTCATATATCCTCCAAAAGTAGGGATCGTGGAATTTTCGCTATAACTTTGTTTCTGGGATGTCTTAGATGCAGAAATTAAAATCCATATGAGAAAAAATCCTCATCAACATCATGACCGAAGTTCAGATCTTGGTTCGCTATATTTGTGGATATATGATCTGTGGAAGTTAGGGTTTTTGCGGTCTCTCGAATTTCATCTCAAAGACATGACCTTGGGAAAATCGTCATAACTCTCTCTCTGAGAAGTGGATTGGAATTATGTAAAAAGTGACGGACAGTGCATGGATTGTAGTTTTCTGTGTATCAATTTCAGAGCCGAAGGAGGAAACAATGACATGCGGCACGCCGTACCAGTTCACTCTACTGAACTAGTCTATAATTAGGTCATTGTGAGAGATTGGGCATAAATTTGCCTTGAAGAATCCAAATCGGGTAAGACCTATGGCATGTGAAAGGTGACTCAGAGGACTACTACAGGACCGATGATCACATATTTAGGATCTGAAATCACAGAGATACATCAATTCAATATCGTGCTCTTAGAAGGAAAGAAAAACACTAGATCAAGTGTTGTCAACGGGTGCAAAGGACCAAACTTTCTAGGGCAGCAAAGAGCAAGGTGCAGCAAAATGATGCAGCAGAGGTAAGCTCCAGGTAAGTATCTTTTGTATATGCATGTTCATCTCTTAATTTCATTAGGTTCTTTGTATTCTAATTTGTTTTTTTTGTTTAGCACTAAGATATGCTCTGCAGGATGAGGCAAGTTTTGCTATTATAATGTCATGGGAATTTCCTTGAAGAATTTTTGTAGGTATTATATATTCATCAAGAGATGACTCAATGCATAATCTGATGTTCTGAAGAGTGGGAAAGGGTAGCAAGACAAGAACAGCAATCAAGGTGTAGAACAACAAAAACAATTTCACCACATGAAGTCTTAAATTGGGCAGCACTGCATACAGTCATTATAAAAGTATCATTGTACATAGTCATTGTAAAAGAATCATTGTAAAAGTTGTACAAGTGTCTATCTGCCAAGAGTTGAAGAGGCAGTGTCGGGATGTCTAGGATCATCATTAGGTGGTTGTGTCATAGTTGGGGTTATGGTCTAGTGTGTCTTCTTCTTCTACATCATTCTATATCATTGTAAAGTGGACAATTTTCCCTTGTACGGGAGTCCATTCTTCTTTTATTCTGCTATAGGGTGGTAGGGTGGTGCATGAAGTCACCAACAGGTTCAAGCCTGTGAAAACTTCAGGGTGGTAGAGTGGTGCTAGGGTGAATTGTCGCTCATTAGGTGTTGGGGCATCCGTTCAGTTGACTACTGAAGAATCTTGGGCGTTGGAGCATCCATCCAGTGGGAGCTAGAGAAGAATGCTTTTCTAGATTCTAGGAAGTTGGAGATTTATTTTCAATTGGAGTTGAAGATTAAAGAATTATTAGAAAAACGTTCAGGTGGTTTTTTTCCCAAAGGGGGTTTCCACCTTAAAAACTGTGTCCATTTGTGTTCCTTTTGTTTACTGCTATCATCGTACAAACATTGATAATAATTGAAGATTAACTAATGCTCTGAGAGATTAATAATAATAATAATTGAAAGGAATATTGATTCACCCCTCCTCAATGTTTCCAACAAAGGTCAAGATCTGCATCACCCTTGACGAATCCCATCTGCTACAAGTAGTGGTCAATCCTACCATACCATGCCTTGAGAGCCTACTTGAGTCTGTATTGAGATTTTTTCAGTCTACACACATGAGTGTGCCTCTCATGAGTCTCAAAGCCCTCTAGTTGTTCTATGTACACTTCATCCTCTATCACCCTATTCAAAAAGGTTGTCTTGATGTCCATCTGGTGAATCTTCCATCACATCAAAGATGTTATGGATATAATTGACTGGATAGAAGTGTATACGAAAACTGGGGTGAAGGTCTCCCCATAATTTAACCCTTCTTTTCGTGCACACCCCTTTTCCACGAACATGGCCTTGTACTTTTCCACAGTGCCATCTCAAGCATAATTGATCTTGTATATCCATCTACAACCTAAAACTGACTTTTCTTCTAGCCTTGGCACTACCTCCCAAACATCATTTTTCATGATAGAACTATACTCTTCTACCATGGCGTCTACACACACTTGATGTTGTGCGCCCACCTGAAAGCTAGAGGGTTTTGCAACCTGAGCCACCAATGTTTGGTACCTGTCAATTTGTCTTCGTTGTCTTTTGTTCATCCTAACCGTTCCAATAACTCCTATGCATCTCTTAATGTCTGACGAACCTCTTTGTTGTCTCGACCACTAGTGGTGGGAGGTTCAACTAGTTCCTCCTCATCCTACCTCTGCTGATCCGTCTGCTGAGAACTCCCTGGATTTCCTACACCTGAGGAAATACTAGTACTGGTCACAATACTTGATCATTGTGACTATACTTCTACTCGTCCCATTGATTTCCCCTATGGCTAACCCTGCTGCTAGACCAAAGGAGCTTCTGCTGACTAATTCTGATCACCTGCAGGTATCTCATGAGATCTCCTAAAAGCTCGATCCTCCATGAACTTCACGACTTGACTCACCCCAATCTCCCTATTGCTAGGAATGTAGATCATGTATGCCTTTGAGGTTTTTCTATACCCAACAAAGAACCCCCTCTCTGCAATCTGATCCAATTTTATACGCTTTTCTTCTGGCATGTGGCAATAAGAAATGCTGCCAAAGATCTTGAAGTGACTAACTTTTGACGTATTCCCTATGAAGACACCTTCTAGCATTTTCTTCCCCAATGCTATATGAGGAGTCTTATTATGAATATATATTGTTATGTTTCATGCCTCTACCCATAAAAATTTGGGTAAATCTTGGTCATATAACATAGCTTTTGTAGCCCCAACTATGGTTCTGTTTTTCCACTATGTTATCCCATTTTGTTGTGGATTATATAGAGTTTTCCATTCTCTCTTGATGCCTTCCTACGCACATAAATCTGTGAAGTCTTTATCAATATATTCTCTACCATTATCTGAGTGAAACACCTTGATCTTTTTCCCTGTCACATTCTCCATAAGAGCCTTAAACTCTCTGAAATGATCGAAGACCTAATCTTTGGTCTTCAAGAAGTAGATCTAGTTTTTCTTGGAATGGTCATCAATAAATATGATGAAGTATTCAGTGCCACTAAGAGCTCTAGTGGACATCGAGTCGCAAATATATGAATGTATAATTCCTAACATGCCATCTTCTTTGTTGTCACTTATTGGAAATGTCACCTTAACATACTTCCCAAGTAAGCATCCTTTGCACACATCATCGTGTTCTGTGCCAAGTTTTGGAGCCCCTGTTAATGTTTCTCTAAGCATCTTGAGTGCTCCATCGTGTAGATGCCATAACTCATTCAGATCCTTCCCACTGCTACTGTCACTGCCTATTAGTGTCATTGGAGAGTCGAGCTACAACCGGTACAATCTGTTACTTCGAACTCTAACTTGTCTTACCTTCTTCTAGCTTGGTTATTTGACATATAATTTCTTCCCTACGAAGTGAATATCATACCCCTTACCCTGTAACTGGGTTACTAAAATCAAGTTCATACCCAATCTTATCACATTCAATACATCTATAGTGTTGGTGCTTGCTCCCGACTCCCTTTGAAAATATATGGTACCTCTCCCCACTAGATTACATTTTGTCATGTTTCCCATAGTAATATGGAAGTCCATATGCTCCTTGTAGCTAGATAAATATTCTCTAACCCCTGTCATGTGAGTTGGTGCTCCGCTATCTATATAACATACACCTTGTGAAATTGATCCTGACAAGCAAGCAAATCTGTCCTCCAACCTGGAACACAAATATGAAGCCTCCTAAATGTCAATTTTTTCCATGGTCATGTTGAAGAATTTACAGTGTGTTATTCCCCTTTCCACCTGACGTTGGCTTCGCTCTATCAAACTATTGTAAAACCCTCTACGTCCTGCTAGAAATCTACCCAAGAAAAAAAATATAAGTTGCTCCTCTACTTCTGGAATCACTAGAATTGGAAAATCGATTTTTTTTGCCTGTGCTAAGAAATACCGAACTTCCTCAAGCAACTCAGCCTAGCTCGCAAAGGACTACGTTGCTCCTGGAAATTTCAGCGTGTTTCTCTTACTCAACAACGAAATTCCTTCTTTCACTTTTGATCTCCCCAGCTGATCAATCAAGCTCTAATACCATGTGAAATTTTCTCTATTGCAACAACTGGAAACTTATTTTCTAACTGTAAATTTATTTATGAATTTTATTTTCTACAACAAACAATTAATAAAATCACAACTAGAATTTTCACCATAAAAATACTACGTAAAATAAAATATTGGAAACTGAGAAATTCTAACACATGCACAAGAATTTTGACATGGTTATTTGTGGACAATTGTCCCTGGAAAAACCTAATGCAGGAAAACTGATGCAGAAGATGAGGGTTTTATTATTATTCTTCAGTAGAAGTTCTAAGTACAAAAATTTAGATGCTCAATTGGCAATCTAATCTGAGGAAAATACTAGCAAAATTATTGTGAGAATTTTCTCTCACCCCACAACTGATTTCTTCCTTCGAAATCACCTTCCTAACCTCACACTAAGCCTCCCGTGTCACCCTTTGCATAGTGCTTGCGCAGATCCTATAGGGATTATGGACATCTTTCCTTTGCCTCTTTCTAGAACTGGAAAACTTCTGCCTGGAATGTTGCTACCCTCCTCTACCACCTATTACTCACCCTATGGATCTATATTCTTTGTTGAATCACTGCGACTAAGAAAATAGAAATGCCTGGGAAACTGAGTATTTGCACTGGTATTTTCTCCATCTACCCATCAACTTCTTCTTATAATCCTCTATTGGATCACCAATGACCAATATTAAAACATAATCAATGGACAATATCATCTTTGGATCGATATGTGTGAGTTTCTAAATTATTCTCACCCTATCTCGATCAATACTGATTAATTAACCATATTCCTTAAGTCTGGTCTTAGAAAATATTTAAAAAACGGTTAATAATCTAATTGAGACACTGCTAGTGGGAATTGCTAGAAACAATTTCTGGGTTCTGAAGATCTCATGTATTCTATCCTCTCCACCAAATTTTGTGGCTAGAAAACATTTAGTGCTACAAAAACTAACATGGAAGAGGAGTATATTGATAGAAACAATAGTTAATGGAAATTTGGCACTAAACTAATTTTGGTGTCATTAAAGAAATTTGGTGTTTTAATCTTTTTTATAAATTTGGCATTTCAGTGGTTTGTATATTGATGATTTTGGCATTCTATACCTCCAAAATTAGTGTTGTTAAATTTGTCGTTCTGCAAAGAAATATGGCATTATGTGTGCCAAAATTCATAAATAGTTGAATTGATAAAGTGTGAATAGAAGAGAGGGTTGTTGATTAAAGGAAACTTCTAACAACTTGTAATGGTGAATAAAAATCAATCCACAATCTTGATTATCTAGTTGGAGAAATGAAGAGACCAGTGAATTTACAACATGAACTTGAAGTGATTTAAATTATATTAATTGTGAATGCAAAAAGACACAACTGGTGTGAGGAGATTGATATAAACTAATGCCTCGAGTTGAAACTAAGATATTTTTCTCTTGTTGTGATCAAATTAACAACGTGAGAGAAACACGAAAAGTTGTGGACATAAAAAGATAGTGAGAAATCTGTCAAATGTAAAAAATCAAGAGTAGATAAGGAAGAAAAGGACAAAACAAAGGTTGTAGGTGGAGATTGAGTGAAAATAAAAGTCGTTGTGTATAATTAAATTGTAGAGGATGAAGAAGAGAGAGAGTGTTGCAAAAATAATATTATAAGAGTTGGATAGAACAAATATTTACATCTTTTATTAGTGGATTGGTGTCTCCTTCACGTAGATTCCTAAAATTGATCAGTTGGTTGGTTTCTGAAAATAGTGGGAGTTGGTTCTTTTAAAAAGTGAGTGCTTGCAAATAAAAAGAGAGGTTGGAGCATCATGTAGATGGGTGCCTACATAATATGGTGTAAAAAGAAGTTGTTACTTGCATTCAAATCAAATTAAAAAGAATATTTGTGATTTTATCCCATATCGGTTTCCACGTGAACATCATGTGTCCAATTATTTATGTGATTGATTATTTTCTACATTGTTTAATGTTTTTAAATTTTCTAAACAATTAAAAAAAATATTGATTCCCCCCTCCCCCCATCTCAGTATTTTCCTAGTTTCTAATAATTGGTATCATAGTCAATCCCTTGAGAATTAGTGTAACAACTAGAAGGAAGTTCTAAACCTAAGACATGGCCAACAAGGATGGAAGTTCTACCAAAAAAATTCCTTTCTTTAATGTAACAAACTTTACTTTCTGGAAAGTGAGAATGAGGACATATCTAATGTCCCTTGGCACATGTCTAGGATGTAGTGATAAATGGCTATGAAAAGGCACCTGTATTGGTTGACAGAGAGGAAAAGTTTGAGTTTTCATTTAAAGTCAAAGTCATGAAGGAAATCTTAATTGGATTGTTTGAATCAAAATTTATTAGAGTTATGCAATGCAATACTGTGAAAGGGATGTGGGAAAAGTTGCAAAATAGGTATGAAGGTGATGGTAAGGTAAAAAAGGAAAAATTCCAAGTCTATAGAATGCAATTTAAGACATTAAAAATGAATGGCGATGAGGACTTAAAAAAAAATTCCTTAGAGTTGACGAAATAGTAAATACCATGAGAGGTTTAAATGAAACTATAAAGGATTCCACTATAGTTCAAAAGGTATTGAGATCTCTTCCTACGAGATCAATTCCATTGTATCAGCTATTGACGAGATGTGTGACCTCGAAAGTTTAACAAAGGATCAACTACTTGGAACATCAACAACCTATGAAATGAAATGAGAACTGCAAAAGGAAAATCAATATCAAGGGAAACACCATTTAAAGCAGAATGAAAAACCAAAGATGACCAAGGATGCTCAAGTTCTGGATTGGATGAAGAAGAGGCTACATTTTTCAGAAGATTGAAGAAAGGAACTAGCAAATTTAAAGGCAAGTTTCTTTTCAAATGTTTTAATTTTGGAAGAGTATGTCATTATGCATCTAAATGTCCATTCAAAAGGGAAACTGATAAACCCAATAGGAAAGAAAATAATAAATATAGGAGAGTTAAGAAGGAGAGGATCTTCAAAAAGAAAAGCTTCTATACACAAGAAGATAACATCTCCTTAGAAGATAAAAATTAACAATCCTCTTATGAATAAGGGCTTAGTTATTTCATGCTCATGGCCATAGAAATCCAAGATTAAGAACATGATGAATATGAATTAAATAAAGAGGTTGAAGTAGACTCGGAAGGTGAATTAATTAGTGCCTTAGAAGAAATTGATAGAGTTAAGAAAAATAATAAGAAACAAAAAGAGTTATTGATTAAGTATTAAAAACAAGAACACAAATCTGAAAACTCATCACTCCTTCCTCTAAAGTTAGAGTTCGAAGAAGAAAATAAGATTGAAGACATTCTATTGCAACAATTGAAAGAAAAAGGCAAGGAATGTGAAAAATTGGAGGAAGAGTCAGACTCTCTTAGAAATGAATTGGAGAAAAAACAAACTCCATTGAACCAAAACCTTAATCATATTAAAGTATCTAAAATTTATATGAAATTTTTAGTAAGCAAATATCCCTTCTCATCAAGACTGGTTTGGGCTATAAGGGAGAAACAAGTAACAAGAAATTTGAAGACAAAAAACCAACAACTTCATCAAAGAAATCATAGAAAGTAAAGACACTAGAATTCAAGGGAATGATAACAATAAATAATCATAAAGTAACAAAAATGGAAGTAATACATCTCAACAACAATTAATGAAGATTGAAAACAACAAACACATTGAACAAGAGAAAAATTAGCAGCAACAAAGTAACATTATAATTCAACAACAACAAAGAAAAATCTATAACAAAGTTTCAAACAACTTGAAAGATCAGGCAAAAAATCATCAAAATCCCTACTTCCCTCAAAGAAAAAGTCATCAAATGCATAGGAGATCATATAATCAAAGACAAGTTAGACCTAAGTAAATAAATTTATTCTATGGTTATTGTTATTCTTTCACAAATTTTGGACATAAAGCCATAAATTGCAAAACATATGATAGAAACAATCAGACAATAAATAAAAGAAATTATTATTATTAGTTAAGCAGACATAACAGATTTGAAAATCCACGTAGAAATAATGATAGGGAAAACAGGCCTTTTGCTCCCTTATTTTATGTTGTAAAATGCTAAAATTGACCTTGGCCATAAAGAAAGTGAGTATAGAATCATAAATTTCATACTACCTCCTCAAAACAAGAAAATACTAGAAGAACCCAAGTTTTGGAAGAAGAAAAAGGAAGAAAAGAAAGACAAATGTGGCCTAGTCCTATATGCCCAAAACCAAAACAATTGTTGGTATGTTGATAGTGGATGCTCTATACATATGACTAGTGATAGGATTAAGTTCTTGTCACTAAATGAAAATAAATTAGGAAATGTTACTTTTGGTAATGATGCTCTAGGTAAGGTTATGGGTGAAGACATAATGAGCCTAGACAATGGAGAGGGTAAAGATCAAGATTTTCTTGACTCAAGCACAACTTGTTGAGTGTAAGCCAAATGTGTGACAAAGGGTATGATGTTACTTTTTGCTCATAATATTGTGAAATAAAGTCAACAAACACAGGAAAAGTAGTAGCAAAGGCTATGAGAACCTCAAATAATATATACATTCTCAAGGAAGAAAATGAAGAGTGTTATTTGGGGAAACTTGATGAGAATTGGTTGTAGCACATAAGACTAGGGCACTTGAATTTTAATCATATTATAAAGCTCAGAAAAAAGGAAGCATTAAGAGACCTACCAAAAATTACAAATCCAAACAATAAAATCTTTTAATTATGCCAAATGGGTAAGAAAACTTGAGTGCCTTTCAAAACAAAAGAGCATTCATCCACTATACCTTTACAGCTAGTCCATACAAATTTATGTGGGCCTTCAAGAATTGAGGCTCCAAGTGGTGAGTGGTACTTCAAGCTGGTTATTAACGATTACACCAGACATACTTGGGTTGCATTCTTATGGGAGAAATCAGAAGCATCCGAAAAGTTCAAAAATTTCAAAGCCTTGGCTGAGAATCAAATTAGCTACAAATTAAAGTGTTTAAGGTCAAAAAGAGGTGGGGAATTTACTTGCAATGAGTTTGATGACTTTTGTGAAGAAAATACATAAAAATAAAATTCACAATTGCAAACACTCCTCAACAAAATGGATTAGCTGAAAGGAGGAACAGATCAATACCACAAATGGAAAGAGCAATGATGGATGAAGGAATTATTCCATATACATTTTGGGCTAAAGTTATTCATAAATTATTCCATATTTTAAACAAATCACATCTTCAGCCAAACAATGACAAGACACCTTACAAATTGTGGCATGGAAACGTAGCATTAATAAAGCACTTCAAAGTTTTTGGCAACAAATGTTACATAAAAAATAATGATGAAAAATTGGGTAAGTTTGATGCTAGGGTTTATGAAGGAATAATATTAAGATATTCAAAAATGAGCAAGGGTTACACATGCTATGATAAAAGGTTATATAGAAGAGTTAGTTGTATTGATGTAAAGGTTGATGAGGAATTACCTTTCAAAAGTAAGTAAACAAGATTCATTAATCCACGTGATTACACCATCAATGAAGAGGAAGGAGATTATATTTAAGAATCAAAAAAGGAGAAAGAAAAAGAGGAAAAATACATTCAAGCAAAACCTCCTTTAAGGTATGTTCAAAAGAATCACTCTGGAAGTCAAATTCTTGGTAATAAGGAAGTAGGAGTTCAAACTAAGATAAGTATGCTAGGTATAAAGCAAACGAAATTACTGGTGCAAAGATCAATTTAATCGCGAACTCCATTGAAATGCATCCTAAAAATATAAAAACAGAGCATCCACAAATTAAATTGAAGAAATAAAAGAAAATCTACTTGCAGTGAGTCAAAGCTCTGATCTGCATGCAGGGGCCCTCCACGAGGCAGTCAGAAGCTTTAATCAACGCAACGTAAACTGTATGAACCAAGATCTATTAATCGGAAAATAGTTTCTATAGGATGCTTTCAAAATTACATACAGTGGTGCACACTTAACACAGAGCAACCATTGTTCTTATAGAGTTTTTAATTAACAACATGAGAAATTCAAGCCTAAGGATCTTCGCTACAATCCTTATCAAACCAAATCATATCGCTTATTCATCGATTTTCTATTGAAAAAGAAAATCGATAATATCTCTTGAAACTCGGACTCTGTTCCAGCACATTATCTTGCGGTTGATTGTCATGGTTGACCGTGTTGTAGTGCGATCATCTTGATGGATTGGCTCAAGTAAACAGGAAGAAATCCATGAGAGGATCATTCTCTATCTACCCATATACTCCTTTGTTGAGCTGGTGCACTCGAACCCTGTCAATAATGGAAATAGTTGCGAATCTATGGATTAGCTGCATAATCAGGTTAATTCTGTAGTTGAATGCAAACTTTAATAAAATAATAAGGCATATTGACAAAATATGAAAAAGAGGACATATGAGTGCTTACCTTAACAAAACCTTATATTTATTGCATTTATTTGGATGATAGCAATAGGAAAATAGAGGAAATATGGGTAAAAAGGGTGTCAAGGTAAAGTAGTTCTTGGACTCTACATTCCCCCACACTGGAGGTTTTGTATGTCCTCATACAACATAGCATTGTGATTCTCCTGTACATCCTTGCTATCACATCTAGATTTCACTTTCTTCTTCTTTTTGGCAGCCATTGCCATTCTTGGTTTCTTCATAAAGATTTTATACTTCAAGTTAATGATTGTTGAAAATGGCAACAAGAAATGCTAAAAATATAAGTGCTAAAAATAGCACTGCTAAAAATAGTAGTTTCGGTACCAGTGCTGGATTGGGCAACAGGGAATGAAAAATGGAAGTGCTAAAATAGCATTCTATTTTTAGCAGTTCAGGATGGATTCCTATTTTAGTCAGTCCCTGGACTAAAAATAGGAAGTAAAATTCGAATTTGATATTAATAGCAGTTTGTAAATTAATTAATTAATTCATCTTGAGTTAATTAGTTAAGGAAAATCAAACTTGAAGTCTATGTGGGGACATGCAACAGTTTATCTATTAATTGAGGAATTTATCCATCAGTTAAAGAGATAAGGATGAGTTGTAATATTGAGTTGTAATTAGTTGGCTCAACTAATTGAGTCAAGTCCAGTTAGATTAATTTAACAGTTTGTTAAATTAATGAGTTCAGTTAGTTAATGCTTGCATGCATGTAACTATTGTATTTTAGATAACTGAGTATTCACTCATGGATAACTCATGCATGTCAGTTCAGAAAGAGACCTAGTTGAGATCAGAGAAGGGACAGTGTACTATCAATTGGATGAATATTTTTCCTATAAAGGAAGATCATCCAAGTGGCTGAGTGTGTGAAGAGGCCAATTCACACAAGTGACTGCATTGGACCCCAATCAAAATTGTGCAAAGAAATAGGAAGCTTGGAGGGAAGACCAGAGGTCAGATAGAGGCCTTTAACTGTCTATGAGCATCAGAGGTATTGCAGAGAGAGAAGGATAGCTTTTGAGCTAATTCTTTTTGTAATACTGGCTATATTTCCACTTGTATGATAATACAGAGTTGGGGTTTTAGGCTAAGGCTTTCCCTGGGTAAATTCTTCTGTGTTATTTGTGATTGATTCCTTCTTATCAGTTATATGTGTTCTTATTGATGTTTCTCATGTTCGATTAAGCTTCCACTAAATTGTTTGTAGAAGTAGATCAAGTGTTTTGCTTTAGTACATTGCATTACCAGGTGATCTACAGTGGGAATTTATACATGGTATCAAAGCTAACTGATTTGTAGAAAAATTCTACAAGGTATCGGAGCAAAGGTGATCAAATGAGATAACAATATACTGAGAGGAGATTTCAAAGTTTTGAGTTTTGGGCCGAGAGTTTGCATAGCAGATCTGAAAGTTTATGTACAAAATTTTCAGAAAAAAATAGCTGATTTGGATTCCTTGCGGAAAAATACCCAAAATAAAAATAAAAAATAAAAAAATCCACTGAATTAGAGTTCGGAGGAGGGAGATATCGCTGATTTAAAATCAAGACTTTTTCTAAAAAAATTCGTGACATCAGGAAATATGAAACAGATTGGTGTGCTAGCCAAGGACCTGTATGCACTTGAGGTACAAGATGCATGCAAAGCCTTGAGGAGCAAGGCAAAGGTTAGATACTTGGTGGTTGAGAGGGAGAGTAAATTACCTCTCAACATGCAGCGCCAGAAGAGGTCTCAGACAATTATGGAGGAGCCACAATTGGTGAAACAGCTTTAGGAGGTTGTGGCGCAGCCACAACTAGAGAAGCTGAGAGGAGACTGAGTGGAGGCATCCGCTCATGTAGAGACCTCCAGTGGGGGGAAAATTTGAGCCAGGTGGCCAAAGGGATCATAAGAGGTGGGGTGATGTGGAGTGATCGTCCCAAGGAGGAGGGGCAAGATCCTTGAGGTACCCAACCTCTTTGATTCGACTTTGCTACAGGAGCCCCGATGAGGAGTAGCAAGAATGACTGATTGAGTAGAGATAGATGCGGATGGAGTGGCAGAGATAGCTACAGTGCAGGAATCCCAGGATAGTGCAGAGCTAGCAGGCTGCAGCAATGCGAGAGGCACAAGTGTGTTGCACCAGTGCAGGATGGCACAAAGAGGTGTGCAACGATGCGAGATGCATGGAGATGTTGTAGTAGCGCAGAGGTCAGAGAGGGAGCACTTGTCAGCAGCAGGTAGAGCTTCAGCATCAAAGTATGTTTCTAGCCCAACAAAGAGGTCAGTTGGGAGTTTTTTTTTGTTTCGAGAGTTGCTGGAGCAACCACACTTGGTAGAAGTGTTGCATGCAGAACATTCTGAAGGTACAAGATCGGGTTCAAGAGGAAGCCTTTCTTATTGAGAGGGAGTGTTGAAAATAGCAACAAAAAATGCTAAAAATAGAAGTGCTAAAAATAGCAGTTTGGGTACCAGTGCTAGATTAGGCAACAAGGAATGAAAAATGGAAGTGCTAAAAATAACATTCTATTTTTAGTAGTTCAGGATGGATTCCTATTTTACTCAGTCCCTGGACTAAAAATAGGAAGTAAAATTCAAATTTGATATTAACGACAATTTGTAAATTAATTAATTAATTCATATTGAGTTAATTAGTTAAGAAAAATCAAAATTGAAGTCTATGTGGGGACATGCAATAGTTTATCTATTAATTGAGGAATTTATCCATCAGTTAAAGAGATAAGGATGAGTTGTAATATTGAGTTGTAATTAGTTGACTCAGTTAATTGAGTCAGGTCTAGTTAGATTAATTTAACAGTTTGTTAAATTAATGAGAGTTCATTTAGTTAATGCTTGCATGCATGTAACTATTGTATTTCAGATAACTGAGTATTCACTCATGGATAACTCATGCATGTCAATTCAGACAGAGACCCAGTTGAAATCAGAGAAGGGACAGTGTACTATCAGTTGGATGAATATTTTTCCTATAAAGGAAGCTCATCCATGATGAGGATTTATCTCCTTCAGGACTGCGTAGTTGGATTAGAGGTTGGTGAGTGTGTGAAGAGGCCAATTCACACAAGTGGTTGCACTGGACCCCAATCAAAATTGTGCAAAGAAATAGGAGGGTTGGAGGGCAGACTAGAGGTTAGATAGAGGCCTTTGACTGTCTATGAGTAGTAGAAGTATTGCAGAGAGAGCAAGATAGCTTTTGAGCTGATTCTTTTTGTAATACTAGCTATATTTCCACTTGTATGATAATACAGAGTTGGGGTTTTAGGCTGAGGCTTTCCTCGGGTAAATTCTTCTACGTTATGTGTGATTGATTCCTTCTTATCAGTTATATGTGTTCTTATTGGTGTTGCTCATGTTCGATTAATCTTCCGCTAAATTGTTTGTAGAAGTAGATCAAGTGTTTTGCTTTAGTACATTGCATTACCAAGTGATCTACAGTGGGAATTTCTACATGGTATCAAAGCTAGCTAATTTGTAGAAAAAATCTACAATGATTTCTATTTTCATTGCCCTGTTTTATTTCTTCAATTTCTTGTTATTTTTATACCATAGAACTAAGTGAAGAATAAGGTTGTCACTCTTGGAAATTTGAATTCCATTATGTGCCTTCAGCATTTGATTTTAATTTTTGATGTATCTATTTAATGTCTCCAACTCAAATATTTCTTGCTTCAAAACATTAGATGTTGAAGGTTCTTGTGGCTCATTAAACTGGTTACTTCCTTCTTCTGGGCTTGGATTGATCCTTTGGTTGTCTCTTCCTTTCTCTCTAATGATTCTATGTAATCATAAATTTCTTACTAAACAGAATCAATGCCTGGACTTTGTACTGGACTTCTTGGAGGTGAACTGAAGAGAGGTGGTGACACCCTTGGTGACAGTCTTAGTGACTCTCTTGGAGAGTCTTCAAGACCTTCATATTGCTCTTTCGACTCAATATTGATATGTTCTGCAACTCCTGAGGCTACTTCTTTCACTGTGTTAAATCTAGTGCTTTTTCTCAAACCCGTGGTTGGAAATCCTTGAGTTTTCTTCTCTTTTGCTTTTGGATTTTCTTTTCTGATGAAGGATCTTGGTTTGGGGTAAAGCCTTTGTTTCCTTGATCGCTTTCTTTCTTCTAAAATTCCCTCTTTTCATTTTCTGCAAAATATCTACAATGGGTAGTTCATCCTCTGATAATTCCTGTTGGGACTGTGGTTCTTGTTCTATTATTGTTTCCATTTTTCTCTTTCTTCCCCTTAGGGTTCTACTACCACTTGTTTGTTCAGGGTTTTTCTCTTCAAAATGATTTCTTACTAGAAAAATTTCTCAATTTTCACCTATGCTTTGAAGATGAAACTCAATCAAGATTTTTATCAATCCATGATGGTACATTTTATTGTCTATAGACTGGATTTTCTTCTGAAAATTTACTAACATTTTATTAAGGATATGCAAGAGAAAGTATGGAAGATTCATTTGATACTCTTCAAGGAAATCCATCATTATCCTAATGTGGTAGAAAAACATATACCCAAATCGACCTTCACAAGTAATAAATTTCTGAAGTACAAGGAGCAAATTTCTCTATTTACTTTTGAGGACAGAACTAGGAATACCTTTTCTGAAGATGGTAGTGTGCATGTTTGGGTTTTTCAAGAAGATTTTCCAATCTTCCCCTTCGATTCCTTTATTCTTGAACCACGTTTCTCCATCTCTAGGCAATTTGGTAGCTTCTGCAATCAGGGATTGTGTTACTGCGAACTTGACATCACCTATTTCAACCTCTATTCCATCAAAAGATCGTGCAAAATTTTTCGTTACCTCCCTGTGGAAACCATCAATTTTTTCAATGAATTTTAACAACTGTACTTTCTGTAACAGTTCCCTGGTCTGAGGGTATCCTTCCAAAAATTCTTTCCTATTGCCTTTGTTCAGACAATAACAACCATGGTGAGAGATGTTTTTGTTTCAAGAGTTGTTTACTTGACAGGGAAATATGGTCTTGGTAGGGTTTTGTTCTGTGATGGAGAGAGATGGAGAGGCTATATGAATTGGAGGAATGAGAGAAGAAGTGAATATTACAAAGGTTTTTGGAAATTAGTTAGCCATTGGAATGCATTCAATTCAATGATTCAACGATCAAATCGATGGATTCGAAATGAGGACAAGACAGGTGTTAAAATGGTGGACTGTAATGGATTTGACAAGTGAGTATCACCCATGATTTGCAATGATTTTGTTTTATTCCGGTAGCGCTATGTCCACATAATTCATATATGCAATATGTTAACCCTTATTGTGAAATTAAAGTGTCACATACCTTCGACTGATTTACCAACCTTTATTTGTCCTTTGATGTCTTCTGCAAGTACTTTGCACTTGAAAGGCATCAATTATTTCCAATTTGATCCACCGTGTTCCTTTCAAATTGGCTGCAGAAATCTTATTAGATCTGCAAACACTTGTTCGAGCTGCAGAAAATCACTAATTCTGTAGTTGAGAGATTTTTAAAAGAAAGGGATGCTTAAAAAAAAGGATTTTTCTTTTTGGAAGAAATGGTAAAGAGAGAAAATTTAAGGTGCAAACAGAAGTTGGTTTCACTTTAAATTTTTTGTATAAGCATGCCAACAACTTGTTGGTTTTCATGCTTATATATATATATATATATATATATATATATATATATATATCTATATATATTTCTAATAGAGGAAAATAAAATTCTAAGGTGGAAAAGAAGAAGAATTCTTCTCAACCATCTTCAATTCTGAATTGTCTTGGAAAATTTTGACAAATTCTTCTTTTGTCAGTGGCTTCTGATAAAGTCAAAGTCGATGTCCATTTACTAAAAGAGGAATTTTCTCTTCATCAACAGTCATGATTCTAACTACACCATTGTCAAAGACATTTTCAACTTCATAAGGTCCAACCAGTGAGTTTGGAATTTTCCTTGGAAGTTTTTGAACTTTGAATCAAAGAGTAAGGCCCAATCTCCTGGATGAAATTTTATTTCTTTAATGTAATTATCATGCCATTTGGACCATTGTCGCTGAACTAGGATGGTCTTCTAGAAGGCTTCTTGTCTCATTTCATCAAGCTCATTGAGTTGTCCCATCCTTTGCTTTTGTGCTTCTAATAAGTCAAGATCCAACTGGACTGTTGTGTTACAGGTTTGGATCAGGAACTCTATTGGAAGTAAGACCTGCTTCCCATAAACAAGTTCATAGGGAGTATGTCCTATAGTACTTCTCCATGTATTTCTGTAAGCCCACAAAGATTCTGTAAGCTTTTCTGCCCAGTCCTTCCTATGTAAGTGTGCAGTCTTGGTAAGAATTGTTTCAATCACCTTGTTTGTAAACTCAACTTGTCCATTAAATTGTGGATGGTATGGAGTGGACTTACGATGCTTGATTTTATACTACTCCACAAGATTCTGCACTAATCTGGATGTAAACGGTGTTCCTTGATCTGTTACAATTTCTCTTGGAACACCAAAACAAGTGAAAATATCCTCAAAAAGAAATGAAACTACAACATTTCCAGTAGCAAAAGGAAGTGCTTTAGCTTCTACCCATTTAGTGACATAATCAGTACATACCAGGATATACATTTTTTTTCTTTGAAGGTGGATTGATTGGACCAACAAAATCTAGTGCCCATTTATCAAACGGTTCAATAAGTACCTGAGGCTGCAATGGCATTCCATTTGAAAGAGTAGGTTTTCCCATTCTCTGACAATTGTCACATCTTTTAACATATTCCTTGGTATCCTTGAAAATGGAAAGCCAATAATATCCTAAAATTAGCACCTTATAAGAAATTCTTCTGTCAGAAAAATGTCCTCCACAAGGTTCATCATGGCATGCTTTAAGTATTTCCAGTATCTCATCTTCTTGAACACATCTTCTGATGATGAGATATGGTACTGTTTTGTATAATTCTTCGTTTATCCATGAATAAGATGTGATGTTGTGAACCATCTTTCTCTTTTCTCTATGAGAAAAATGAAATGGTATTTTCCCCGTAGCTAAATAGTTAGCAATATTTGCATACCAAGGTGATTTAGTAGATACTGCAAAAAGATATTCATCAGGAAATTTATCCTCCATAGGTTGATCATTATTATAATTCTGAATTCTAGATAAAATGTAAGCAATTGTATTATGTTTTCCGGGTCTATCTAGAATGGTGATGTTGAATTCTTGTAACAATAAGAGCCATATGGTTATTCTTCCATTAGTGATTGGTTTATTCATGAGGTATCTAATGGCAGAATGATTTGTGTGAATGCAAGTTTCATAGCTAGTTATATAATGTCTGAATTTGTTGATGGCATGAACTACAGCTAAGAACTCTTTTTGAGTTACAGTATAATTTAGCTCTATTGGAGTTAAATTTTTACTAGTGTAATAGATTGCATAAGGAGTAAGGTATTTTTTTCCCTAACACAACTCCTAAGGCCATATCTGAAGCATCGGTTGATATATGGAAATGCAATTTCCAATTAGGTCTTTTTAAGATAGGTGCTTCAGAAAATTTCTTTTTCAAATTTTCAAAGGTAGCTTGACAATCAGGATCCCAACTGAATTCACAGTGTTTGGTAAGTATTTTGAAGAGGGGAGATGCAATTTTTGTAAAGTTTTCTATAAATCTTCTATAATATCCAGTAAAAACAAGAAAACTCCTAACATCTCGTTGACAGTTTAGCATTGATAATTTAGAAATGACCTCAACTTTAGATGAGTCTACTTTAATCCCATCTCCTAAAATATGGTGACCTAAAAAAATTCCTTTATTAAACATCATAAAACATTTCTCATGACTTAACGAAAGATTTGTTTATTTACATCTTATTAGAACCTTTTCTAAATTTTCAAGTGCTTCATTAAAAGAATCTCCATAAACTGTGAAATCATCCATATACACTTCCACACAATCATGAATAAGATCAGAGAAAATTACGAGGAATGCTCTTTGGAATGTTTCTGAAGCATTTCATAATCTAAAGGGAAGTACTCCGTAAGCATAAGTTCCCCATGGATAGGTAAATGTGGTTTTATATTGATCCTCAAGTGCTACCTGAATCTTATTATATCCAATAAAAATCATCCAAAAATGAAAAATACTTTTTCTCTGCTAATGTGTCCAAGACTTGATCTATGAAAGGAAATGGAAGGTGGTCTTTTAATGTTGCTTTATTCAATTTCCTGTAATCGATACATACTCTCCATTTCCCATTTTTCTTAGGAACGATTACTAGGGGTGAAACCCACTGACTGTCTGATATTGGATAGATGAAGTTCACATTTAGCAACTTTTGTAATTCCTCCTTAACAATTTCTTTTAGATTTGGGTTCTTTCTTCGTTGTGGTTGTCTAACTGGACTTGCACTTTGTTCAATGTAGATATGATGCATGCAAGATTTAAGATCAATTCCTCTCATATTAGTGTATTCCCATGCATAAGCAGAAGAATGTTTTTGTAAAATTTCTACCAGTTGATTATTTTGTAATTCTTCCAGGTTTTCATTAATATTCAAAGTTTTACCTGGAAAAGTTTCTATTGAAGAATTCCCAAATTTCTTCTCAGAGAGCAAAGATACTTGCCTAGATGAGAGATATTCATTTCGACTATAGTCATAATGTGAGGAAGATTCATTATTTTCCATTAGATTTAAAATTTGGTCCTCCTCTCTTACTTGTTCACTAGTGAAAACAGGTTGTATATCATCATCATCTATCCATTCCTTCTTCTCTATTTCTATTATTTTTTTTGCAGGTGGGTACAATGTAAATTTCTTTGTACAATTTCCATCTGAGATAAACATGTCACCTGATTTACAACCGATGAAAGCATTAGTTGTAGCTAACCAAGGTCTTCCTAGGATTAATGGATGTCCTCCTAGATTATTCTTGGGTGTTAAGACCATGAAAGCGACAAGATATTCCCACAGATCTAAGGATACACAAACATCTTCTAACACACCATCAGGTTTAATCACAGACCTATCTGCTAATTGTAATAGTGTTGGTGTGTATTGAAAGTTAGGAAGCCTAAGTGAATCCAAAACTTGTTTACTCATTATGTTTATGGCTGCTCCTAGATCAATGAGTGTGTTTGGTATTTCAATTCCATTGATGTGAATTTTCACAATGGGGCTCCCTGGGTCTAGATATTTTTTTATTGTTGTTTTCCCCATCATGATGTCTGCAATTTTCCCAACTAATTGAATTATTTTTATGTCTTTTCTTCTTCTTCCTGATCTTTAAGTACTTAATTCATTGACTTTTTTTGCGAAGATTGGTATTTCTTTTATGGCTTGGAACAAAGGAATTTTTATACAAACATTTCTTAATTCATCCAACATATTGTAATGAGGAAATGTGATTTGTTTTTCTACTCCTTCATCAATTTTCAACCATTCAGGAAAAGGTGGTCTAATGGATACTGAGTTTTGTTCTATAATAGGAGTATTTATTGGAACATTTCTTATTTGATTATTTTCTTTCCGAGGAACAGAGGTCTCTCCTTCTTCAGATTGATCTTTATGTTTTTGAAGATTCGTCCTTGCTTCCTGAATAATAGCAAGGGCTTTCCTTTGCAATACTCTTCCAGATATTAATTGAACATTATTTAGATCTAGTGGAGTTATTACATAGGTTTGATAATTTTTCCCTTCCATATTATAAACAAGTTGTTGTTGTGACATCTTATTATTGGGATTTGGAAGTGGTTGAGCAGGTAGTTGATTTGATTTTTGTGCAAATGGTAGGGAGAGATGTGGATTTTCATTTTGAGTTTGGACTTGAGGTAATTGATTGGATTGAGAAATTTGATTAAATTAGGGTAGGAATTGTGGTGGAAAATTAGGGTAGGATGGTGAATATTGTTGATATTGAGCATAAGCCCCATAACGATTTTTCCATCCTTGATTCCAAGATTGTGATTGTGGCTGAGCCCAAGGCTGCCAAGATGGATTCCAATTATTTTTTAAAGATTGAGCAAATTGTTGTGATCTAAAGCCTTGTGGTTGGCTTGTTTGAGAGTTCTGCCATGGTATCTTGGCAAAAAAATAAAGAGGGTCTACTTGTTCTAGTATCCCTTCATCATTAAATATAGCCTTGAGACTTGGTAAAAAAGGGCATTCCTTAGTATCATGGGTATCTACACATATGGCACAAGTTTCTATAGTTTTTAAGTCTAAAGGACATTCTCTTAGAGCATGCTTCTTTCAACATCTAGGACAGAAAATGGATAATGCAACATTTTCGGATTTTTTCTTGTTCTATAGTTTAAGGGTGTCAATTTGTTCAGTTATACTCCCTAAAATATCTATCTTGAAAGTATCAAGCAAGATTCCTAATTCTGACCTACTAACTGCCCTAGCTGCAGATTTTTTGGTTCTTGATAAGAGAGGGTCTCTAGGACTTTTTCCAACTCGTGCTTTATCCCTTGAGATATGTACACATAAATCACAGATATCTTTAAATAGTAGTTGAGAAATATCTCCTTTTCCTGTTAAGTTGAGGAGATCGATCCACTCATCTCTGACAGCTTTGAGTAGGAGGGATTTCAAAGTTTCCTCATCCAAACTATCCATTTTTCCCCTTTTAAGATTATAGACAAATCTTTCGACTATGTCTTCAAGATTCTCATATTCTTTTTGTTTCATTTTGAAGACTTCGTCTTTAATATTGTTAGGCATACAATAATCTCTATATTTATATAAGAAAGCTTCTGTCATTTGTGCCCATGTCCTTATAGAATTTGTTCCTAGACTCATGAACCATTTTAATGTTGAATCCTTTAAGGTAGCAGGGAACAATTTCAATTTTTGAGCATCATGCAGATAATCATATGATCTGCATAATACTTCAAATTTGAAGAGAAATGTCTTTAGGTATTCACTTATTTTTCCATGGAAATTAGGAAGAATATAAGGTGAAATTTTTTTCATTGTGAGGGTTGTATCTTCATCAAAAATAGGAAATCCAAAAGGATCTTGATTTCCTCTACCTCTATCCCCTCCTCTGTTTCTATCTCCACCTCCTCCTCTACCTCTACCTCCTCCAATGATATTTTGATCACCATTGACATTGTGTACCTCACCTTCTCCTTCTTCAACCATGAAAGATTATTCAGAACTAATGTAAGTTCTTCTAATTCTTTTGGTTCCTCTATCAATGGATAGCCAAAAGGAGTTTCTTGTTCCTCTTCTTCACTACGAAATTCTAATTCTTCTCCTAGAATTTGTTCATCAGTGGAAGATAGAAAAACTACTCCTGTAGTTGGGGATGTAGGATTTTCCTCAATTAATGCTTTAGTAGATGAAGTAGTTGAAGTTTTGGATTGGATTTCTGATCTTGAGACTTCACCAAGTCTTTGTTAACCTACAAATGGAATTCGGATTTGAGTAGGTGGTGTGGAACTTCGAAGTTGTGGTGGAGTGAGTGGATTTGTGGGGATTAAGCTTCATCCTCATCCTACAAATCTACCTCTAGAGTCTCTTTCCCTACGCATATCATGTTTTTAATTGATGATTATTTTTTTAACTTCTATTTGTACTTCTCCGACAACGATGCCAAAATGTTTAGTGAATTTAATGTTCTTAAATTATAAGCATAAATTATTGACCATGGTAAGTAAACTGACGAAGTACAAGTGCACTGTATGTGCTAGAAGTTACTTATGTCGTTAAGGTGTTTATGTTATGGTTAATGTCTAAATCTAGAATCAATATGGAGATGATGTTACTATCTATATTAGAGTATTATCTTTGAGATTTGTTAATTGATTATTCTAGAATTAATCCTAATTGAATTGAGCTTTGTAGGATGGTTGAATAATTATTTTAACTCTTTTCAATGAATCTACTCAGTTAAACTGTTTTCAATTATTTTTGGATTTTTATGCTGCAGCTAAACAAGGCTAATTATGAAAGCATGGAATGATGTGAAGGAGATCCTATTTTATCAAATTGGAAAATGAAGGATGCTTGAATTCAAATGCTAAGAAAAGACTGTCACTCTTAACTACTGCAACTTCATTCAATGCAAAAGTAAAACAAGAAAGAGATTGCTAAGCGATGAAATAGCTAAACTATGAAACGAAATCACTGAATTATACTAAGTAGAAAGAAAATGAAATGATTGAGTTATGCTAGGTATAAAGAAAAAAATTACTGATGCGGAGATCAATTTAATCGCGAACTCCATTGAACTGCATCCTAAAAATATAAAAACAGAGCATCCAAAAATAAAATCTAAGAAATAAAAGAAAATCTACTTGCAGTGAGTCAAAGACCTGGTGTGCATGCAGGGACCCTCCGCGAGGCAATCAACATATTTAATAAATGCAACATAAAATGTATGAACCAAGATCTATTAATCAGAAAATAGTTTCTACAAGATGCTTTCAAAATTACATACGGTGGTGCACACTTAACACAAAGCGGCCATTTTTCTTATAGAGTTTTTAATTAACAATATCAGAAATTCAAGCCTAAGGATCTTCGCCACAATTCTTATCAAACCAAATCATATCACTTATTCATCGATTTGCTATTGAAAATGAAAATCGATAATATCTCTTGAAACTCGGACTCTATTCCAGCATATTATCTTGTGGTTGACTGTCATTGTTGACCGTGTTGTTGTGTGATCATCATGATGGATTGGCTCGAGTAAATAGAAATAAATCCATGAGAGGATCATTCTCTATCTACCCATATACTCCTTTGCTAAGCAGGCGCATTCGAACTCTGTCAACAATGGAAGTACTGCAGATCTATGGATCAGCTACAGAATCAGGTCAATTCTGTAGCTGAATGCAACCATTAATAAAACAATAAGGGATATTGACAAAATGTGAAAAAGAGGACATATGAGTGCTTACCTTAACAAAACCTTATATTTATTGCATTTATTTGGATGATAACAATAGGAAAAAGGAGGAAATATGGGCAAAAAGGGTGTCAAGGTAAAGCAGTCTTTGGACTCTACATTGCCTCAAGGAACTTCACTGGGTACAAAGAGGCTCTCTCAAACTTTATTAAAAAGAAGATAGATATGGAGATTATACTTGGGGATAATGCCACTTATCCCGTGAAAGGAATTAGGATTTTTACTCTTCACTTAAATGAAGATCAAACCCTTCATTTCCAAGAAGTGTTGTATGTACCTGATCTGGAAAAGAACTTGGTCTCTGTTTTTGTGATGGAAGATAAAGGTTTTGAGTTGACATTCATTGATGGGATGGTTCACATTAGGAAAAGGAACCCAAGTTATGCATTCACTCCTGGATTCAGGGTTGAAGGTCTCTATCAGGTTGGAGGAAGTCTGTTGGGAGAAATGACTTGCGATACTTCTCTTCAATCTGAATTATGGCATCAAATATTTTCTCACCTTCATTACAAAGCCTTACCTGATGCAAGGAAGATGGTAATAGGTATGCCTAAATTCAACTTGGATCATGAAGGGGTTTGTCAGGGTTGTGCAGCTAGAAGAAATACAATGGGACCATTCCCCTCAAGTGAAATTCAAACTACCGATATTCTTCAATTGGTCCATTCTGGTCTATCAAGTATGTTTCCCACGACATATTTGGGTGGATATCTGTACTATGCAATTTTTGTTGATGACTTATCTCGAAAAAAATGGATGTATTTCTTAAAGAAGAAGGACGAAGTGTTCAAATGGTTTCGCTCTTTCAAAGCCTTGGCCGAGAATCAAACAGGGAAGAATATCAAAATATTGATATGGGACCAAATATGAGTCAAATGAATTCAATGACTATTGTAGGGAATTTGGCATTAAGAGAAGACCACTACTACATATACTCTTGAAATAAATGGTGTGACCGAAAGGAATAATCGAACTATAATAGAAGACACCCGTGTCATGCTTCATAACCAAGGTCTACCGAAGTTATTATGGGGAGAAGCTACCAACACCACTGTGTATGTTCAAAATAGATGCCTGCAACAAGCATTGGAATTCAAGACACCTGAATAAGTATTTACCGAAAAGAAACTTGATCTTTCTCATGTGCTGAAAGAGAAAATAAGCAAGCTAGATGCTTCTGGGAATAAATGAATGTTTGTGGGCTACAGTGAAACTTCAAAGGAATATAAAATCTAGGTGACTGGTCAAAGGGAAGTGGAAATAAGTCATGATGTCAGTTTCGATGAACATGTTTCCCTTAGGAAATTTTAAGATCTTCCTATCCCTAGGAAGGACAATGATCATGATGTAGGAAAGAAGGATGAACCTTCGTCTGATGACTCGATGCTCGATGTTGAAGGTCCAATTGATCACATTGATCCACTTCCTAGTGAGCCATCTACTTCAAGAAAAATTCCTTTGTGGCTTAATGATACTCTTGAAGATGTCGAGAGACATATTTCAGCGAGGGGAACATTTTGTGAAATCAAGAAGTTGAAAAGATACCAAGGATACTTAGCTGCCATGAGTACCATTGTACAATCTGAGCCTTGTGTATTCGAATAAGCTGTGAAACACCAAGTTTTGAAGGATGCAATGAATGAAGAGTATGAGTTGATCATAAAGAATGATGTCTGGGATGTGGTTCTAAGACCCAAGGACAAGTCAATGGTCACTTCAAAATGGCTCTACAAGATCAAACATGGAGATGATGGGAGTGCTGAAAAGTTCATGGCCAAATTCATTGCTTTAGGCTTCTCTCAAAAGGAAGGAGTAGACTATGTTGAGATATTTGCACCAGTTTCTCGATATACCACCATATGTTCGATCATAGCCCTTGCTACCTCGCAAGGATGGAGCCTATACCATATGGATGTAAAAACTCCCTTCTTGCATGGCTCACTTAAGGAGGAAGTATAAGTAGAACAACCCTAGGGGTTCGAAGTTCAATACTGTAAAACACATGTATGCATGTTGAAGAAATCCCTCTATCGATTAAGGAACACCCCTAGGGCTTGGTATGAGAGGATTGATAGTTATCTTATGAAACTTGGATTTACAAGGAGAGATGCTAACCTAAACCTATACTTCAAGGTTTAAAAGGAAACACCTCTCATTCTGGTCCTTTATTTGGATAATCTCTTTTTGACAGGTGATGACCCTCTCATTCATCAATGCAAGAGAGAGTTGGCTTCTTAATTCGAGATGAAAGACCTAGGACTAATGCACTACTTCCTAGGACTTGAGTTCTAGAAAAGTCCAGGTGAAATTTTCCTTTCTCAAGGAAAATACATTGTGAAGCTACTTGATTGATATGGGTTGGTGGACTGCAAGTCGGTATCTACTTCAATGGAAATCAACTTCAAGAAGTTACGTGGAAGTGTTGTTGGGCCTGGATTAGCAAACCCTTCAGAGTATCGTCAACTTGTAGGGGTCCTGATGTTCTCGGTCAACTCTTGTCCTGACATATGCTTTGTTGTGAACACATTGAGTCAATTTATGGTCGATCCTCATCACATTCATTAGATAGCTGATAAGAATCTCTTGATATATCTCCAGGGCACAATCCACTATGGACCGAAATACACTACCTGGAACTTGAGGCAACATGGATATTTAGATGTTGATTGAGCTCCCAGTGTGGTGGATCATAAGAGCACATCTGGGTGTTGCTTCTCTTTGAGGTCTACCTTAATATCTTGGATGAGCAGGAAGCATAAATCAGTTTCTTTAAGCACCACCGAGGCCAAATACATTGTAGAGAGTATGGCATATTGTGAAGCTGATTGGTTGAGAAAGCTCTTTAGTGAGCCATTCGAGCACATGCTAGATACCATCATGGTCTTTTGCAACAACTAGAGTGGGATTCGCCCATCATATAATCCCATGTTCCACAATCACTCTAAGAACATCGATATCAGGTACCACTTTATCTGGTATATGGTACAGCAGGGAGAAATAAGGATCCAACACATCAGGACAGACCAGCAGGTCGCAGACATTCTCATGAAGCCTTTGGGGAAGGTCAAATTCTTAACCTTCCGAGAGAGACCTAAAGTCGTGGAAAAACCATCCTATGAGGGTCTCGAATGAGTTGGACACTGAGCTCTGGGAGCTCCTGGGGGCTTGGGGTACTTCTTGGAGCTATGAGTGACCATAGGGTAAGTGGTTCACCTTCCCCTAGTGGTGCGCTAGATACAGGGTGAGGGGTTCACCTTCCCTTGTGATACCCCATGATGGACACATGTATGTAGGGTGAGTGGTTCACCTTCCCTCGTGATACCCCAGATGGACACATGTATTTAGGATGAGTGGTTCACATTCCCCTACGATTGACATATGCATAGGATGAGTGGTGCACTTTCTCCTATGGCATATGAGAAGGATGAGTGGTTCACCCTCTCCTGTCGATGCCCCAACACACATCCTACCCATGGAATCTGAGACTCATGGGAAGGTACCTCTCATCTGGACAATGAGTTGGGAAAAGAAGGTTAGGGATCACATCACTACCAATGGATGTATCGTGTATTGGCATACTCCCTATGACTAGGATGCATGGTGTTCAACAACTTGATATGGGATCAAGCACTGACTTTTGTAAGTGAAGAGTGGTATGATCTTTTGCCTCAGCCTCGATCACTTCTTCACTATTACTTCATCATTTAGCATATCAGATTAGAGTAGGGCAGCAATGACAGAGATGGTACATGATGACAGATGGATTGGAAAGTGGAATTCTCCCTAGTTGAGAACGAGCATTAAAATTGGAAACTAGGTCCAAATTCCACCTTAGGACAACTCATATGATGGAGATGATTATTACATTGGATTCATATTTTTGAGAGGTCCAATTTTGATATAAATATAATCTCCTTTTGACAAGCATAAGTGGAATTTTGAATTTATTTTCTCTAATGCACAAACTTTCATGTTCGACCTCAGTCAAATGTAGGCTCGAGAAGCCTAATGGATGTGCCTCCTTAGCCTCAATGAATTGTATAAATAGGAGTGACATCTCTCCTCATTTGGACATCACTCATCACATCATTTCATCTCTCTCTCTTCTCTTGATTGGTTCGTACAACTTGGGAAACCTCTCTCTCTTCTTCACCTGTGTGGCAAAAGGCCAAAAATTTCAGGGATAGAACAAGCTGAAATTTCAGAGAATCAAACCTGCATTGACCATCATTGACCAAGCCTATTTTGACCAATTTGACTTCGGTTTTCAGGGCATAATTCTTGTTAAAATTAGAATTCTTGTTAGGATTGATCTAAATATCATCTGATTCCGATAAGTATTTATGGAGATATGAATTTATTTTGATTATAGACAAATTGTCAAGGTTGGCCAACAAACTTATGTAGGCTCAGAAGCCCAACAGTCATGTCTATTCAACCACAACGTTTGCATATAAATACAAGGAGCATTCTCCTCATTTGGACAATTCAATTCACTCATCTTCTCTCTCTCTTTCCTATGCATAAAAGGAGCCTCTCTCACACACACGTGTGGTTGAAAGGAAGACATCCTAGGGCAAGGAATACACAGAAAGAAGGACGCTAGGGTAGCAGGTCATTTCTTTGACCAGCGTTGACCTTCCAGAAGTGCGGATTGGGTGTGGTTGCCTCTCCTAAGCAGGCCGAAATTTTTGGCATGAAAATCGAGGTGATCTCACCTCTGGTTTGACCGGTGTTGACTGCCCTAGTTTAGGGCTGCGCAGTTGACTTCAGAAATCTGCAAATAGATTGAACTTTTGGGGCTGTTCGAGGAAAAGTTGACCAGAAATTGACCAAGTATTTTTGAGGTCAATTTCAACTAGTTTGACCAAGTTTGACTTTGCTGATCTAGGGTTTGCTACCACTGATATAAAATTCCATAATCCAGATTTTGTACTATTTCTCTCTGCTGAACTGTTGAAGATAAAAGAAGATTTGATCAAAGGGTTTCCTCGCATTAGGTTTTGTACCTGGCTAGCCGCCACATCTTGTGTCTCTTGTCTTGGCTTGTTTTCTGTTGATCATTTAATGTTCTATCTGCACTTTACTTAATGTATATGTGATTGCTAATCTGTGGCTAATAAGAAGAAAAATAAGTAAACTACTCTTAGCATAGAACATACCATAATTTAACATGGTATCAGAGCTGAGGTGAAGACAAAGCCCAAGCAAGAGCAAGAGAAATCACCGAAGAGAAGGTTGGCAAGGCTATATTAAAGAAATCATGGGGTCCTCAACACACTTCCCTGCTGAAGACAAACTCCGTGAGAAATTTGACTATCACAGACAGAAGATGTCTCTTGATCTAACATTAGAAGAGCAGGAAGTGTTGAACCATGTGAGAGGCGAGATTGTTGAGCCTCCATCAAATGCATATGTTGCTGCCAGGAACAAATGGACCAAGGGATAAGTCAACGCAAGGAAGATCATTCGAGACTCTATCGACAAGCGTTGGTGGCCTATGTTTCTGAGCTGAACACCTCCAAGGAAATCTATGATAGACTGGTGAGTTTATTTAAAGTTAATGATGCAAATCAAGTCTTGTTTCTTAGAAATACGCTGAAGGAAATTAAGAAGGGAAAGATGAGAGTATGCAAGCATATTTTCTAAGGATAACCGAGATCAAGAAAGATCTCCTATCTATTGGGGAAGTAATTCCTGACATGGAAATGACACTCACAACTCTTGGAGGTCTGCCATCTAAATGGTATATATTCAGGACTACTCTTCTCAATAATAACGTAATTCTTGGATTTGAGGAATTAATGACCAGATGCATTCAAGAAGAAATGAGGATGGAAGAGCAATAAATTCCCATACTTAAAGGTCATCCCTCTGCCTTTTCTTCTCATACTAAAATAAGAAACAATTCTGGGTCACTATGTAAGGGAGTGCCCTGATAAAAGGGACTCACATCGGGACGATGATCAAAATCCATCTCAAGGCAATCAAAGGAATGGCAGGTCAAATGACAGAGGTAAAAGAAGTGCTGGAAATCAAAGAAGAGGACAATCATTCAAGAAGGCAAGAAATTCCAGGTATGAATCTAACACTGTTAACAATAAGCAAGATGAATATTACCTACCACACTACAACAAAACAGGCAATTTGCGCCAGATTTAGCACCAGATTCTAGTGCATTTTTTTCTCAATTGGGATGAGCAACCTGGCGCTAAATCTGGCTTTATTGTACAATTTTTAAAGCGTCCTTTTTTGCACCAAATTTTGCATCTTTTTTACGCCAAATTTTCCATCATTTTCTGCATCATATTTTGCACCAAGATTTTCATTTGGTTTTACAACAGGTTTTGCTTCTAGTTTTGTGCCTTTTTTTGCATCTATTTCTACATCATTTTTTGCTTCCTCTTTTGTGGAATTCTTTGCTTCTATTTTTGTGTCATAATTTGCATCGATTTTTACACCATCTTTGACATCTTATTTAGCGCCTTTTTTTACATCCAATTTGTGCCAATTTTTGCATCTGGTCTTATGCCATCTTTTGCTTCTAATTTTGTACTTATTTTTACATCTATTTTTGTGCCAATTTTTCTGCCTTTTTTTACACCATCTTTTCCATCCAATTTTGCACCATATGTTGAATCTGATTTAGTGCCAAATTTCGCATGCATTTTTGCACCATTTTTTGCATCCACTTTTGCATTTTATTTATCTCCCTTTTTTGCATCCTATTTTGCACCATATTTTGCATTTAATTTTGCATCATTTGTTGCATCCAATTTTTCATCCTTTTGAGCATCTAAATTTGCATCCTATGTTGAACCATATATTGCATCCACCTTTGCATCCCATTTTGTGTCTATTGTTACGTTCACTTTTGAGCCATTTTTTCGTCTACTTTTGCATTTGTTTTTGCACCAAGTTTTGAATGATTTGCTGCATCATTTTACATCCAATGTTGCATCTCAATTTGCATCCAAAATTGAGCCATTTTTATGCCCATTTTTGCACCATTTTTTCTTCTTTTGTGTCCAATTTTGCACCATTTTTTATGTCCAAATTTGCATCCTTTTTGGTATCTAGTTTTTCATCCTTTTTGGCTTCCAAATTTGCATCCTTTTTTCTGCCACATTTTGTGTCCACATTTGCATCTCATTTTGCACCTAGATTTTAGTTGGAATTTTCATCTAGTTATGCATCATCTTTGACATCCTTGGTTTCACCATTTTTTAGTCCCATTTTGCATCTTGTTTTGTGTCTTTTCTTACATCCTTTTTGCATCCTAATTTTACACCATTCTTTGCATCCTCATTTTGGTGTCCATTTTTGCATCCTTGTTTGCACCCAATTCGGTATCCTTTCATATGCCCTATTTTGTTCCCTTCTTTGTGTCTAGTGTTGCACCCTTTTTTAATTTTACTTTAAAAACCTTTTTGTGTCATTGTTTGCATATTGTTTTGATGGCTAGTTTAACATCCAATTCTACTCCCAATTTTTCATCCATGGTTAAATCCACTTTTGGCTTCTTGTTTAGAGTTTTACTTTTATTTCCATTTATGACCACCTCTATGGGTTCATTTTACTAAGTTCATTTACATAGTGAAATATATTAAATTTTCTAAATATCATTTTGCTGTAGGATTTAATGCATGGTTAGATGAAAATAAAACCCTCTCAGTTTATCTCAGAAACCTAGGACAAACCAATTAAGAGAAAGGTTGTTCTAAGGCTTAGGATTCTTAGTAGATCAAGATGTAGAGTATAGATTAAGAAAAAGAGAATGAATTCTTGTGAGTCCTCGCATGAAGGTCTTCTTGGAGTTTTTCGTATAGCCAATAAGCGCTCCTAGCTAGCTCCAAAGCTTGGTCCTACACATAAGAGAGAGAATAAAGCAACCTTCACAACATAATATCTTAATAATAAAAACTATAAAAAGCATATAAATATTATTGAATAAATGAATATAAACCAAAAACCCATGCATACATTAGTTAAATAGAAGAAGTAAATAATGAATAGAAACATATGGAAGGAAGAACAACTGATCTATATGAATAAAGGATTTGGAGGAAAGTTACAACAATCAGATATAGTTGCAACATCACCTCCCCCAACTCATAGCTCCAAAACTCTCCCGCTCAAGATAGATCTCAAGAGCGTGACAATACAAAATTCCCATCATTTTTTCAATGGCCAAGCCTCTAATATATAGGAAAGTGGAGGCTATGAATATTTCCAAAATTCCTCATTAGTTCAATTTGGGAAAAATCTTTTGGGTGAATAATGTTTCCTCATATAAAAAAGGAATTTTCCACTTTTTAGATGCTTTTGTGCTTAGGAAAAAGCTTCCCCATGCTTTATGGCTCTTTCCCACTTTTGTATGCTTTTATTTTTTAGGAAAAAGCTAAAGATGAGGATAAAGAGATTACATTCCACCATATGTTTCCGAAAGTGACCAAGAATGTCAAATTCAAATTCTAGTTTGCTTATGTTTTAGTTTTTTTTTAAATATATATTTAGGTTTAGTATTTTTTTTTTTTCCTAGAAAAATATATTTAGTTTTTGGTATATTTTTCTATAAGAAAAATTATATTTTGTTTTTATAAAAATGGATTTTAAACATTCCATTCATGCTAAATTTGTGATTTTATGATAGGAGTTTAAATTATATATAGTAAAGTAACTTAATGTCATGTGTCGTGTTGCTGAGATGGGCGTTATACATCTCTTTCTTGCTAAGTTATAGAATGTGCTTGGGTTTTCTTAATGCAATAAAACTAATTATGTTCTTCATGATATCTTGAAATGTTCATCTTGAACCAGGCTAATAAAACAATAAAGTTAAAATAGGTTTTCCTTTGTCCTTTATAGATCTTTGTCCCCATTAATCTTGGTCTTAATAGATTAATTGTCTTGTGGTGGCCTTGAGTGGTCACTTCCATTAGTTGCATGCTTTGTAGTTTTCAGTTAGTGACATTTTTTAGGCTTGATAATATGTTATTTAATTTATCAAAATGTGTTATTGTCCATATTATTGTTAAATATTAATATTAAATATGCTGATTTTTAAGCATGTTTTAGCAAAACTTTCCCAAAATGTTTATAGATTGTATTTTATAATGCAATTATTCTTTGCTTGATGAAATTGTTTTGGATATTTTTTTTAATGATTCATTGATTGATGAAATTGTTATGGATATTTTTTTTAGTATATTAAATTAATCACCTCTTTTTTAGATTTTCATTGATCAATTTCCCTTAAGGCCATCAAGTTCACCATTTGGTCCCAGGTTAAGGAAATATAGGAGTCATGAAGTGGAATTTTCCAAGCACTTAAATCTTGAGACATGTTTCTTTTTAGTCACTTTATACTTTCTTTCTATGTAAATTTTTTATGAAAATAGTCTTGGAACATGAGGGGCGTCAATAGTAAGCGAAAACAAACTCCTAAAAGAAAAATGGTATGCAAAGCACCCATAAATAATGTTGATATAAGAAGCAAAAATATTAAGTGAGGTTCAACCTCATATAATTAGAAAATGGGGGAGGAATTTCCAAGTAGTAGTGATTGATGCTTAGAGATACTTGGGTGGAATGGTTATTATTTGAAATGATTAAGACATCAAGGTTACCAATAAGTTTACCTCTTTTCGCATTATGACAATACAATTTTAGTTAATTGACATTGAGGACTACTACCATGTATCCAATGTCTATGACTCAAATATCGCAAATGGAAAACCTCTATTTCTCAATTCTATTTCTAGCACAACTAATTTATACTCCCCATCTCCATGGATTGTTGGGAGTGACTTCAATATTATAAGTGTCTCTAGGAAAAGAAAGAATGAATCGAAATGTTTAACAAGATATTTTGTAAGCTATACCATTAAAGCCACAAAGTAGTCTCCATTAAAGTTGTCAAGAAATGAGTCTCCAACCCACACATGTGGATCAATGAGATGTAATATATGTGTGTGTGGTTACGAACTCAATACACCTCTATAATAACTCCACAAACTTATGTATTTCACTCTGTCACATAAATTGACAGTAGTGTGACATAAGTAAATCAAGAGTAGACATGAAAGCCTTAGGAAACAAACATTCCTTAGATCCTCAATTAGGTGCTTAAATGATGAAGTGAAAATGCAAGGAGAAAAGAAGAATTCATGATTTAACCATCACATACATGTGATCAAGTGTGACTAGGAGTGTATATATTCATATATTTTCCAAAGAGGGAGTGAATACATGAGTTACCATTTATTGGCCCTTATTTTTCTTTCTTTTTCATTTTCTTATATATAGGACTTAGGGAATAAGGTTTTCATAAGTTTGGCACAACTCATAGATATAAGATTTACATGAATTTTCACTTCAACCTTAGAGTTTAGACTTAGATAAATCAATATAGTGTATGTTTAATGATTTTGGCTTTCACTTTTTTATTGTATTCCATCACAAATACAAAAGGGGAAATATTTTGCCACAAATCTATGAATGCTTAATCATAAAGTCGTCATGTGATGAAAACAAATTAATGATGTTATTCTCTACGAAAATGATGGGTATTCTTGAGAAAATCTTATGCTTGTGGATGTTTCCTCCCTGGTTGAGAGGGAGTGAGGGTAGACACCATGTTATCCATGTGTCATGTACTATGGCTAGGATTAACAATCGTAAGCCTAGTAAAGGCACTATTAGGGATAATGGTGGATTGGATAAACATCTGGGACCAATATTCTTTGAGAATTTGGACATTGACTAGGACTAATCGCCATAATTCAAGTACATTAATCCAAGATAAGAATAGTCATGAGGATTGACATTTTATGGTGTCAAATATTATGATAGTGTATTAGGAAATGATCATGTGAGGACATACCTGGTAAACATCTTGGTGGGGTAAGTGCCTTGAAAGGCAGTGGTGTCCAAATTTATGCCTCCCAACATTGTGCTCTGATCTAATGGAGAGATAAACTTGTTAGTCAAGGCCTTACTATTTTGAAAATTTTGGCTATGATGATGTAAATCATCATTGATGCTTATCAATCTAGATCCCTTCTTATATGAATATTTCAACTTGAGAGTACTTTTTTTGTCTCATTATGAGTACCTCGCTAGTTTAGAGGGAGGGTCATCATCTTCATTATTGCCATCATCACCACCATCAATGTGATCATTATTGTCATCATTTCATTATCATCATAATCACCATTCATGTCTTCTTCATGATCATCATGATTTTGTATATTGTCTTCAATTGTTCATAATTATAGGTATCATAAGAAATATCACCAACCTTAGGACACATGATATATGAAAGAAAAATAACCACTTTATTTTTTAGAAATGATTGATGATCATCAACATCACTACCATTATCATCGTCATTATAATTGTCATCATCCCCATCATCATAACTAATATAAGTTTTATCATAATTTTTGTCATCTTCATCATGAACATCATAATCATCATTCATGCCTTTATTGTTCTTGATTATGACCAAGATGAAAATAATGATAATGATGATCAAATGATGATGACTTGGAAGATGACGCCAAAGATAATTATTATGATTTTTACCATGATAACATTTAAAAATTGGGAGGAATGGCCAAGGTCATTAGCATCATCATCATTGTCATTGTAACTCCCATCGTCTTTATCATCATTGTCATTATCATAACAATCACAATTCATGTCATCGTCATCATCTTCATTATCATCATCGTTATAATTATTGACATTGTCATCAGTTGTTCATAATTTTCAATGTCATAAGAAATATAATCAATGCAAAAGATATGATGTGTGTTGGAAAATGGATGCAAAAGTAAACAAAAAAATGGGGGTAAAAATAGACGTAAATTTGGATGAAGAGTGGAGACAACATAAGTAGATGCAGAACAAGACAGAAAAAATGAACAAAAGTGGATGAAAAAGTAGATGCAATAGTTCATACAAACTTGAACACAAAATAGGACTCAAACATGGATGAAAAAGTGGAAGAAAACATGGGCACAATAGTAGGCATAAAACTTAGCATGAATTGTGGTGAAACAAATGTGGATACTCCAATGAATGTAAAAAAAAAGGGACACAAACTTGAATGCAAAAAGGAGGAAAACTTGGATGAAAAAAGGGATGTAAACATGGGCCAAACATGGGTGCAATAGTGAACACAAAATTAGTTGCAAAACTAGACAAATCAAAAGTGGATGTAAAAGTAAATTCGAAGTGGGATGCAAAAAACATAAACAATATTTGATGCAAACTTGGACACAAAAGAGGATGCAAATATGGATGCAATAGTGGAAGAAAATGTGGGTTGCAATGATAGGCATAAGATATGGCACAAATAATAGCACAAAAAATGTGGATGTAATAATAGACACAAAAAAATATGCAAACTTAGATGCAAAACAAGATGCTATAAGGGATGTAAAAGTGATGCAAACACGGGTGCAACATGAGAAACAAAATTGGATGCAAAATATGGATGAAATGGAAGTACATGCAAAAGAAGATACAAAATGAGATGCAAAACCCAACACAAAAGTGGATGCAAAAATAGATGAAATATTTTATGCAAAAGAGGATGTGAAGATGGATGCAAAATTGGAAGCAAACGTGGGTACAACAGTATGTGAAAAACATGGAACAAATTTTGTCACAACAAAAGTAGATGTAATGATAGATGCAAAAAAAAGAAGCAAATGAAGATGAAAAATAGGATGCAAAAAGGGATGTAAAAGTGGGTGCAAACATGGGTGCAACAATGGATGTAAAATAGCTTTTGCAACTTATTTGAAAGAGCAATTTTGTCCCAACAATTAGACTTGTAGCATAAAGAACATGGTTAATACATATGATTCGACCAAAAACTAGTTACTACCATAATTCAACCAAAAAAAATATTACTGCATAAAAATAGAATTAAAAAAAAAAACAAAAATTTCCCAAATTAAAAATAAATAAATGATAAACTTTTTTTTTACCAAAATTTAGTGATTTTTTTAGTGCTAATACTAACATCACCATTACAACAAGATATTTTTTTAGTGCTAATACTGCCATTACAACAAGATATAAGAGGGATATAATGAAAAAAGTTTAATAATTGTTGACACCTAATCCGAAACGGATGAGGTGAAGCCGGACAGTCATCTAGAAGATGAACTGATCCGTTTCTGTACATGTATAAATAATAATAGTTGAATGAATAATATCACTCAGTTGTTTTGCGCTCATTAATTTCTGAGCTAACCTGGCCTGACATGGTATCAGAGCACAGGTCCCAGGTTCCAGAAATAGCGTAACTCCTCTGCTGCCTCTGCTCCCTGGCGCACCAGCGCTGCATACGCTCTCTGCTATTCTGAATGGCCTGACATCCCTTCTGACATCGCTGCATACGCTGCGTTGAGGTCCGTTCAAGGAAGAGAAGGTGATGATACTGTGACCTGCGTTTTTTTTTGCAAGGTATTGAGACCTGCGTTTTATGTATTGAGACCTGACAGTGTTGGATTTCACATTTTGTATTATGTGCGAACTAAGCCTGGGATTTGCAGTGACACAATCGACAGCACTTCTACGTTGGTCGAAACCAACCCTACCTTTCCAGTATTATAGCTGTTCCCGCAGATATTTTTATTCTCTGATCTTTTGGACGTTTTGAGGTAAGTGCCTTCTGGTGCCGATCCTTGCTTCCTGAAAGTCGAGCAATCCGAGATGCCTTCAAAATCCAGGTTGTCGAAAAAGACATGATCTCGTTCATGAGGAATGGGATCTGATGACTCTTGTTTTCTCAGATTTTATCCTTTGGATTAAGTTCTTCACTGTTACTTCAATTCATGCCGTAGGGAGTTTATGATCACCGTCATGCTTTTCAACAAATCCCATCACTGCGTTAATGGTATTGCTGCGTCCTTATTTTAAATAGCTGGTTGCTGCGTTTTCCTTATTGAAGACTGACACATGGTATTGCTGCGTATATTGAAACCTGTGCATTGAAGACCTGTTATGTTATTGAAACCTGAGTTTATGGTATCAAAGACCTGCCTTTAATGTTATGCCTTTAAACGTATTGAAGCTATGGTGAAAGATGACATGGTATAGAACTGTGACTGCGCCTTTATTAAACGCTGTGGTGACTGCGCCTTTTTTTGCTGGATGCGTATTTTAATGGCAAGCTAACACTGCGTTTTTAAATGCTGGATGCGTATTTTAATGGTGTATTAATGCAAGCTAAGACTGCGTTGATGTATGATGACTGTGCGTTTCTAATACAGCGTTTTCATAACAGTGGTATTGGTCTTTCATAGCAGTGCTCTTTCAAAGCAGTGATATATATGTGCGCCCTTTTAAAACAGTGATATATATAGCGCTCTTTTTTCTTAAACAGTGATATACATTATGTGAGAAGTGATATGTATATGAGCCCCATTTTTTATTGAACAGTGATATATGAACAGTAATATATGTAAGCGGTGGGCGCCATCATTAAACAATGTTATATATGTGAGCAGTAATATATATATGCTATGGAATGTTAGAAGAAAAATAAATGCATAAGGCTATTACATAAAGTTTTTTTTTCCAGCAGAAGTCTTGTTGTAGCATAAGTATTTTTTTTTCTATCAGCAGAAGTTTTTTGTTACAGTATGCCTTCAAGAGAAAGAAGAAGATACTTCAGAGGCAGGGGGGGCAGACACCCTCAAGAAGAAAAGGCAAACTTACATTGCATTCGCTGCAAACAAAAAGGATCTCATGATGCTTCTACATGCAAGCTACCATGGGAAAAGATTGAGCAGAGAAGAGATCAGCAGAAAGGTAAAACTGATGACTCAGACAAAGGTAAAGCACCTGAATCCGCTCACTATATTGAGGCACAATGTAACATTGGAGTAAATGAAGATCTGTTTAATGCTTCACTTACTTCTTCGAAAAATGACTGGTTGCTTGATTCAGGAGCAACCTGTCATATGACTCATAGGAAAGATTTTTTTGAAGATTTCACTGATAATGTTGATGGAGCAGTATACTTTGCAGATCAGTCAAAAATCAAGCCATCAGGGCTTGGCACAGTCAGGCTTAAACTGCCCGGTCTTCTAGACTTTCTTCTGGATCATGTTCTATATCTCCCACAGCTCAAGAGAAACTTGCTGTCCCTGGTCCACATCCGCCAGCAAGGTCACTCCATTCATATGTTTGATGGAAAGCTTGAGGTAAGAAAGGCATCTGACCATTCACTTGTCATGAGGGGTATAGAAGAAGAAAGACTTCTTAAACTGCAAGGAACCTCTGCTCATGCACAACATTTTTCATATATTTCTCATCATGATGAAGGTACACTTCCATCAAGTTTATTATGGCATGCTAGATTTGGACATCTAAACTATGATAGTCTCCGCTTGTTGAAGAAAAATGGTGTTGCTGGTTTGCCTACAATTCCTAGAAAACATAAACAATGTGATGCTTGCATTCTAGGAAAGCATAGCAAACAGTCTTTTCATGATTCACATTCAAGAGCACATAGGAAGCTTGAACTTATTCATTCAGATTTATGTGGTCCAATGCCTGTTCCTTCTGCAAATGGAAATAAGTATATCATGACATTTATTGATGATTACACCAGAATGTGTTGGGTTTATTTATTGAAGAACAAATCTGATGCTTTTCAAACATTCAAGAATTTTCATAAGTGGATTGAAAATGATGCACAATCTCATATTGGGTCTATTCGCACTGATAATGGAAAAGAATATACATCAAATGAATTTGAACACTATCTTCGCCAACATGGGATTAAACATCAAACAACTGTGCCTTATAATCCTCAACAGAATGGTGTAGCTGAAAGAATGAACAGAACAATTTTGAATATGGTATGATCCATGCTTTTCTTCAAAAATGTAAAGACAATGTTTTGGGCTGATGCTGTTCTATGTGCTGCATATATAAAGAATAGATGTCCATCTAGTGCTATAAGAAACAAGACTCCTTATGAATTGTGGTATGGACATGTTCCTTCGGTAAAACATCTCAGGATATTTGGTTCCACCTGTTATGCTTTAATACCAAAGGTACATAGAAACAAACTTGGTTCTAGAAGTCGTAAGTGTATCTTCCTGGGGTATTCAAACACATCTAAAGCATACCGCCTTTATGATGAAGTAAATAAAAAGTTTGTTTTATCTAGAGATGTCATTTTTCTTGAATCATCCAAATCTGACAGTGTTGTTGAGCGGCAACTTGATCGCTTGGATAGATTCACAAAACCAAAATCATTTCAAGAGTTTGATAATCAGATTCCACATCTTGAAGGGGGGATTCCTATACTAGATCAACATGTGGAATCTTCTTTTGAAGAACAATCTCCCCTGCATGACACTCCAACAACGGATGATGCTTTAAGTGATGTAATTGATAGAATTGGGAGACTCAATCTTGATTCAGACCCAACTCCATCAATAGAACAGCCTGGACCATCTCAGAAAGGTCCCCCAAAGTGGCTGACAAAGACACTTGAAAGTGTTCATCCTGATGAAATTGGAAAAACAGGAACCCGAAATTCAAACCGACAAGATGGAGGTGATGTAGATAACTCTAATTCACCTGTTGATATGGATGTTACTTATGATTGTGAATTGAACTTGTCTACAGATTTTGAACCAACTTCCTTCAAAGAAGCTGCTTCTCATGATGAATGGAAAGAAGCGATGCAGAAGGAGTATGATGCCCTCATAAAGAATGGCACTTGGAAGCTGGTTGATCCTCCATTTGGAACCAAACCAATTGGCTGCAAGTGGGTCTACAAGAACAAGTACAAAGCTGATGGCTCACTTGACAAGCACAAAGCTAGGCTTGTGGCAAAAGGTTTTGCACAGAAGGAAGGGGTCGATTATGAGGAAACTTTTGCTCCCACAGCAAAATGGGCCACCATCCGGACACTCTTTGCACTAGCTGCTCAGAACGGTTGGAAAGTCCATCAAATGGATGTAAAAACTGCATTCTTGAATGGAGATCTAAAAGAAAATGTTTTTATGTCCCAGCCTGAAGGATTTGCTGTGAAAGGACATGAACACAAAGTATGCAAACTTGTGAAGTCCTTGTATGGCCTCAAACAAGCACCACGAGCCTGGTATGAAAAACTAACTGAGCATCTTCTGAAACTCAACTTCAAACATTTTGATCTTGATGATGCAACTTTATTTGTCAAGAAAGTTGGCAAAACAGTTGTATATCTTGTGGTATATGTAGATGATCTTTTAATGACAGGGAACAATGAAAGCTATATTGCATCCATAAAGAAAGAATTAGGAAAATTTTTTGAAATGACTGATTTGGGCTATGTTCATTACTATCTTGGCATTGAAGTAACCCAACATCCAAAGTCCATATTTCTTTCTCAAAAGAAATACATTGGAGATTTGTTATACAGATTTGGCATGACAGAGTGCAATCCCCTTTCTACTCCAATGGAACAAAACTTGAAGCTCACATCTACTGAAGGAAAAGAATTTGAGGATGCAACAAAGTATAGACAGCTTGTAGGAAGTCTCATCTACCTCACTACCACCAGACCAGACATTTCATTTGCTGTTGGAATCCTCTCCAGGTTTATGCAAAAGCCTTGTGAGGGACATTGGTCTGCTGTAAAAAGAGTTCTAAGGTACTTGAAGGGAACTCAAGACCTTGGAATCAAGTATACACAGGTGGACGACTTCAACTTGATTGGATACTCTGATTCAGACTTCGATGGAGACAAAGAAACTGGGGTATCTACTTCAGGATATGCTATGAGTCTTGGATCAGGAGCTGTCTCCTGGAGATCACGCAAACAATCAGTACCAGCAGATTCCACAACAGAAGTAGAATACGTGGCAGCAGCTGAAGCAACGAAAGAAATTGTGTGGCTCGGGAAAATTCTTGAAGATTTGCAAGTAAAACAAATACAATCTACTCCACTCATGATTGATAACACATCTGCAATAAAGTTGGCCAAGAATCCAAAGTTCCATGATCGTACTAAGCACATCAATACTAAATATCATCTGATCCGACATCATGTTGAGGCCAAAACAATCCATCTCCGTCATTGTTCCACGAACGAGCAAATTGCAGACATCTTCACCAAAGCGCTTGGAAGAGAAAAGCTTGAAAGATTCAGAACGATGCTTGGACTCACCAACATCCCTTCAGATTAAGGGGGGGAATGTTGACACCTAATCCGAAACGGATGAGGTGAAGCCGGACAGTCATCTAGAAGATGAACTGATCCGTTTCTGTACATGTATAAATAATAATAGTTGAATGAATAATATCACTCAGTTGTTTTGCGCTCATTAATTTCTGAGCTAACCTGGCCTGACAATAATAATATGTATGTAGAAGATGGTCTTCAGACTGGTGAATTCATGATAATCAATGGGACTACAGTCAAAATAATTGGACGTTATTTACTTCTTTACATAGATTGTCAAAATAATTGCATAAATCGATTTTGTTTAACCAAAATTTAACAAAAACTTTGCTAGTGCTAACATTAGAACCACCATTACAACAAGATATCTTTCTAGTGTTGACAACACCATTATAGTAAGATACCTCAAGAGAGACAGAAAATTTAAAAAGTATGATAGTAATATGTATCCAGAAGATGGTAGTGAAACTAGTAATTGTTCATTCTCATTATCATAATCATTGTCATCATCATCACCATCATCCTTGTCATCGTTATTGCCATCATTACATTATCATCATAATCACCATTCATGCCATCATCATTAGCTCCATCATCATCATCATTATGGACATTGTTTGCAATTGTTTATAATTATAAACGTTGTAAGAAATATCGTCAACCCAAAAAATGTGATCAGTGCTAGAAAAGGGTTGTTTAGGACACATTGATATACGTAAGAGAAATAACAACTCTATTTTTGAGAGATGATCGATGATCATCATCATCACCACCATTATCATCGTCATTGTCATTTTTATCATCCCCATCATCATCATTAATGTAATTTCTATCAACATTGTTGTAATCATCATCATCATTCATGCCATTATTGTTTTTGATGATGACCTAGATGAAAATGATGATGATGACACCAAAGATAATGCTTATGATTATGACAATGACAACATCTAAAATTGGGAAGATTCGCCAAGGTCATTAGCATCGTCATCATCATAATCATTGCCATCATCATCATTAATATCATTGTAACCACTATCATCTTTATCATCATAATCACAATTCATGTCATCGCCATCATCTTCGTTTTCATCATTATCAATATTATTGACATTGTCATCAATTGTTCATAATTGTCAATGCCATAAGGAATATCATCAATGCAGAAAATATGATGAGTGTTGGAAAAGGGATGCAAAAGCGAACATAGAAATGGGGGCAACAATAGAAGTAAAATTGGATGAAAAGTGGATACAACATAAGTAGATGCACAACAACATGAAAAACCTAACACAAAAGTGGATGCAAAAGTAGGTGCAGTTGTCAATGCAAACTTGGATGCAAACATGAAGGCAAAAGTGGAAGCAAACATGGGTCCAATGGTAGGTGTAAAACTTGGCACAAACTGTGGTGAAACAAATGTGGATGCAACAACGGACACAAAAGTAGATGCAAAAATGGATGAAACAAAAGTGGATACAATAGGGGATGCAAAAACATACACAATATCTAATGCAAACTTGAACACAAAAGAGGATGCAAACGTGGAAGCAAATGTGGTTGCAATGGTAGGCGCAAGATATGGTGCAACAAAAGTGGATGTAACAATAGACAAAAAATATGCAAAATAAGATGCAAAAATGGATGTAAAAGTGGAAGCAAACATTGATGCAACAGGCAAAACAAAATTGGATGAAAAAAATGGATACAATGGAAGTAGATGCAAAAGTAGATACAAAACGAGATGCAAAACCCAATGCATAAACCTGACACAAAAGTGGATGCAAAAATAGATGAAATATTTGATGCAAAAGAGGATGTGAACATGGATGCAAAATTGGAAGCAAACGTGGATACAATAGTGAGTGCAAAACATGGTGCAAATTATGGCATAACAAAAGTGGATGTAATGATAGATGAAAAAAAAGAATCAAAGTATGATGCAAATGAAGATGTAAAAAGGGATGCAAAAAGTGAAATTTAAAATGGGTGCAACAGTGGATGCAAAATTTTATGCAAAAGTGGATGCAATAGAAGTCGATGCAAAACGAGACACAAAACCCAATGCAAATCCTGGTCCAAAATTGGATACAAAAAGGGATGCAAAAATAGATGTAGTAGTTGATGAAAACCTAGATGCAAATGAGGATGCAAACGTGGATGCAAAATTATAATCAAAATTGGGTGCAAAAGGAGGTGCCAAACTAGGCGCCAATTGTGGCACAAAAATATTACATGCAATAGTGGGTACAATAATAGATGCAAAAGAGGATGTAAATATGGATGCCAAACAAGATGGAAAAGTGGATGCAACAAAAGTAGATGCAAAATTATATGCAAAACTAGACACAAAACTTGATGTAAAACTTGGCGCAAAAGTGATGCACAAATGGATGAAAAAATGGATGCAAAAAATGATTTTAAAAAGGATGCAAAAAAGGATGCAAAAGTCGATGCAAAAGTTGATGCAAGTGTAGGTGCAAAAAGTGGATGCAAATGAGAATGCAAAAGTATGTCAAACAAAAATAGATGCCAAAATTGATGCAAAACCTGGAACAAAACCTGGTGCAAAGGATGACACAAAACTTGGCATAAAATTTGGTGCAAAACGTGGTGCAAAACCTATCGCAATACCTGGTGCTAAACTTGGTGTAAGATTTGGTGCAAAACTTGATGCAAATTTTGTGTCAATTTTTGCACCATATTTGATAAATTGATGCAAATAGCACCAAAAATGGGCTCTAGATGCAAAAAAAGAAGTAAAAAGGGATGCTAATCGCTGGTTTTGTTGTAGTGCCAGTAGCTCTATCTACTAGTGCTCCCCCGGACTCGCTGGGAAATTGCCTGATTGATAGTGGCGCCTCAAGGCACTTCACTGGTTACAAAGAAGCTCTCTATAATTTGATAGAGAAGGAAACCAACCTGGAAATTGTTCTTGGAGATAATTCAAAATATCCGTGAAATGCGTAGGAAATGTCACTCTTCAATTGAATCAGGGTAATACTATCCACTTACAAGATGTATTATATGTGCCTAATCTGAAAAAGAACCTGGTGTCCATTTTGGCAATGGAAGACAAAGGCTACAAAGTGGCCTTCAGTGATGGCAAGGTACGTGTATGGAAAAAGAACTTTAAATATGCTTTTACTCTTGGGTTTCGAGTTGATTCATTATATCAGGTTGGAGGAAGTCCGCTGGGTGTCATGTCTTGTGACACATCTCTTCAGTCCGAACTATGGCATCGGAGGTTTTCTCACCTTCATTATAAAGCTCTACCCGATGTAAGGAAAATGGTGACCGAGATGCCTGAGTTCATATTAGAGCAAGAATGTGTATGTCCAAGATGTGCCGAAGGAAAGCTCAAAAGGGGACCATTCCCCTCAAGCCAAAGCAAGACCTCTAATCTATTGCAGTTGGTTCACTCAGACATATCCGGTATGATGCCTGTGAACTCCTTAGGAGGATATTTATATTACCTCACTTTTACAGATGATTATTCTCGCAAGACTTGGATATACTTCTTGAAAAAGAAGGATGAAGTGTTTTCTTGGTTTCAACACTTCAAAGCCTTGATCGAGAATCAAGCCAAAAAGAAGATCAAGATCTTAAGGACTGATAATGGGACTGAATATGAATCCAATGAGTTTCATGACTTTTGCAAAGAGGCTGGCATTAAGAGGGAGACTACTACACCATATACTCCTGAGCAGAATGGTGTGGTGGAAAGGAAGAATCATACAATTGTGGAAGTTGTCCGTGCTATGCTCCATGATCAAAGACTTCCGAAGTTTCTATGTGCCAAAGCTACAAATACCGCCATATATGTACAAAACCTATGCCCTCGTCAAGCATTGGGTTCCAAGACTCCCGAAGAAATGTTCACCGGTAAGAAACTGACGTATCTCATTTTATAATTTTTGGAAGCCCTATATATTTTCATGTGCCTAAAGAGAAAAGGAATAAATTGGGTGCATCTGGAAAGAAAGGAATCTTCGTGGGCTATAGCGAAAATACTAAGGGTTATAGAATCTATGTAGCTGGTCAAAGGGAAGTCGAGATTATTCATGATGTCACCTTTGACAAAGATATGGCTCTTAGCAAAGTAGACAATCTTCCTACTTTAAGGGGATCTAAAGATGCTGACACTGGGGAACCGAAGGAAAAGGAAGATGAGATGATGCCCGATGTGGAAGAACCTATGGATCCTAATGATCCTCCTCCGCAAGATCCTTCCTCTTCTAGGAAGAGGCCTTCATGGCTTAGGGGGACACTTGATGATGCTGAAGGACACATTGCACCCAGAGGAACCTTCCGTGAAAGTAAGAAGCCGAACAGGTATCAGGGATACCTGACCATCATGAGCATGATCATCCAAAATGAGCCTTTTTCATTCACAGATGCTGTCAAGCATCAAGTATGGAAGGATGTTATGACCGAGGAATATGAGTCCATTATGAAAAACGATGTTTGGGATGTGGTCCCCAGACCCCGGGATAAAGCAGTTGTCACTTCAAAATGGCTTTACAAGATAAAGCATGCAGTTGATGGAAGTGTGGAAAAGTATAAGGCTCGTTTTGTTGCTCATGGATTCTCCCAGAAGGAAGTTATAGACTATGATGAGATATTTTCACCTATTGCCCGATATACCACCATCCACTCGATCATAGCCCTTGCTGGTTCACAAAGATGGAACCTACATCAGATGGATGTCAAGACTGCATTCTTACATGGTTCAATCAAAGAGGAGGTCTATGTGGAGCAACCCGAAGGATTTGAGATTTATGATCGAGAATCTCATGTGTGCAGGTTGAAGAAGGCCCTCTATGTACTAAAGCAAGCACCCCGAGCATGGTATGAGAGGATCGATAGCTACTTGATGAAACTGGGATTCACTAGGAGTGAAGCTGACCCTAACCTTTACTTTAAGGTTATAGATGACAAAACTCTCATATTGGTGCTATATGTTGATGACCTCTTTCTAACAGGTGCAGACCCTCTCATTCATGAATGTAAGAGGGAGATGGCTTCTGAATTCGAGATGAAAGACCTAGGACTTATGCACTATTTCCTAGGATTAGAAGTCTGGCAAAAACCAGGGGAGATTTTCCTATCTCAAGGAAAATATGTGGTGAAGATATTGGAGAGATTTGGCATGGTGGGCTGCAAGCCCGTAACTACCCCGTAAGTGGTATTGCTACCAGACCTATTTTACGAAATGCTACCGAGTATCGTCAACTCGTTGGAGCATTAATGTTCTTGGTGAACTCCCTTCCGGATATATGCTTTGCAGTCAACACATTGAGTCAACATATGGTTGAGCCTCACCAATCACATTGGATTGGTGCCAAGAATCTGTTGAGATATCTTCGTGGCACAATCACTCATGGGTTGAGATACACTGCCGAAGATGTGAGACTACTTGGGTATACTGATGCTAATTGGGCAGGCAGTGTGGTGGACCGAAAGAGCACTTCCGAGTGCTGTTTCTCTTTGGGATCTGCCTCGATATCCTGGATGAGCAGGAAGCAAAAGTCAGTGGCATTAAGCACCGCCGAGGCAGAGTACATTGTTGCTAGCATGGCCTCCTGTGAGGCAATCTAGTTGCAAGAGCTCTTCAGTGAGCTGTTTGGATTTACATTGGATACCACCGTGATCCTGTGTGACAACCAGAGCAGGATACATTTATCAGAGAATCCTGTATTTCATGATCGCTCCAAGCATATTGATATTAGGTACCACTATATTTGAGATATAGTGCAGCGAGGAGCAATAAGGCTCCAACATATCGGTACAGATGAACAGGTCGCCACCATTTTGACAAAGCCCCTAGGAAAAGGTCAAATTCCTGACTTTCCGAGAACGACTTGATGTCATTCAGAAACCCTCTTATGAGGGTCAAGTATGATGTATTGAGCTCTGGGAGCTCTAGTGGGGCGCGGGGTACTTCTTGGAGCAACATGTGACCACAGGGCGACTCACCATCCCTTGGTGGTGCACTATGTACAACGTAAAGGTTCAACCTTCCCCTGTGACACCCCGTGGCGACTATGGAATAGGATGATTAGTTCTCCTGTGGGCCAGGATGATTCGTTCTCCGTGGCGACTGTGGAACAGGATGATTAGTTCTCCTGTAGGCTAGGATGATTAGTTCTCCGTGGCATCCACTGGAAAATATGATTCGTTCTCCTGTGGATAGGATGATTAGTTCTCCTGTCGAGGCATCCTACCCATGCAGTCTAGGACTCATGGGAAGTACCTCTCATCTGATCAATGAGTAGTGAAATTCAAATAGGGACCATAGTAGTACTATTGATGGACGCATCGTTGTATCTATCGTACTCCCTATGCTAGGATGACATCAATTGATCTGGGATCAATGATACTGATCTGGGATCAGTGGGAGTGGTACACACTCTGAGACTGACTTTGGGTCAGTGAAGAATGGTATGATACATCCTCGATCATTTCTTCTTCTTCATAGTTCGAGCAGATCAGACCAGAGTGGGGTCAAGCTGTGCAGGACAGTGCATTTGATGGATAAATAGCAGCGACGGTCAGACAGATTGCAGATGGAGTTCTCTCTAGTTGAGAGGGAGTGTTAAAATTGGAAACTAGGGCCAATCTCCATGTGGATCACCTTATTTATGGCTTCTAATATTTTTCCTAGATTCCTCTCGTAGAGAGGTGTAGGATTGATCTAAATATCATCTGATTCCGATAAGTATTTATGGATATATGAATTTATTTTGATTATAGACAAATTTTCAAGGTTGGCGAACAAACTTATGTAGGCTCAGAAGCCCAACAGTCATGTCTATTCAACCTCAACGTTTGCATATAAACACAAGGAGCATTCTCCTCATTTGGACAATTCAATTCACTCATCTTCTCTCTCTCTCCCCTACGCATAAAAGGATCCTCTCTCTCTCTCACACGTGTGGCTGAAAAGAAGACGTCCTAGGGAAAGGAAGACACATAAAGAAGGACGCTAGGGAAACATGTCATCTCTTTGACCAACGTTGACCAAGCGTTGACCTTCCAGAAGTGTGGATTGGGTGTGGTTTCCTCTCCTAGGCAAGCTGCAATTTTTGGCACGAAAATCAAGGTGATCTTACCTCTGGTTTGACCGGTGTTGACTACCTTAGTTTAGGGCTATAGTTGGCTTCAAAAATCTGTAAATTGACTGAACTTTTGGGGCTGTTCAAGGGATGTTTCTTCAAGCTATTTGAGGACAAGTTGACTGGAAATTGACTAAGTATTTTTGAGGTCAATTTCAACTAGTTTCACCAAGATTGACTTTGCTGATCTAGGGTTTGCTATTGCTGATATAAAATTACAGAATTCAGATTTTGTACTATTTCTCTCTATTGAACTATTGAAGATAAAAGAAGATCTGATCAAAGGGTTTCCCTGCATTGGGGTTTGCCCCTAGCTAGCCGCCACATCTTGTGTCTGTTGTCTTGGCTTGTTTTTTGTTGATCATTTAATGTTCTATCTGCACTTTACTTAATGTATATGTGATTGCTAATCTGTGGCTAATAAGAAGAAAAATAAGTAAACTGCTCTTAGCATAGAATGTACCATAATTTAACAGTTTTGATTTTCCTAGGCCGAGTTGTTGGGCACAAAAACTGAGGTGTTTTTAGAAGGTTGACCAATGTTGACTTCAGATTTGACCGCAAGAATTACAGTAATGTTTCTCTCTCCTTTGGCTAGGATTGACCAAACTTTTTTGGGATGAATTTGACTCTCCTTGAAGGCCGAATTGATCTACTATTGACCGAGCTGCTTGGACGATGATTTGGTGTTGATTTGACCAACGTTGACATTATGTTTATGTTGACGGTGTTAGACCCGCCAACATCAGGGGATCACCCAGGTATGAAGTCCCAACTAGACCTCACACTATTTGGTATGGGAGTCCCATCCGGTACAATGGCCCGGTTGCCATTATGTTAAAGATTTTCCTCAACTCTTGCTTGTCAGCACAAGAGAGTGGTATGCTTTGTCTTGCGAGAAGTGAGGTTCGTGTGCCTGGTGATTTTAAGTGTCTCTTGTGTCAATGGTTCTTTCATCGTAGAGGGAGAGGGTTGGAGTGAGTCCCAAGTCGATTGGGAGAATTCCCAACTCTGCTAGGAACACACAACACAACAGAACATGCATAGCTTTCGGCGGAACAGTCCACATGGATGCGGTAGTCACAACACACAAGGGAAGATAACACGTATAATAATCAGTGGATTATTCTGCGCATGTGCAATGGTTGTTATAACAAGTTTGATGTGAAAGGTCTGTCTGATGTCTGGGAGAGTAGTATAAATGGGCGAGACAACATTAACAACATATACAACACATTTTCATTAACATATATGTATTACAACAAGTGAATCAGTTCAAGTGTTAAACACAGGTTAAAGCAACATGCATTACAAGTGTTAAAGATTAGCCTTACAACAGTCACAATACATGTGTGAGAACGTGCTAGCCTGTCAGCAGGCTTCTGAATTAAGAAAAAGTTCCAAGACACATCACTACACCATACATCACTAACCCCACGTGCGGAGCGTTGGAGCCACTACTTACTCCTCAAAGAAAAGATTACAGACTCTCAAGGCTATGTGGGAGGAGCCGAGGTGAAAATTCCTTTGCATGTACAAATGAGAGGGTATATATAGCCAAGGGTGAAACTTACCCTTGTGGTTGTTCGACTACCCTCATGACTGCTTAACTTCCATTACTTTTTGACTTACATGACTCTTCATACAACAAGTGGGTCTCTTGGACTTCCACATTACATTACATTGATTAACAGTATGGCCCACAATAGAGATGTGGGCAACATGACTCATGACAAGACTCGACATGACAATGTCAGTACATTCATGATGTTGCTGGTGTGCATGTCGAACTGCGGTATTGCTGGTGATGGATGTCCTCAAGGTGTGTCACAACTTCACCTCCGCATGGAAACATGTGCAGAGCCTTCGATGGTTGTTGGCTTCGCTTGATGTTGCATTCACACATTGCTCCTTACTTGTATGTTAGTAAGTTTGATAGGTTCGTCCATTCACGAAAGGTGCGTGTTCATTCGTTTGTCTGTCCGTGAACACATCTTGCATGTTTTCTCGTCCGTTCATCCGTGAACACATCTTTGCATGATCATCCGTTCGCGAGCACATATATTTGCATGCATCGTCTGTTCGTCCATTGGCGAACCTATCCTTCTGCATGTGCTCCCTTTGTTCATCCCATCCATTTTCGCACCATGTTTTTTTGTGTACCTGTGTCTGTGATCAATCATGACGAAATGACATCAAATCCATAAACCTCCTAGTCTACCATGATACATGATCTTTTTGGATGTAGGTGACCGGGAGAGATGACAAGGTTGCAAGGCAGGATGGAGGCTCCAGAAACTACTGATGCAAATTGTGCATGAGTCATTGGGTGATGAATATGGGCAATTCGGATTGACGGTGACTATCCGTGGGGTCTGGCTCAGCTGGAGGACAAAACTGTGCAGTTTTTGGGAGGAACAGTCCGGGCTACGGGAAGACTAGGCAGGCAAAATCTATGTAATTCCTAAGGGGAACTTACAGTCACATGTTGGGTCACTGGTAGCAAAAACTGCACAATTCCTTCGGGGAACTAGCAGTCAGCTGTCGGGAGCTTGGTAGAAAAAGCTGTGAAATTCCTTAAGGGAACTAACAGTTAGCTGCTGGAGCTTGGCAACAAAAACTACGCAATTCCTGAGGGGAACTTTCAGTCAGCTGTCGGGAGCTACTAGCAGGAAAAAATATGGTGATGCTAGGAGGTTGGCCTACTGGACACCTCTACGCAGTTTATGAGCTGAGCGGGCTGCTGGGCAGTAGAGGACTTGCTCATGAAAACTGTGCAATTTTCTCGGTGAGCAGCCGGTCGACTTTTGGGAGGGCTGGCTAGAAAAACTACGCAATTTTCTAAGGGAGACAAGGACTAGCACTAGGTGTCTCTCGGGTCTGTCTGTGCAATTTTCTCAGTTAGCAGAGCAGGCAAGTTCTACAGCCTCTGTGAAATGTTTTAGGGGAGTCAGTCTCGAGATGGCTACCAGGTCAAACTCTCTAGTTGATCAGCATGAAGGTTGATTCATTTGCTTGCGGACAACACAACTTAAAATGGCTTGCTTGGTGCTTTTGCGCTATTCTGGGTCACATTCAATCGAGTCGATGGCGGGATGATGGTCCAACTATTGGAGGGTAATCCGGTCATGAGAACTTCAACAAAGTGATGAAGTGTGTGAAGGAGCGAAAGATGCATACATGATCTTGAAAACACACACTTACATGACTAGACGACAAGATGACTTAAACCATCCAGACACACATGCTCAACATGACCACTGATGGTGTAAGAGACAAGCGTGACACTTAGTCTTGTCAGTATTAACTGTCATACCTATCTTGGAGTAGTAGACATGAAGAGTCTTAAGTTGTTTGTCTAGGTCATCATGGTTTGTTGCAAGAGAAACGATATCATCAGCATAACGCTTGGCTATGATGTGGCTAATCATAATGGTCATGTAGTTAGAGGGAATGCTTTTGTGGAGGGAATGCTTTTGTAGAGGCATAATAAGGCTTTGCGTCCAAAGCTTAGGGAAGCCTGATTTACAGCCAAATTGAGAAGCTTGTGGAGATGAGGAATGAAGATAGATTTTCCCATTTTAAAGATCTGAGATTGGTAACCTTCAATATCTTTGGCTTTCCCATTAGCAAGCTTATTAATCCCAGACTCTATGTCTTCCAGAGAAAAAATATCATCCTTAGTAGGAGTGTTTAAGATGGTGCCCATGGTGTTCGGAGAGTCATACAACTTCTTAAGATAGTTATACCAATTTTCTAGGGGGATAGAATTATTATCTTTAGTTTTATGAACAAGTACATTCCACCAAAACTTTCTGGGCCCAACTTTAGAAAGGTGGAGAAGATGTTCTTGTCTCTTATTAATATATGACCTCTTCTTCCTCTTACTGAGAACTTCGTATATACTTATATTATGGAGCTCAATGCTTTCATTAGGGGTGTCTCTGATTACTTTCCTCGCAATTTTACAGTCTTTGTCATACGAAGGATTGGAATTTCTATTATTTTTCTTATATGAAGTCTAATTAGAGAATTTTCTAATGGTGGTGGAAAGGGTAGTAGTAAAATGATAATAGATTTGATCAAAGTTGTTATTATAATTCAGAGAGCCTAAATCCCTTTCCAAGTCCCTTAGGAAAAGGTCAACATTACTTCTATTGAAGTGAATGTGACTTTTGCTTTCATTGTTCTCCTGCATGTGGGTGGTATGCATAGCAAGATTGAGGGATAAGGACAAAGGTCTATGGTCAGAGTCAGGCTCGTACCCGTTAAGAAGCTCAAAGTTTGTAATATGATTGAGGACATGGATGTCAGAAATCACATAATCTACGACGCTTCTACCCAGCCCATGGAAATATATCATCTGACTGGAGAGAGGCCATTTATTAATACCATTACAAATGATTAGGTCCTTGGAACTACAAAGTTTGAGGAGCTCGATACCAAACAAGTTCTCGATCATGTCTTCAGATTTTCTCTTGAATCTATTAGTTAAGTTACCATCCTCATCAAGCCACAAGGGGTCGAGGTTAGAGTTGTTACTTAACACAATAGCTTGGTTAGTGGGAGTTCGAGCATTAAAGTCCCCAAGCAAAAAGATATTGCCTTCATTCCTTAGGTTGTAGATGTTTTTTTTCTAAGGTATTGAAAGATAAATTCTTAACCATATTGTTTTTCTTATAGGATGTAGAGTTCATAGGGGCGAAATAGCAGATTGCAAAAAAGATCCTATTAGATGTAGAACCGGAGATCTCGATCCAGATGTATTAATTGAAGGGATCAATTTTATGAAACATGCAATGATAATCAAATAAAATATTGTAAATAATCAATATACATAAACGATTTGTTGAACATTAAACATGACGCACTTACACTAATATCAAAATAGTTACAACCTATTAGAAAAGGAAAAATTCTCAAAATATATATTTAAATTAAAAAAGCTTTAGAACTAAATTATATATATATAAATAATTGTGAAAAAATATTATTTAGAATTTTAAACATTTTATGTATTTATATTTTTAAAATAATAAATAAATAATATTAAAAAAATAAAATCATATTTTAATTATTATAGAAAATTCAGAACAAATTTTAAATTTCTTTGTAATCAAACAGTGAAGATGTATAATTTTTAAATCTAAATGCACAGTGCATTCGCAACTAAGAAAATACGTTGAATTGATGCTTGGGATTTTTTTTCATATTTATTTAAGTTGAAGATACCTCCGATACGCTCTTCAGATATAAACTTGAAACTAGATGAGAACTGAACCTCATGAAATCTACACTTTTAAGTATAAAGGAATTTTCAGATCATCCATAAATTTGATCAAATTAAGAAGTATATATTAAAACACAAAAATAGTAAATCTCTCTCTTAAATGAAATTGTAAATATTTGTTAAAGGAAATTTATATTTGTTTTCAGTGTAATTTTTAAAAAATTTTGGTGTTTGAAACAAATTTGAGGTAAAATCTTGATTTGTATTATTTACACTGGTTTTTTCACTATATATATATAGATTCAGCATCCTGAAAAATTCTAGGGCATTTAGATTTTGCAGAAATTACTCATAAAACTTGTGATTTCAATAAATCTCTGCAAAATTTTAGAGAAATTACACAGAAAAAATCCAAAAAATCTCACTAAAAAATAAATGGATACCTGAAAAAACCCTAGGACACTTAAATTTTGCAGTAGTTACCCATAAAATTTGTGATTTCAATAAATCTCTACAAAATTTTAAAAAAATTACACTGAAAAATCCAAAAAACCTCAGTAAAAATAAGTGGATATGGATAAATTTAATAAAATTAATAAGTATCCATTAAAAAACAAAAGTAATAAATACCTGTTAAATTCGACCGCTGCACCAGTCTAGCCTCTATCAGCGGTGCCCATAAAGTGGCCTCCGACACGCATGTCAAGATCTTCGACTTCCCACCGCAGTGCGTTCGCCCGCCTAGCAAGACCTTCAGAACGCTCGCAGAGAAATGGTTTAAAAGAAGTTAATTATGGCTGGTTTAAATTGAGATGTGAAGAAGTTAATTATGGCGTAGACTTTGGTATTTATTGCTTATGACTTATTATAAGCTCAATTTTTCAACAAACAATAAATCTATACAATCTATATATATTAATCTATGTAGATTGTGCAGGTTATTAATACATAACGGATTCAATGTCTAATTTTCAATTTTCATGGACTGTGATGTGTTCAATTTTGATCCTTGTACCGGAACAGTCAGTTCAGGGCGGGGAGAGGGAACGCGTGCGAAATCCAATCGCTTCCCCAGCGTGGCCTTTATGAGCAGTGCCTATCATAGATCATTCATAAAATATTGATATCCTGCATTTTTAAAATACCTCCTCTGCATATGTGATTGATTTACAATTAAAATAGACTCAGCAAAATGACTCTACGGTTGTTTAAATAAATAAAATGATGATTATGTTAAGAAAAAGGCAGTTGTCTATAACGCGACTTTTTGAAAGCCTTTCCGGCGGGTTTTTCTGGTGAAAATCCGGCAGCAATTTATTGGAATCGCAAGTTTGATAGCTAGTTTCTGCACAATCAAAACGTCCCAGGGGTTTTTCAGGGTGCTGAATCTGAATATGCAGTTAAAAAACCATTTTAACTGCAACAAATCATGATTTAATCTCAATTTCTTCCGCCGGATTCCGTCACCGGAATCTCCAAAAAGTCGCATTATAGACAACTCCTAAGAAAAATGGTTGCATCATTATTGTACTATAAGTTTTGCGTTACCTTGCAGTGTCGTGTCCAGTGCAGGTTCTGCATTTGCTTTTGGGCTCTCTCTTTCGTGTTCCCTCAATGTGTCGTGTCAATGCAACTTCCGTCTGCTACTTTCACGGATTGGACGAAACGTTTTGCAATACACTGCGGTGCGCCATTTGTTGTGCTTTTTTCCGCCATTAATTCCAAAAATTGAACACTCGATGGATACAAGGATGCATAATGCAGCATACCCAATATTATTATAACCCCGTGATGAAATCAGTTTATCATGTCATCGAACCGACCCAAACAATAGTGGTAGGTCGGTAGAATTTTGTCCACATTTGAAAGTTGATGTCCCAATATTAGTTTGTTGTCCCTTGCATGTTGACGTACCATTGTGCCACTGCTGCATAATGTCATGGCTGTCCCGTTGTGCTTTTCCATACCATAACAACACCATGAATTTGATACACTAAATACTAGTTGTCTCATGTTGTACCCTTGTACCATTGTTGTCCCGTTGTGCACTATATGCCATTGACCATTGCTTTCCCATTGCTGTATCATATGTTGCACCATACTGCACCAAGTTCCCTTTGCTATCCCATTTATTATCATTGCAGTGCCATGTAGCATTGTTGTCCCATTGTTGCACCATACTTTACCAAGTTGTCTTTGTTGTCCCATTTCTTATCATTGTAGCACCATGTAGCGTTGTTGTCCCACTGCTGCACCATACTTCTTTTTGTCCACACTGCTGCACCATTGTTGCGCCATACATCTTGCTGTCATATACTATGTTGTCTATAATGTTACAACGTTCATCATAAGACTTGGATCTATCATTCATGACTGTGATTCAATCCAAACGGCAAATAGAGCATCCTTATTTGGAACAACATTAAGGATAGTTGAAGGTGTGGCTTCTTTATCTCAGTGTTTACGTGTGAGAGCATTCCTTCCATGAAAACAATGGTATTCCTTTCATGATTGTGTATAGGATAAGGGCTTTTCCTTTCATGATAGCAAGGGCATTCCATGTGTAGAGCACTTATTCTAGGACAGCGTTTAGGTACCATCTCCATTAGGCCGCGTAGCAACTAGGTTTAGGGCATCTCTTCTCCTTAGACCTGCGGCTAGGGTTTTTGCTTTCATTTCCATGGCTGCGTATTATTACTTCTTCATACAACACCGTTAGGGCTTCTCCATAGGGTAGCGTTAGGGCTTGCTGTTAGACCTCCTTCACCGTGCTAGATCTCCCTTTCCTCCTACGTCTAGGGCTTATTCATTAGGGTAGCGTAGAGCCTAGGGCACTCCCTCTAGATTAGGGCATCATTATCTCTTTGGATCTCTCCTTCTATTAAAACCCAAAAACAAGTAGAGAGGAAGAGAGCCCAAGTTTGTTGAAATGACTTGAAGGCCACCTCTATTTATACTAAAACGTTGAACACAAGTGGGGTCTATTTGGTTGTTGGCCGACCTTGACGAATTGTCCCATAGCACAAATAAATTCACATTTCCATGAATACTTATTGGAATTGAATGATATTTAGATAAATCATACACCTTTCAATGAGAGGGATCCAAGAAAAACATCAACTACCATTAATAAAATGCCCACATGGAGTTTGGACCTAGTTTCCAATTTTAACACTCCCTCTCAACTAGGGATAACTCCATCCGTTGATCCATATGTCCGCTTATAATATCTCTGCCATCAGTGCTCTGCTCTGCTTTGCTCTGTTGAGTTTTGTTCTGCTCTGCTGAGCTCTGCTTTGTTCTGCTGAACCATGAAGAAGAAGAAATGATCGAGAATGTCTCATACCATTCTCTACTGACCCGAAGTCAATTCCATATGAAGAGAGTGTGTCTTATCACTTTTACTGACCCGAAATCAATTTTATTGATCCCATATCAATATCACAAGAGAGTGTCTCAAACCACTCACGTTGATCCTAGATCAGTTTCATTGATCCCAGATCAATGGAGGTCATCGTAGCATAGGTAGTACAGTAGATACAACAATGTGTACATCGATAGTACTACTATGGTCCCTAACCCCATTTACCCGCTCATCGATCAGATGAGAGATACTTCCCATGAGTCCCAGACTACATGGGTTGGATGCCTCGACAGGAGAACTAATCATCCTGTCCCACAGGAGAACGAATCATCATGTCTCAAAGTCGCCATGGGGTATCATAGGGGAACGCTGAGCCATTCTCCCTGTACAAAGCGCACCATTAGAGGAGGGTGAGTCGCCCTATGGTCGTGTGTTTCTCTAGTAAGTACCCCAAGCCCCCTCCAGAGCTACCAAATCTCAATGCATGCAACATGCAGGACCCTTATAAGAAGGTCTCTCAACGACTCCAAGTCGTTCGGGAAAGTCACAGATTTGACCTTTCCCCGGGGATTTGACAAAATGTCTGTGACCTGTACATCAGTCTCAATGTGATGGAGCCTCCTTGCTCATCGACATACCATATCCCAAATAAGGTAGTATCTGATGTCTATTTGCTGGAGCAATCATCGAATACGAGATTCCTCAACAATCGAATCCCCCCCCAGTTGTCATAGAGAATCACAATGGTATTCATCATGTGTATAAAAACTCATTGGAGAGCTTCCACAACCAGGGAACTTCACAAGAGATCATACTCGTAGCTATGTATTCGGTCTCGATGGTGCTTATAGCAACCGACTTCTGCTTCCTACTCGTCCATGATATCGAAGCAGAATCCAAAGAGAACCAGCACTAAGAAGTGCTCTAGTGATCCTCCACATTAATTTACCAGTCAACATTCGAATAATCATGGAGCTTCGTATTTCTGACAATGTATCTCAATCCATGAGAAATTGTGCCCTGAAGATATCTTAGAAGATTCTTGGCACCAACCTAGTGAGGCTCAACCAAATATGAGCTCACCATGCTAACTGCAAAACATATATCCTGACGGAAATTCATCAAGGACATCAATGCAAATGAGTTTATGAAACTCAGAGGCATTTCCCAAATCTAGTTTGTCATCACCACCATATTGTTAGGATATTCCGACACATAGGAAGTAGTTACAATTCGACGGTTCATTCTCTCCTCGGTATTACCGACACTTGATCCGTGGCTTAACACCCGATTGGTCCATGATCTCTATTTAAAGAGCATGGAGGGTCATTTGTAGGTTAACCGTTCATGAGAGAAGCTTATGTAAATTTTCATTCTTTTATTAATAAATTCTCTGAAGTGGCCGTGTTGGCTCAGGCCATGGACTGTTTCCCTCTTTGAGGGTTTTAACCACGTCAAAAACACTGGTGTATTGATCTGTGATCTGTTTGTGAGCGGTGTCTTTTAGTGTTCTGTCTAAGGAACTTACCCTGTAAATTCCTACACATATAACTTCTGAAAGTTAAGATCCTCGAGGTAGTCACTAGCTTGCAGTTTACCATTCCACATCCAGAATCCAACTCCCTCTTCCTTCTGCAAGTGAGAGGGTTTGCACCTGATAGAAATAGGTCGTCCTCAGAAGGTGCCGGTATGAGAGGTCTATCATCCACAACCTTTAGACAATGGTATGGATTGGCTTCACTCTTAGTGAATCTCAACTTCATCTAATAGCTATCAATCCTCTCATATCAAACCCAAGGTGGTTAGCTTCAAGCCATAAAGGGCTTTCTTCCACCTGCATACATGAGATTCCTGATGAATCTCAAACCCCACGGGTTGTTCCAAACCTGTGGACCTACTACATGAGGGGAATGGTCTCCTTGTGAGATTTTCCTTCGGTAAATCTTAGAAATGTACCTTCATGCTCCTTTTGAATTCAGGCATCTCTGTCATCATCTGACTCACAGACCTCCGTGCTATGTGTCAACTGACATGGTCTCCAATGGACTTTCTACAAGTTGATACAAATTGCCAACCTTGAACCCACGAGTAAAAGCATCATTGAAAATTCTATTTTTAAACACGTACCTTTCCATCGACGAATGCCACCATGAAACCTTTGACTTCCATTGCCGAAATGGACACCAGGTTCTTCTTGCAATCAGGTACATAAAAGAGATTATGTAAATGAATCGAGTTACCCTCATTCAATTGAGGAGTAACATCCTACACCCTTTTCGGAATAGGTGGCATCGGCTCCAATTATAATCCCACAATTGTTTCCATCTTTACCAAATTCGAGAGAGCACCCTTCTATCTAATTAGGTGCCTTGAAGCACTACAATCAATAAGTCAAATTCCCAAAGAATCTGAAGGATAGTGCCAATACAAGATAATGCTTCTTTATCTTATCAGAAAAACCATTTGATTCTTTATACCTGAGGTTCCTTGCTTTCAGTGAAGAGTCAGCTGTATCCTTTGATGACCTACATTACCTGTCATTCCTTTGATCATTGAAGATGTCCATGGAATGATTATTATCATCATCAAGTGATGTGTCCCTACCAATTGGACACTCCTTCACATAATGGATAAAATGCCTTTCCATCCATCCTTAGATCCGAACTTCCCATAGAAGTAATCTTCAGGTAGGCCATCAGAAACTTCCGCTGTGCCATTCTGATAATTTTCTCTGCTTCGACTTCACCCTTGGTGAATTAGAAGAGGGATGAGGAGGCCATTGATCCTTTTTTCCTTTCCCAACTGTCTTTAGTGATTTCATTCTCACTCTTGCTTGGGCTTTATCTTCACCTCAACTCCGATACCATGTTAAGTTTAGGTATGTTCCATGCTAGAGCAATTTATTTCAATTTTCATAGTTAGCTCAATATCTTTTTCAAATTAGCAATCACATCAACATTAAAGTAAATTGTAGATAGAACATAAATATAAATCGCAAAAGACAAGCCAAGACAAGAGGACACAAGATGTGGCGCTAGCCAGGGACAAACCCCAATGTGGGGAAACCCTTGATCAATTCTTCTTATATGTTTTTCAATAGTTCAATAGAGAGAGATAGTACATTTACAATTGAATTCAACACTTTGACTTATCTAGATGAGAGAATAGATCATCTCTAAGAAGATGATACATGAGATTATTTCAAGACATGTTGCTTCAACTGATTCTCCAAAGTGACTCATTCACCTATCATCATGCTGCATCTCGTCATCGTGCTGCACCATGCTTCACCCATCATCACAATGTTGGACCTTATGACTGCTACAACTAATGTTGTAATGCTATCTCATGTGTCATGATTGAACCATGTTGTCCATGTCAGCTGTCCCATTGCTTGTTTGTTGTCCCTTGCATGTTTGATGTACCATTACATGCTTGGTGTACTTGCTGTTAAGTACCATACTGCTGTCCCAATGTTAGTTTGTTGTCCCTTGCATGTTGTTGTACCATTGTGCCACTGCTACACAATGTCATAGTTGTCCCGTTGTGCTTTGCCATACCATAACATCGCCATGAATTTGCTGCACTAAGTACTAGTTGTCCCATGTCGTACCATTGTACCATTGTTGTACCGTTGTGCACTATATGCCATTAACCATTGCTTTCCCATTGTTGTACCATATGCTACACCATACTGCACCAAATTGCCTTTGATGTACCATTGCTTATCATTGCAACACCATGTAGAATTGTTGTCCCACTACTGCACCATACTTCACCAAGTTGCCTTTGCTGTCCCATTGCTTATCATTGCAGCACCATGTAGAATTGTTGTCCCACTGCTGCACCATACTTCTTGCTGTCCATACTGTTGCACCATACATCTTGTCATATACTATGCTGCCTATAATGTTACAACATTCATCACAAGACTTGGATCTATCATTCATGACTGTGATTCAATCCAAACGGCAGATAGAGCATCCTTATTTAGAACAACATTATGAATAGTTGAAGGTGTGGCTTCTTTATCTCAACGTGTACGTGTGAGAGCATTCCTTCCATGACAACAACGGAATTACTTTCATGATTGCGTATAGGATAAGGGATTTTCTTTTCATGATAGCAAGGGCATTCCATGTGTAGAGCACTTCTTCTAGGACAAAATTTAGGTGCCATCTCCATTAGGCAGCGTAACAACTAGGTTTAGGGCATCTCTTCTCCTTATACCTTCAGCTAGGGTTTATGCCTTCATTTCCATGGCTGCGTATTATTACTTCTTTATACGGAAACATTAGGGATTCTCCATAGGGCAGCGTTAGGGCTTGTTGTTAGGCCTCCTTCACTGTGCTAGATCTCCCTTTCCTCCTACGTCTAGGGCTTCTTCATTAGGGCAGTGTAGAGTGTAGGGCACTTCCTCTAGATGAGGGCAGTGTTTTCCCTTATCCCTTAGGATCTCTCCTCCTACTAAAACCCAAAGAAGAGCAGAGAGAAAGAGATCCCAAGTGTGTTGAAATGACTTGAAGGCCACCTCTATTTATACTAAAACGTTGAGCACAAGTGGGGTTTATTTGGTTGCTAGCCAACCTTGACGAATTGTCCCATAACACAAATAAATTCATATCTCTATGAATACTTATCGGAATTAGATGATCTTTAGATCAATCCTACACCTCTCGATGAGAGGGATCCAAGAAAACTATCAGCTGCCATTAATAAGATGGCCCACATGGATTTTGGCCCTAGTTGCCAATTTTAACAGTTGTTTGCTAAGCACCAAAGATGAGCCTTAGGTTCTTTAACTGCCAAAGCTCTCCCCAATTCTCGAAGATGAGCATGCATTCTTATATAGTTTCTGTAGTCAACCTCTATGAGATACTTGTTCTCTAGGTTCCGAAAACTGATGGATCCTTCCAATTTAGTTGTGTCCCATATTTTGATGGCCTTCTCTATGTTTTCTCCTGTGAAGAAACAAGCAATGTCTAAGAAGATCTCTCTCTCTTGCTCATCAAGGCTATCAAAACTAATTTTAAGTCTGCCTTGTACATCACTGGGAAGTACATCGGATATTTTTCGTAACTGGGCTCTCTAATACCCCAAGTACTAGCTTTCTGAGTAAAGAAGAGCCCCTGTCACTTTTAGAGATAACGACAATCCTTGGCACTGATCCAAAAACTGGTTAACAACTTCTTCAAGTACTACAGTAGGGTAGGACTTTTGTAAAGCGTGCAAGCAAAAAAAATCTCGAGAATCTTCTCTATTCAGACCTTTAAAATTATAAATGGACGAGTTCTTCATTCCACAGCGTTTAAGAAGAGCCTTATTATGAGATGTAACTAAAATTATACTACATGGTGGGCTCCAGTATTGTAGCAATAATGCTACAACTCCTGGAGCTTCCTATCTCTAATTTTATCAACCCGGTAGTTCGTACAAACTTGGAAGCGACGGTGCTGTATGCACAAGTACTAGCTCTTGTCGCAGCTGTCACTTGGTCAGCTGGCACAAGTCCGCTAGGGCTCAAGCCAACTTCTATAGGCTCACAGAAGAAGCTTTATGAATGATGGACGAAAGCTAACTTAAAGAAGACTAATCTAGTTGCAGAAAGGAACTGAAAGTCAACAAAGCATGAAAACCCTAGTAAACCCTAATTTGACTAGCTAGGCCCTTACAATGCAAAACTGTGAATGAAACTTCTACCAATGATGCCATTACTTGCAGTGAACTGAAATACATGCATCTAAGCTACTTGCATCGGAAAAGACATGTTTTTGTATTTTTTCATTAAGTGGTTGGATTTATTGTGATGATGCTTTTGATTAGGGTTTGGTTGTGCAGGAGCGGTTTATATGGAAGGAAAGCATGGGCAAGGTCAAGATGGCTAGGGGAGGTCCCAGAGGGTCTCTAGCATCAGTCTACCACGTTCGGATGCTCAGCAACCGAGTTTGCAGGCTTCTACAGGAAGTCTGCAGGGGATCCTACAGGAAACTCAGGGATTTCTACAGGAAGTCTGTGCAATTCTACAGGATGTTTGACCGTGGAAGTTTTGAGAGATGGTGAAGTGTTGGAGTGGTGTGGGAGGATAGGTGAGATGGAGATGGAACTGGTGATGGCTCAGGAGCAGAGAGATCAGATGGAGGAAGAGTGCATGCAGTGGTTTGATGGCTTGGAAGGATGGGATCAACGAAAGGTTAAGTAAATGAAGCTACGTGGCAATAGATGAGTTGGAGGATAGATGAGCTGGACAGAGGCCGAGTAGGTGGCTTGAGGAGAGGTTAAGAAGAAGAAGAAGGAAGTGGAATGATATGGAGCAGTGTAAAGGAAACAAATGACTTATGCACCAAAAACGAGAATTCATTAACCTATGATAATTGTGCCATGAAACCTATGAACAACAATGGAAAACCAAGAAAGGAAACTCGTGCATGGAAGTGGAATGTAGAAGTATGGTTCAATGTCAAAAGTGCATGGATGGATCTTCAACGAAAATGTCTATGTTGCAGCTTGCATGGAAGTGAGAAGAACTGCGTTTCTTTTTGGTGGTTGGTTATGGGTTGCACCCCAATCCATAACAGAGATGGCAGTGAGCTTTAACAACCTTTTTCTGGAGCTCCAATGAATTATGTCTATCCTCTTCTAACCTAAGCAATTGGAAACAAATTCACCATAAACTAATCCTATTCAATCTCATGAAAAAGACTAAATTAACAGACTGTAAATTCGAATTGCATGTTAAAGTAAAAACTCAAAGTGCTGGAACGAAATGCAAACAACATTACAACACCGAGGAGATCTATTGCTCTCAGGTTATCTATTGCTCTCAGGTTGGGCCCTAAGCTGAGAGCTATAGCTCCCTTAGAAACTCAGAATGAGATCAAAATCTGCCTGCCTTTATTCATAAACGAAAATCTGATGTCATGCCAAAACTGGCTTACAAAAGGAACAAACACCGAGCTGTAGCTCGTACTTCCAAATTACAAGAGCAATACAAAAGTTCAAAAAGCTTCTATCCAAGGCTACAGCCTCAGTATTTATGCAAAATGATCATCCAACAGGTGTCCTTGATTTGTGGAGCTCGGCTGTCCAACTGAAGGTTAAACTGCTGATCCTGTAGAACAGTTATAACTGCTGTTCCTGTAGAACAGTTGTAACTGTTGTTCCTGTAGAACAGTTGGCTGCCTCTAAGCTCGGTGGGGAGATGGATTGGAGCTCGGAGCTATGGTGGGAATCACGAGGAAGGTCCCCAAGACTGTGGACATCCTCTCCTAAAAACCAGCAGTGCCACCTCATTGTCTCCTTGTCTCCTTTCTCGTGGTCTTTGCTCCCTTTTTAATGCCAAAACCTGAAATCATCATGTATTAGTCACGTAGATAGAATGCCTACCCTTCTTCCTACAAACAACACGAATAAACCAAGAAATGAATGCATAAGCAATAAAAAATGAATGGTTTGAGCAGAGCAAGTAGGCCAAATGAGCCCAAATTGTACCAAAAATTGGGGCTCATCATCACCCCCCAGCTAAACTATTTGCTCATCCTTGAGCAACTTTGCCCTGGCTCCTCGTCTTTGGCCGAGAACTAGAGCCCGGAGCATGCTTTTCCTTTCCTGTTTTTGGTGGCCCTGCCTTTGCTGCCCCTGGTGGTGACGAAGGTGATGCTTCTTCCCCCTTTCCTATTTCCTTGAGCCGGGCTTCGGAAGGCGATTGGCCTATTTTTCGTGTCCAGGAAGTTATTTTTGGGCTCCCCTTCTCGGGGGTGGCTGATGTTTTAGAGGGGGTTCTTGCACTGGGTGAAGTAGGGACATCCCCTAAAATGGTTTGGCTGCCGGGTGGAGGCTGTGGCTTGCCCGTGGTTATCCTCTTGCTTCTCCTGGCTTCAGATGGTAGAGGGGTCTCCCTCTCTCTCTTCTCCTTCGGCTTTGGAGGTGTACTGAGGGCGGCCAGTGCCGCTGCTGCCTCCTTTTCGAGAGTACCAGCCTTCTCTTTCTTGCGTTTTGCTCTCTCAGAGCTCCTTGTAGAGGGCCCCTCCTTTTCAGATTTCGGGCTTCCTGTAGAAGACCCTGCTTTGCCCACTTCCGGGCCTCCTGTAGAAGATTCTTTCTTTCCCGCTTTTGGGCTTCCTGTAGAAGACCCGGCTTTAGCCACTCCCGGGCTTCCTGTAGAAGGCCCTCTCTCTGTCTTCAGGCTTCCTGTAGGAGGCTGTTTCTCAATGACTTTCGGGCTTTCTGTAGAAGCCCCTTTTTCCAATTTCGGGCTTCCTGTAGAAGCCTGTTTTTGCAATTTCGGGCTTCCTGTAGAAGCCTTTGTCTCCGTTTTTGGGCTTCCTGTAGAAGCCTTTGTTTTTGTTTTCGGGCTTCCTGTAGAAGCCTGTGTTTTTGTTTTCGGGCTTCCTGTAGAAGCTTGTTTCTGCTTTCCTGTAGACACAGGTGTCTCCACCTCCGCTTGCTTGCCTACCTGAGTTTTGCTTTTTGCTTTGGTTGCAGGTGCTGTTGAGGTACTTGGGCTGACGTGGACCACCTCAGCTTTGTCCATTCTGCTCTTCATCCTCTTTTCCCTTGCTGACAAGATAGGTGTGCCACCTTTTTCTTTGTCCTCCTTTTCCTCATGCTTCTTCCTTTGTTCTTTCTTCTGTATTGTTGTCGGGGTCTCTTGGCCTTCTTCTCTTTGTCCCTCGGCCACTGCTTCTTGTTCCTCACTGCTGGAGGAACCCGTTTCTTCGATCAGCATTTTAATGTCTCCACAAGAAGCTTGATCAACCCATGGTGGGCTATCTGATCTGGGATGCCCTCTTTCAGCTTTGTGGCACACTCCATTAGAGACTGCAGTAGGTAATAAGGGATGCTCAATTTTTGTTCTACAGGAAGATCAATTCGGTGCCTCAATTCAGTGAGCAGCCGAAAGTGATATGCATACACGATGCTGAAACGGCCTTCACAAGTGATATATTTCATGATTTGCAAACTGACTTCATTCCATGGTGGCAACAGGCTCGTTCTTCGCACCCCATTTTTGTCCTCCGAGCATTCTTCCTCAGGTGGAAAGAATTCTTTCTTTTCCTGCTGGCTCAGCTTTCGTTCTTCCTTATCCCACGGCAAACCCATAGGAAGTTCTGTGATCCGACTGATATGTTCCGGGGTGAGCTTGAGGCTTAGACCTCTGAAGTTCACTGTGGCCAGTGTCTGGGATTTAGGCTTCAGAGCCTGCAAGAATTCTTCGGCCACTTCATCATCGTAGCCCTGCAGCTTATCACAAAAAGGCATCCATTGTGCTCTGGTGAAGAGCTCTACCACTGCCGGGTTTTCCCTTAATTTGGTTGAATCAGTGGGTTCCCGTCTTATAAACCCACCCGGCATGATGAACACGGTTGTTTTAATTAAAGGTGGCAAATGCAAAAGAGATTTGGTCTATTAAGACAGAGCATGCACATAATCCACAAAATTCAACACAGTCTACTTATACTGACATCCTGTAGAACGACAACATAGGCACAGCAAACAACAATTCCACCAATATCTTTATGACCTGACTGTGGACGATGGTCTTGCCACTCTTACTAACCAGTTGCATGAAGAGTTCAGGGTTACCTCTTTAATTGGCCACCTTTTTTCGTGAGGCACCCGCTTCCCTGTAAAAGACTGCGTTCCTGTAGAGACTGCGTTCCTGTAGAACTGCGTTCCTATAGAACTGTGTTCCTGTAGGAGCAGTGCGCAATTCTCGGGGAGGACTGTAGTTGGCCCGCGCTCGAGGTATGCTTCACCGGTGTTCTGGTAGCCAACAGCTCGGCGTATCAAAGCGCAGAGGAGATCAGAATAGCCACTCGAGTTTGAAGTGGTGGTTGATAAATGCATGCGCATGATCTAGCCGATTAGATTTTGAATCGGCGCAATCCGTGGCGCGGGGGATGAGCTGTCCCCGCCGGACCGTTGGGCGACGTCATCCATCATTCGCCTGCGTATTCACTTGCTGCCGCATCCATTCCCACAGATTTGCCGCCGCCTTTTCCTGTTAAACTCATGCTTCTGACGAGAGTGTTCTCACGTGCGTGCCGTTCATTCTCTTTGTCGTGGCCGCCACCCAAACATCCAATTACACTTTAACTAGCCGACGTGGTCAGTCGACTGGCCATACGGCCGCTCAACCATTCAATTTTACGCTATGCAAACAATTTCAAAGTAAAGTTCATGCGATTTGATGGAAGGAAGGGTTGAGACACTTACCTGCGTGGTTGCACACGATTTTTCCAGTTCTTGGACGATGGTGAGTGGATCTACCTGCTGCATGCGACTTACACAGACCCGGAGGCTCGTGGTTACAGGCTGCCAACGATGGAGTGGATGTTTTGCTTGCATGCGCCCGCGTTTCATTTCAGATGGCGGTGCTGTGAATGGTATCCACTCGAGCAGGTTGAACTGTTACAGGATTCCCGCGAGGGGTCTCGTAACAGTTCTTCCTCCTTGGGTGCATGCTGCACGACGGAGGATCTGGCCTTTCAATCACGTTCCCGGAGCTTCTGATGCCTGTGGTATGAGATCTCAACATTTGTTTAACTTCGAAAATGGCTTTTCTCGCGAGAACTCATCGATTTTCTTTGTTGGTGCAGGGAACTTGGTCGCATGTCGACAAGGATGGTGGAGCAAGGTGACAGCAATGTGCACGGGTGCCAACAGAGGCTTGCATGCATCCAAACCAATCCATAGTCGCTAAATCTCCTTTTAAGATGAATTCTGGGCCATCCCAAACTTCTACAGGAAGTTTCCTGTAGAACACAGAGCTTCCTGTAGAAAGTTCGGCCTTCCTGTAGAAAGTCTGTACTTTCCTGTAGAAAATCCGCGCCTTCCTGTAGAAAGACTGCATCTTCCTGTAGAAAGACTGCATCTTCCTGTAAAGGATTCAAACCATGATAAAATTGCACATACCTTGAAAAACATGGGTACCCTTGGAGGAGGTGCTGGTGAGGTTCCTTGACAGCATGATAAGGACCCTGGGCTTTGAGTTGAAGGCTTCCTCTCCTCCATAGAACATCTGCAACCTGCATGCAATTTTACCATATTTTTCTTATTGTTTTTCTTTTTTTCTTTTTTCTCCTTTTTTTTTTGAAAGATAACAGGGGTGCCTCAAAGAGGTTTTCACCCGTGCCATCTGCCCTGAGCGCCTCAGAGAGGTTTTCACTCAAGGATCTTTTTCCAACCTTTTTTTTTTTTTTTTTTTGAAAGACAATAGGGGCACCTCAATGAGGTTTTCACCCCTACCACCTGCCTTGGGCGCCTCAGAGAGGTTTTCACCCAAGGATCTTTATTATTATTATTATTATTATATTATTATTATTATTATTATTTTTTTATATCCCTCAGGGTATGCCAAAAGCAGAGGCAGAACCCTTCTCTATGACCAATACAGATTTCTCCATAGTTTTGATGAACTCTTGTCTTGAGAGAGGTCTCCTGTAGATCTTCAATCGATGCCCATTGACAAGCATGGGAATGGCTTCCTCATCAATGGTTCGAATGAGGACAGATCCATTGTCATGGCACTTCTCCACTGCATATGGTCCTAGCCATCTGGTTCTCAGCTTCCCCTTGAAGTCTTTGTATCTGGAGTCATACAACAAAGCCCAATCTCCCGGCTGAAATTGCTTGTCATGGAGATGTTGGTCATGCCACACCTTTCTCTGAAGTTGAACCACCTCTGAGTGAAGGAGGGCCTGCATTTTGTGCTCATCCAGGCCATTCAGCTGCAGTAGCCTTTCTTGTAGTGCATGGTTGAGATCTAGGTCCAGCTGAGCTGCCATCCTCAAAGTGTTGTACTCAAACTCAATGGACAGCAAAGCTTTCTTCCCATAGACCAGCTCATACGGTGTGAAGCCGGTGGTGGTCTTCCAAGTGGTGTTGTAAGCCCATGTGGCTTCAACCAGGCGATCTGCCCAGTCCTTTCTGCTGCTGCTTACCACCTTAGTCAAGATCCCTTCTAATGCTCTATTGGTGACTTCCACCTGCCCATTTGCTTGAGGGTGATAAGGGGTGGAAGTCCTATGCTTGGTCTTGTGATGAGCTAGTAGATCTTCAACCAGGTTGGAGGTGAACTGGCTCCCTTGATCGGTGACCAGCTCTCTTGGATAGCCAAACTTATAGAAGATGTTCTCTCTGAGGAACTCGGCCACCTTTTCTTCTGTTGCTGCTTTGATTGCTTTGGTCTCTGCCCACTTTGTCAAATAGTCAGTACACACAATGATGTAAGTCCTTTGCCTCGAAGAGGGGTTGATTGGGCCCACAAAGTCCATGCCCCACTTCTCAAATGGCTCAAGAGTCACTTGAGGTTGGAGAGGCATCTCATCCCTTTGGGTCGGTTTCCCCATTCTTTGGCATTGGTCACACTGACTGACATATCTCCTGACATCTTGATGAAGTGTGGGCCAATAGTAGCCTGCCTGCAGGATCTTGAAGGCAGTTCTCTTTGCTGCAAAATGTCCTCCACAAGGCCCATCATGACAAGTGAGGAGGATATCAAAGACTTCCTCCTCCCTTACACAACGCCTTAAGATCTGATCGGGGCCAAGCTTGAACAGATTGCCCCCGATCCAAGTAAATGAGGCACTTTTTCTGATGATTATGCTCTTCTCTCTGGAAGATAGGTGTGGAGGGAACTGTGCTGAAACAAGATAGTTTGCTATATCAGCAAACCATGGAGAGAGTACTGAAATAGCAAACAGATGTTCATCGGGCATCTGGTCATCCACTGTTCCATCCTCATCTGCAGACAAATCCAATCTAGATAAAAAGTCAGCAACAACATTTTCTCTACCTGGTTTGTCAACAATGGTCAAATCAAACTGCTGCAATAAAAGTAACCATCTAATAATACGAGCATTCACATCTGGTTTATTCATTAAATATCTAATAGCAGCATGGTCAGTATGTACAAAGGTCTGGTAACCAGTAATATAATGTCGGAACTTGTTCAATGCATGGACCACAGCCAAGAATTCTTTCTCGGTTACAGTGTAATTCAGCTCAGCTTTGGACAAGTTTTTGCTAACAAAGTAAATGGCATATGGAAGTTTCTGCTCAACTTGTCCTAAAGCTGCACCTATGGCTTTGTTCGAGGCATCAGTGTGGATGTGGAAAGGTAGGGCCCAGTTTGGACCTCTCAGGATTGGGGCTGACACCAACTTGTCCTTTAATTCATTTAAAGCCCTCTGACAATCGTCAGTCCAATTAAACTCCACATCTTTTGCCAACAGGCCAAACAATGGCGAGGCTAGCTTGCTGAAATCTTTAATGAATCTCCGGTAGTATCCTGCTAATCCCAAGAAACTCCGGACATCCCTTACCTTTTGAGGAGTTGGAACCCTCTTGATGAGAGCAATTTTGTTAGGATCCACCTGCAACCCTTGGCAAGAAATGGTATGGCCTAGCACGGTCCCTTCAGTCATTAGGAATTCACATTTTTCAGGACTAAGGGACAAGTTCATCTCGGTGCATTTGGTTAGGACTTTTCCCAGGTTGGACAATGCTTCCTGGAAGTTGGCCCCATAAGGAGTAAAGTCATCCATATAGATTTCTACTGCATCATGGACCAGCTTCGAGAAGATGCTCAAGACAGCTCTCTGAAAGGTAGCAGGAGCATTGCATAGCCCAAAGGGAAGGACTCGATAGGCAAAGGTACCCCAAGGACAAGTGAAGGTGGTCTTATCTTGGTCTTCCGGGCTGATTTGGATTTGGTTGTACCCGCTAAACCCATCCAGGAAAGAGAAGAACTTCTTTCCTGCCAGTCCATCCAACACTTGATCTATGAAAGGTAGAGGGAAATGGTCCTTCTTGGTAGCTTTGTTCAGTTCTCGTTAGTCCACACAGATTCTCCATTTCCCATTTTTCTTGGGAACCAACACTAGAGGGGACACCCATTCACTATCTGAGATGGGGTAGATGAATCCGGCATCCAACAGTTTTTGCAATTCTTCCTTGACAATGTCCTTAAGGGCTGGATTCATTCTCCTCTGAGGTTGCCTAACCGGTTTACAATCCTCTTTGATGTATATATGATGGGTACAGACCGAAGGATGGACTCCTTTCATTTCCTTATAGCTCCAAGCAAAAGCATCTAGGTGGTTGGCCAACAGACTACACAGCTCCTTTTCCTGGGAAGGAGATAGGGAGGAGCTGATCTTCAATGCTTTCTCAGGGCCGAACTCCACATTCTTGACTCTGGGAGTAACAGGGTTGGTTGTACAAAGATCCACTAAGGTGCTGGCTTGGGCATCCTCCACCAATTTCTCTAAGGGTAGTGCACTGGAAGGTGGATTCTGGATCAAGGTCTCGATCAAGTCATCCTCGGTTGGGGGGTCTCTTCTAGTGGTATCTAAGGTGCACAGAGGTGCTGAGTACACCTCGTCTTCTTCTCCTTCTTCCAACCAGAGTGGTAAGTCATGCTCTAAGGAGGGTTGGGCAGGAGGGTATAGGACTAGCTGCTTGGACATGGGACCATTTTTGATGGTCATGTTTCCTGCACGACAACTTATGTAAGCATCTGCAGTAGCTAACCAAGGCCTTCCCAAAATGAGAGGATATCCAGTAAGCTTGGCCTTTGGTTGCAGAACCAGGAAGTCTGCAGGGTATTCCCAAGAGTCAATAGAGACCAAGACATCCTCCACAATCCCTTCGGGAGTCACGGTGGAGCGATCTGCTAATTGCAGTACTGTCGAGGTCTTCCTCAAGGAACCCTGAAGATTAAGCTTAAGCATGGTATCCCTGGTCATCACATTAATGGCAGCCCCCAGATCAATCAAGGTGTGAGGTATAATGGTGCCATTGATGTGAACATCTACTACAGGACTTCCAGGATCTAGGTACTTTGGGCAGATGACTTGTCCTAACATAAGGTCAGACAGTTGTCCTATGACATTGATAGTTGAGGCATCTTTCTTCCGTCTGCCTGGGTGTTTGAAACACTTCTCCTTAACCAGTTTGTTGTATATTGGCACATCCTTGATGGCTTGGAGAAGTGGTATCTTTACACACAACTGCTTGAGCTCACCCAGAAGCTCATCCTCCTCTGGGTTGGGTTGTGTGGTGGTTGTTAGTCTCTCAGGAAAGGGTGGAATAACCTTCGGTTCACTTTCCTGTTTATCTTCCTCATCCTCTGGGGGAGGAGGTTGGCGATCTGGTAGAGTCTTTCCAGATCGAAGATTGATCTCCTGGATCTCCACAGCATAGGTAGGGCATGAGGTTTCCCCAGTGTATACCTGCTGGGCCTGTCTATTGTTGGGGTTCGGGTTCGGTTGAGCAGGCATTTGAGGTTGCCTTGGAGGAGCAGGAGGTAATGGCTGAGGTTGAACTGGTGGTGGAGGCAAGATGGCAGGAGGAGTGTTGTATTGGGGCCTCCACCCCGACTGAGGTGCATTCCATTGAGGTTGTGGCTGGGCATGTGAGTGATATGAATGAGAAGTAGGTTGAGTGGGGTACTGAGGTGGATAAGACCATGGAGGAGGCATGGACCATGAAGGATGAGCAGGGGGACCCCAGGAAGGCATAGGAGTCGATTGGTTGGGGCTGTAATAAGCTTGAGATGCCCCTTGCATCCCCTGCTGATAAGGTCTAGATCCCTGTGGCCTCCTTTGGTTGAGGTAATAGAGAGGTTCAGTGGGAGCTTCGGTCCCTTGGTACATGGCTTTAAACCCAGGTAAGGTTGGACACTGATTTGTGGGATGGTCCTCCTCACAAACGAAACACACTTCAACCGAATGCAATGGACATTCGTTCTTAGGGTGTCTCCTTGTGCACCTAGGGCAGAAAACAGCCAAGGCTCTCTCAGCTTCTTCTTTCTTTTGCTGAATCCTGAATGTGTCAAGCTGCATGGCAATGGTCTGTCTCACCTCACTCTTAAGATCTTCTAATTGATTTGCAAGCTCATGTTTGGAGAAAGGGACACTAGTTGAGAGGTGGTTTCCTCTACCTCGTTTCCGAGCTGCCCTGGAGTGGTTTCTAAACACAGTCTTGATGTCCTCATAAGGCAGTTGGTAAATGTCCCCCCCAGCTAACATGTGAAGGGTATCTAAGAGGTCTTCAGGGACTCCTCGGAGCAGGACCAACTTGAGGGATTCAGGGTCAAGTGTGCACCTGGCCCGCTTATAGCTTAGTTGGAACCTCTCCTCATAATCCTCTAAGGACTCATCATTTCCCATGGACATCCGAAAGATTTCCCCCTTTGTTTCCTTGGACCTACAGTAATCCCGGTACTTGGTGTTGAAAGCTTGCTGCATCTGAGCCCAAGTGGTGATACTATTCCCAAGTAAGCCCATGAACCAGCGTAGTGCTGCATCCTTAAGAGTGGAAGGGAAAAGTTTCAACTTTTGCTCATCTTCAGTATAGTCATAGGTTCTACAAAGGACAACAAACTCAAACAGGAAGGTATCCGGATCTTCAGTGGTCAGCCCATGGAAGTGAGGTAAGGCGGAGGGGCTAATGTTCTTCATTTTCATCTCTCCATTGGTCTCTCGGATGGGAAAGGCACCTTCTATTCTCTCATCTTCTCTTCTATTGTCAGCCATAGCTTCAGATGGAGTGGTCTCTAACTCTTCTTCTACTATAGGATCTTTGGATATCTCAGGATGTTCACCTATAGGTTCTTCTGGGTCACTGTCACCAAAGAAGAGAGAAGGGTGACTTAGTGATGTGGTGGGGGTGTTTGGTAGGAATTTGCCTGATCTATCTCGGTTCCTACGAGGCATGAAATGGAAAAGACTTTCTTTTTATTTTGATTGTTTTTTCTTTGCTTTTCTTTTGGTACCTGCAAAACTGAGACAGATTGATCTACAACTAACTATGAAAGATGCAAAATTAAACTGAAAGCAGGAAAGAACTATTCTACTTTGCTCAAATGAAATTGCAAGAATGGAAATGCTAGTCTACGCTTGCAGAAAGGAAATGCTAATCTATGAAAGCAGGAAATGCTAATCTATGAAAGCAGGAAATGTCTATGCTACTTTTGCAGAATGGAAATGAAGTAAACTACTTAGCAGAAGGCAAGAGTAAGAAAGTAGAAGAAAAGAAACAATTACTAATACTCTGACGCTTCCCCGGCAACGGCGCCAAAAAGATGGTGGGCTCCAGTATTGTAGCAATAATGCTACAACTCCTGGAGCTTCCTATCTCTAATTTTATCAACCTGGTAGTTCGTACAAACTTGGAAGCGACGGTGCTGTATGCACAAGTACTAGCTCTTGTCGCAGCTGTCACTTGGTCAGCTGGCACAAGTCCGCTAGGGCTCAAGCCAACTTCTATAGGCTCACAGAAGAAGCTTTATGAATGATGGACGAAAGCTAACTTAAAGAAGACTAATCTAGTTGCAGAAAGGAACTGAAAGTCAACAAAGCATGAAAACCCTAGTAAACCCTAATTTGACTAGCTAGGCCCTTACAATGCAAAACTGTGAATGAAACTTCTACCAATGATGCCATTACTTGCAGTGAACTGAAATACATGCATCTAAGCTACTTGCATCGGAAAAGACATGTTTTTGTATTTTTTCATTAAGTGGTTGGATTTATTGTGATGATGCTTTTGATTAGGGTTTGGTTGTGCAGGAGCGGTTTATATGGAAGGAAAGCATGGGCAAGGTCAGGATGGCTAGGGAAGGTCCCAGAGGGTCTCTAGCATCAGTCTACCACGTTCGGATGCTCAGCAACCGAGTTTGCAGGCTTCTACAGGAAGTCTGCAGGGGATCCTACAGGAAACTCAGGGATTTCTACAGGAAGTCTGTGCAATTCTACAGGATGTTTGACCGTGGAAGTTTTGAGAGATGGTGAAGTGTTGGAGTGGTGTGGGAGGATAGGTGAGATGGAGATGGAACTGGTGATGGCTCAGGAGCAGAGAGATCAGATGGAGGAAGAGTGCATGCAGTGGTTTGATGGCTTGGAAGGATGGGATCAACGAAAGGTTAAGTAAATGAAGCTACGTGGCAATAGATGAGTTGGAGGATAAATGAGCTGGACAGAGGCCGAGTAGGTGGCTTGAGGAGAGGTTAAGAAGAAGAAGAAGGAAGTGGAATGATATGGAGCAGTGTAAAGGAAACAAATGACTTATGCACCAAAAACGAGAATTCATTAACCTATGATAATTGTGCCATGAAACCTATGAACAGCAATGGAAAACCAAGAAAGGAAACTCGTGCATGGAAGTGGAATGTAGAAGTATGGTTCAATGTCAAAAGTGCATGGATGGATCTTCAACGAAAATGTCTATGTTGCAGCTTGCATGGAAGTGAGAAGAACTGCGTTTCTTTTTGGTGGTTGGTTATGGGCTGCACCCCAATCCCTAACAGAGATGGCAGTGAGCTTTAACAACCTTTTTCTGGAGCTCCAATGAATTATGTCTATCCTCTTCTAACCTAAGCAACTGGAAACAAATTCACCATAAACTAATCCTATTCAATCTCATGAAAAAGACTAAATTAACAGACCGTAAATTCGAATTGCATGTTAAAGTAAAAACTCAAAGTGCTGGAACGAAATGCAAACAACATTACAACACCGAGGAGATCTATTGCTCTCAGGTTGGGCCCTAACCTGAGAGCTATAGCTCCCTTAGAAACTCAGAATGATATCAAAATCTGCCTGCCTTTATTCATAAACGAAAATCTGATGTCATGCCAAAACTGGCTTACAAAAGGAACAAACACCGAGCTGTAGCTCGCACTTCCAAATTACAAGAGCAATACAAAAGTTCAAAAAGCTTCTATCCAAGGCTACGGCCTCAGTATTTATGCAAAATGATCATCTAATAGGTGTCCTTGATTTGTGGAGCTCGGCTGTCCAACTGAAGGTTAAACTGCTAATCCTGTAGAACAGTTATAACTGCTGTTCCTGTAGAACAGTTGTAACTGTTGTTCCTGTAGAACAGTTGGCTGCCTCTAAGCTCGGTGGGGAGATGGATTGGAGCTCGGAGCTATGGTGGGAATCACGAGGAAGGTCCCCAATACTGTGGACATCCTCTCCAAAAAACTAGCAGTGCCACCTCATTGTCTCCTTGTCTCCTTTCTCGTGGTCTTTGCTCCCTTTTTAATGCCAAAACCTGAAATCATCATGTATTAGTCACGTAGATAGAATGCCTACCCTTCTTCCTACAAACAACATGAATAAACCAAGAAATGAATGCATAAGCAATAAAAAATGAATGGTTTGAGCAGAGCAAGTAGGCCAAATGAGCCCAAATTGTACCAAAAATTGGGGCTCATCACTACATGAACTAAGGGTATCCTTCAACGGTGAAAATAATGCTCGTAGCTTCTCAACATAATCCACATCATCTAGAATTATGAGAACTTGAGAATTCAAGACTTGACATTTTAACATCACTATGCCTTCATCAATGCTATTCACCATTTGAGCCTGTCCAGTCAAGTCCTCATAAAATTTACTTTGCAAGGATGTTAAAGAACCCCTAGATGGATAGATGGAGCTTCTCACACTCAAACAAAAAGCAAGATCGATCATACTCTGATCTCTTATGGTTAAAGAACAATTTCACAAGAGTCGTCTTGCTAACTCCACCAACTCCTGCTATCCCTGCAATCTTGACTTCCTCACTGTGATCTTGTGACATCACGGTCTATTCAAAATCTTGTAGCTTTTCATCTAACCTAGTTTGATATGTGGCCACCTCCAAAAGGGCTTTTCTGGCCCTCTTCTGCACCAAGTGAAAAACCCTATCCACGAGTTCCCCCTCGTCCCTGATTATTTACAAATACATAACTAAAGCTAGTGAGAAGCACGCTTAAAGAACTTAAAGGTCAATCAAGAAAAAGGAGTTAGAAATCTTACCCATTACACCCAGTTCCAAACCGCATATATGTGCAACGCTAGAAAGTACCTATCTCCACTTTTCAGCAGTGTTAGGTTCATATCTCTTCTTCTTTTCTATCTAGCAAAGGGCTTCAACATACTTTCCGCGATTGCCTTCATGCTGCATCCTCCAAATATCAGAAGGATTAACATGGTAAAAGACAGGAATAGTGGTCGGCCCCGACTTCAAAATCAAGAGGAGTTTGTTGAGACACCATTTTGATTTGGCGTATCGCAGAGAGAAAATAGCCACATGAACAGAGGCCATTGCAACACCTCCTTCAATTTGAGATGTTAAGTTTTCCCCTTCATGCATTTCCTCCTGGTCTAGAAAGACCTTGAATTCAGAGGAAAGGAGTCGTCCGTATAGATGACTAGCAAAGGTTTTCTTAACATTCGACCCTCTATGATTGAGGAAAACATCGTAAATATAATTTCTGTTGTGAGTTGCAGAGGCTAAGGAGGAAGCTAATGTCTAATTATTTGCCATTAATTATATTGGTGACTGACAAACTGCACTATGAAAGCAGATGAGAAGATGGAGATGCCAAAAGGGGCAAACTCAGAGTGAGAAGTGCAAGATATTTGAGCGATGTGTTGATCTAAACAAGCACTAGACTGCTTGATTACTTAGCCTTCTAAGGATAATGAGAATATATTTTTAGTAGAGCACTAGGGTTAGAGAGATTGACGGAAAGTCGTGGTTTAATTTGCTTAGAATTTGTTGTCTACTTATAAGGGTTTTTATATATGGTTTGGTTTAATTTGTCTCTGAGGAATTATAAATTTAAATTGTGAATTCTCCAAAATTTAAATAGAATTATTGAAAAATAATATTTTAATTACTCTATTATAGAAAATACTTTGCTTGAATTGCAAAAGACTCAGATCATTGTTATGCATTTAACACTTTTGAAGAGATTCAAAGATGCCAACGAAAGCACATCAACAAAGCCTTTCAGTGCTTTACGAATTGCAAAAGATTCTCATTATTTAGCTTTTTAACACTTTGCTAAAAAGCAAAGATTTCAGTGAAAGGACACTGATCACTACTACACTAAGGGCACTTTTAAGACATTTTTTGAAAGGACACTGATCACTACTACACTAAGGGCACTTTTAAGACGAAAGAAATATTTTGTCTTAAAAAGTCATTTTTTATTTTAGTTATTTTACATTTAAATTTAATATCAATCGAATTGTCTTAAATATAAAATTTAAGACAAAAGCAATTTGAGACAAAAATATTTTAAGACAAAATTTTATATTTAAGACAAAATTAGTTGAAGACAAAAATAGTTTGAGACGAAAATATTTTAAGACAAAGCTTTATATTTAAGACAAAAACAATCTAAGGCAAAAATATTTTAAGACAAAACTTTATATTTAAAACAAAAACAATTTGAGACAAAACTTTATATTTAAGACAAAAACAGTTTAAGACAACTTTATATTTAAGACAAAAAAAAATTGAGACAAAAATATTTTAAGACAAAACTTTATATTTAAAACAATGACTATTTAAGATGAAACCCATCTAAGAAAATTAGCAATTAAGACAAAAACTTATCAATTTCAGAATTGACTATGAGGATACCTTTGCTCTTGTCGCAAGGTACTCATCCATTATATCAATTCTTGCTCTGGCTATGCAAATGGGGTGGAAAACCCACCATATGGATGTAAAAACAACATTTCTCAATGGGGTTATTGAGGAGGAGGTGTACATCGAGCAACTAGAAGGTTTTGAGATATTTGAATGGGAGTCCCATGTGTGTAGGCTCAAGCGAGCATTGTATGGTCTCAAACAAACAACCTATGTTTGGTACACCATGATCGATAGTTATTTCATTGGTTTGGGCTTCACCAAAAGTAAAGTGGATGCAAACCTCAATCACATCTTGGTAGAAGGCAAATTGCTTATTATTGTCTTATATGTTGATGATTTGATTTTAAATAATGATGAGCAGTTGATTAGATCTTCTAACGAGGACCTTGCAAGGGAATTTGAAATGAAGGACATGGGTCTCATGCACTACTTCCTCGGGTTGGAAGTATGGCAAAATGATGGGGAACTATTTGTCTCTCAAGGAAAGTATGCAAATGAGATACTGCAGAGATTCTGCATGGAGATTTGTGAACCGATAAAGACACCTCTAGCAAACAACTAGAGGAAGGAGGATGTCACTTCAAGTGAAGAAGTGGATGCTACCATTTATAGGTAGCTAGTGGGTTCACTCATGTATCTTGTGAACACATGACCATATATGTGTTATGTAGTCAACCAGTGAATCCAAGCTATAGTTAGGCAAACCAAATTATTTTGAAAGGCAGTTAAGCATGTTTTACAATACCTCAAAGGCACTACCCAATTTGGACTATGGTACAGATAGGCAAAGGGAGTGAAGTTGTGTGGCTTCACAAATGCAGATTGGGCACGAAGTCCATGAGACCAAAAGAGTACATCAGGTGGAATTTTCAGTGATGGGTTTGCAATTGTTTCTTGGTACAATAGGAAAAAAAGATATGTGGTGCTCAGCGCAACATCTGAATGGATCTCTTACACTGTGGGTTTCCTTTCATCAAAACTGAACTGACCTGTGAGTGAGTTGTCATCAAGGACAACACATGTATCATAATGCCAACATGATTAATACGTCTACTAGTTTGGGTTCATTTTTCATTTGAGGCCTTTGCTGATTTTTCACGAAAATTTATTTTGCTGATTTTTATGCATATTCTTAGAATTCGCAACATTTTGTTTTTTAGGATTCTGGTTGTTTTTCCATCCCTTCTTTCTTGTCTAGTTTTTACCACTATCCCCTTTCTGCTTCATCTGTTGGTGACATATCTAAGTCTTTCGTATAACTTCATCCATAGTTTTAGGATTATCAAACTCCAATCACTCCATATATGTAGGCAGTCTTCTTATGAAACTTTGTTGTTTGGATTTTTCCTCACATATATAAGGAACATAACTTAATAACAAAGTAGAATTTGTCACAAACTCATCCATAGTTAATTGACTCAAATTCAAATCATGAAATTATTTAGCTGTATCATCATAAAAACGTTTAATTAGGTAATTATTTTTAAAAATTTCCCATACTATCTTGTGTTCATTAATTTCCTATACAACCTTAACTCCTTCCCACCACAAGGTGGATTTCCCATGAAGATCATAGATCATCAAATGGGCTATAAGTTGTCGTCATATTCATAAATATGAAAACAATTATTAATATTTATCAACCAAGCTTCAGCTTTCTCCTCCACTTCACCATCAAATGTTGGAGGTTCTATTTTCCTAAATTCCCCTTGCAACTTAAACCTTTTTTGTTTTAGTATTTTATATCCAGATACATTTTCAAATTCTTCCTCATTTTGCTTCTCTACCCCCTTTAGATTCCTATGTGTGACTTCTCTCATGCATCATGTCTTCCACTAGCCTATGTGATTATGCTCTATTCCCATTAGCAACAGTTGGATCAAAATTTATATGATTCTGTTTATCAGTTAAAATATTTATGATTCATTCTTGTTCCCTCATTAAGAACTCATTATCATCCATTAAGTTTTCCATTTTTCCCCTCAACCATTGTACAAATTTTAGCAGCATCACAGTTGTATTTCAGGGTTCCACCCACAATTGTACCCACCTCTCTAGATTTGGTCCCAACGGGGGTATTGACCCAGACTCTATAGGCCCTGTAGGTCACATGCCACTTCCTCTCCCCATCTTTCTACCTCTATGTAACATAAAAGACAATTTGTTATTCTTTTGGTTTGCCCTAAACAAGCCACAACATTGGAACATGTGGCTCTCATACCACTTGTAACATACACCATATTTTATTTATTTATTTATTTCGAACAACATCAACATAATTATTATTATTATTATTATTACCTATCAAGAAATGTGTTTCATGTTAATGCCAGAATGGTTATCACCCAATTATGGGTTATAAGCTATATATGTTTTGTAGTAATACCACATCACAATTTACCATTATGTTATGTTATGGAACCTTATATTTATTTCTTAGTTAATGTATCATTCATTCAGATAATTACAATTTGATTTCTTATAAGACATAACTTGTTTGAATATTTCGACTAAATTCTTTCCATGGTCATCAGTGTTATTTATTCACAGTACACAAAATCATTACCTACACCTGTCCTTAAATTTAGTGTTTCCAAAATTGTTTTAATGTACCGGTTACCAACATTGAAATTTATTATAGTTGTCATTATTATTTTCAAGATCTACGTTTAGTGTGGTTTAGGGTTTTATAGATGGATAAGATTTGGAATTGGTGGTTATGGGTGTAACCACCCCCTCCCACGACTCTCACAGTTTCCTTCAATCCCTCGCCTTAGAGAGCGCAAATCGCTCTCTAACTACAGAGATAAAACCGTAACTTTTGTCATTGAAACTACTACAATTTATTGTGCAACTGAATGTATTCATCATGCATAATATGTTGGCGTGTTTTATTTGTTGCATCGTTCAACAATCCGACTCTCTTTGATTTCTTACGGTTATGGTCTACCTACCCTATAAACAACAACGAGTCTCAACATTCTCACCTTCTTTTCCTTGTAACTTAGTGGCTTTCTTTCACAATACACCTATAATGAATTCTATATATCAGGGTTTGATTGCAGGTGTGAAATTCATGACTATTCCCATACTTAGCTTTCACGGTGGGGTTTTACACCTCTCTTCCAAATTAGGGTTTTGTACATTCTCATATGTTGGTGGCCATTACTCATCATTTTATATATTGATAGAAATTGTGGTCCATATTACTATTAATATTCAAGGGTATTCTTCCCCTATTGAACATGGTTCAATTGAGAACTTTCACACACACACACATATATAATTTTAAATACCTCCACAGATTGTTGTGAACATGAAACTATGTTAATAATATGTTACGGTTATCATCTATGAACGACCATCTTTCGAAAATAGTTTAAATATTTACTACAATGGTGTTAGGGTTTAGAAGAAACCCTTCCTCTTTTCCTATCGACGTGACTATTATATATTTTTTAATTTTCACTTTTTTCAATGTACTGAAAATTTATTTTATAAATTATATGGTTACCTGATAAACTGACTCTGTAACAATTGATATCTTTCTTATTTAAATTGTAAAGACACGTTACTGTTATGAATCTCTTACATTTTCCAATTATCCTTTTGTAGTGATTATTATTATCGTAATATTACTTTTGCTAAACTTGTATAAATAGTATGAATAACTGTGGTGTTTTTCCTAGTCTTTTAATTACTCTATCACTCTCGAAACATTCTGGGTGGGACCTAACCCTGAGACCTGCTCTATTCATTCCAGATGTTCTTTTCCTGGACCCAGCACTACTACTCTGGGTTATTGGGCAACTGGTTGGGCCTTTTGCTAACCTGGTTCCAATTTTATATATTTATGTCTGAACATTATTACTGTTAGAAAATTATATATTATAGATCAAAGGAACACATAAAATATAAGGAACACATAAAATATTGCAGAAACACAAACAAAAAAAACACGTAAAACAAGAGAGACACAAATACATGTGGTTCACCTAATTTGGGCTACGTCCATGGAGAAGGAACCAATGCTTCTTTTTATATTATCTAGCAAAATGAAGAGATACAACCTACAACAGATCAGTTGTAATTTCCTCTTCGCTCTCACACAACCTCCTCTCTCTCTCTCTCACACACACATAATAATAATACAAATCCGGAATACAATTCCCTCGTATAAACCGAGGTTGCCTTCAAGGGAAAAACCCTAAATTAACATAACTTCTACCTTCAGATCATTCGCCTAATTAATGGCCCAGATTGACTATGAAATTACAATATTCTACAAGGGAATTTTTCATCTATTTTTAGCTTCGGGGGCACTTCCCCCAAACCCCCACCGAGGGGGGCTCATAAAAGTCACCATCGCGCCCCCCGCCCCCCCTGGACCCCCTTGACAACGATTAAATGGGTGTCGTTTCCACCTTGTTAGGAACTAGGATCCAGACATGGATGAAACAAAACCTCCGAGTCAGCAAGATAATCAAGCTCCACACCCAACAATTACATTTAATATTCATCAATTACAATTTGATTATGCTTTTTTGGACACCCTCTAACTAGGTACCAAGTCTTCAAGGTTGCCTCAGGTTTTCTTCCCTCTCACCCTCTTGGCTCCCTTTTCCCATTTGAGATTATTTATCTCTAGGGAGAGGAATAACTGTCTTCTAACTGCCTAGTAAGTGAAAACTCTCATTTAGTACTATTTATCGTATTTTTTTGGCTGACCATAGTTAATATTTATAAAAATAAAATAAAAATTTACATTCATTCATCATTTATATTTGGCCTTTTCATTTGGCCCGCAGTTACCAAGTCATTTGCAATAAAAGTAAATAAATACTCACAACTTACTGAGGGGTGTTACATGATGATTTTTTCACTGTTGGACAAGCTCTAATTCTCAAGAGGGCCTAATCTAAAGCCACAGGGGCACCTTGAGATAATGGTCAAACTTTTGGTTTCACCTAGAGAGATTATGTCCAAAAGGGTTAGACCCAATGGTGGAGAGTGGGTGGAGAGTGAGCAGTTTTTCACCATTAGGCAAGGTTCAACTCCCATGAGGGCCTAGGTTGGAGCCATTAGGCACCTTGAGGTAGTGATTGAACACATTACTTCACAGAAATATATTATATCAAATGGTTTCATGATTTGTGCACTCATAAGTGGATCAAAGCTCACTCTTATTTCATCCTTCATGTTAATCCACGATCAAGCTGTCACTAACTTTCTCAACAAATGTAGACTCATCAACTTAAGAGGCAGTTTATTGCACCACACCCTTCACATGCCACCACTACATCCTACATTAATTCTCTTCATTGACTTGGGAGCCTCCCTTTGCGTGCTATGGAAGTTAATATTTTCATCCATGTTAGCCACTTTGGCGTCCTCATTAGTTGGGCTTTATCCAAGTGAAAGGCACTGTGGCTTTTCATCTCTAATTCACCTCCCTTCTAGGGACTCCCTTGCCCTACAATGACCATCAACTACTAATTTCCTTTAGACATGACTCTTCATGATTATTCGTTTCTTGCTTTTTCTCGCATACGTTGGCCTTGCCAAATGCAGAAGTGCTCACTTCAACTTTCTCTACTTTAGTTACACTATCATGGGATAATATTTCTTTCTTCTAGAGCTCTCATATCATTAGTCCTTCCATTTTAAAACTCATTTTTCCTTTATCCTTTCTCCTTTTCTTGGTTGCCATGATGAGGTAATGTGCTCACTACCGAGAGGAGGAGGAAAATGTGGTTTGGTGGGTGGCTCTCGAGCCCATTTTTGAGTCGAATCCTCAGCTTACAATTATCAAACCCAAACTCTAACTGAAGTACAAGCTAAAATCCATGAAGCCAAAGAGAAATTCAAGCAGGAGTGTCAACACATTCTAGGTTCAAATGTTTTTGAGGGCATAGTTGCATGGATTCTTGATACTAGTAATGCAAGGGCACGGAAAAATCATCAGATCTAAATTGTTGACCTTTATTGGCACATTAAAATTCTCCTGGGAAAGGTTTTTTCTATTCGAAGAGAGGCATAGTATAACCTCATACATAGGCTAGAGGAATTGAAGCTGCTTATGATGGATGTGGAAGGTCGTCTAGCATGCCTAAGGGTCGCCTCTAAGATCTTCAATACCATCTCGGAGCAAGGGAGTTGATCAAACTTTGATACCTCCATATCATCCTGATGCTCAGGTTTGCTTCATGTTATATTTTTGTTGTCTTTTATCTTTTGCATTCTATCCTTTTCAGGGATAGTGGCTCCCATACATGGATGATCTAGATTCTAGTTTTACTTTTTGTTTTTTTACTCTTTAGGCTAAGATTGGTTACCTTAAAAGTCTAATTTTTTTTGTTATGGTTTTGGTTGTTGGTTTCCCCTTTGTTGGGGTAGCACTTTCTCTCAATTTCTATGTACATTGGGTTTAGTCAAACACATTCATTTTTTAGACAATAGCTCATAGTGTATGCTACATCTAGTTTTGTTTCCCATTATTTGAGTTGTTTTTAGTTCTGGCTCATTAGCTATAAACAAAGTTCTTAGAGACGTATTAATTTATCATGTTATTTGGCCTCTTCTAGAGGACCGAAGCTGGACCAAAGCTAAAACAATAGGTTATATTTTGTTTGTTTTATATTTTCAAACTTGTAAATACTACAACCTAAACTAATGTTAGCATTATTAGTGGAAATTAAATGTTAGCTCAGCTCTCAGGAACATGCTGGTATATATCAACATATAAGAATATAAGCATCCACAGGTTCCTGGCTACACCTAGCTACACGACATGGCGATTTCACCACACATCTATATTGCATGTGAGTGGATGTTTCGGCCGCCTTCAAATCCAGATACGAGGGCCTCAAGAATACAAACAGCACAGGCAACAGCAGCAGTTTGATCATTTGGCTTGCAAATACAGCCATGATTTTAACAACAACAGTAAGCACCACCAACGCAAGTAGCAGAGGAAGCACCACCACCTAAACAAGTAGCAGAGGAAGCACCACCACCTGAGTAAGCACCACTAGCACAAGCGTATGTGGTAGGGTGATATATATGTGGTAGGGTGAGACAAACATATGGACCCATTATGCAAAAACCATATTCAAACGGGCGAGGAAGCTACCTTGGATGCGTGGGGAAGGAACATTTGTGCCTGCCTGCAGAATACACGAAGGCGCCCTTGTTGGTTCACTGCATTTCAAAAAACCTCTGCCTCTGGATGGTTGTTTCTATAAAACCCACGGTGCAATTTGATTTCTGTTGCCTTCAAATCTAGATACAAGGGCCTCAAGAATACAAACAGCATAGGTAGCAGCAGCAGTTTGATCATTTGGCTTGTAAATATAGCCATGATTTTAACAGCAACAATATGCACCACCAGCACAAGTAGCCGAGGACACACCAGCTGAGTAAGCACCACCAGCACAAGTATCAGAGGAAGCACCACCACCTAAGTAAGCACTACCAGCACACACGTATGTAGTAGGGTGAGACAAACAGCTGAAGCCATTATGAAAAAACCATTTTCAAACGAGTGAGGATGCTACCTTGGATGCGTGGGGAAGGAACATTTGTGCCTGCCTGTAGAATACATGAAGGCACCCATGTTGGTTCAGACAAACACCTTGATGCAAGGCTACTGTAACATCACACCCAACTTGCCTCTCAGAGGAACAATCACCGCCTTAGGGGATCTGGTTCCCCTCTCCTACATTGTTGGATTGGTCACTGCTCGCCCCAACTCAAAAGCCCTCTCACCTAACTGCGACCTGTTGGATGCCATGGAAGCTCTCAGGAAAGGCGGCTTCAGAAATTGTCTAGGATGGCTCGAATAAACCCGGGCTGGGAGATGAAATGAAACGGACCTGGACCTTCTCTCTGCTTCGACGTTGCGACCTGAAGAGAGGTGGAGCCACTAAAATATATGGCTATGGCATGAATGATAGGAAATAAAATGTATAGCCTTACTCAATCACATTTGTCAAAAATGCATGTGGAAATATTTTCGTAGATTGAATGCACTTTATTTAGTACTTGTCTTCTTTTATAAAATTATAGGTTATCAATAGATTATAGATCTAAATATAGATTATTAATTTGATTAGATATCCATGATGCAACCACGGGATTACTACCTCCTGTATGTGCTGTGAACTTCATTTTTCAGCATTTTTATCTTTTCAACTACATGCTCTACATGCTCTCGACAAGATTCAGGGGAAATCATGAATGCGAATCTTTCCAAATCATGCAATTTCTTAACTGCAAGTCTAGAAGATCCTGGCTGTTGAATTCAGTTCTTAGCTCATTCTCCCTATCTGAACCCAAATCCCAAAATCTAGCAATGGTGGCATTGATACATGTGCTTGTTGCAACAACAGTATTTGCATATGGGCATACCAGCAGTGGAAAGATGTATACGATGAGGGGCATCATAGATCATGTCGTGATGGATATTTACAAGTATATTGACAAGGTATTGGGGCTAGATTTATTTTTTGTTGTTGCTTCCTCACTGTGTTTTATTCTCCACATTGTAATGGCGAGGACAATTGATATGATGTTGCAGCACTCAGAACGAGTATTTGTCTTGAAGTTTTCTGCAATGGAAATTTATAACGAAGTGGTGAATGATCTCCTCGCTTCTTCTGAGAACAGTGGCCCTCTTCGGATTCTGGACGATCCAGAGGTGGGCATTTGCCAGTTTCCTCATATTTTTGGTTTCTTTCTCAGCATTGCAATTTTCTTTGCCCTTGCCTCATGTTTATTGTATTATTAACATAGGGGGACAGTTGTGGAGAAATTGGTTGAAGAAAGGGTGCAGGACAAAGATCATCTGCAAAAGATTTTGAGTATATGTGAAGGTAGATCCTTCTCTTTGCTTCCCTAGATTTTTAAGGCTTATTATTATAATCATTGTTTATTCAATCAATTGGCTTAGTTTTTCTGCAGCTCACAGACAGGTCGGGGAGACTTCACTGAACGAAGCAAGTTCCAGATCTCATCAAATTGTTAGACTGGTCCGTATTCTCTTTTTCTCACATTAAATGTTAAATTAGTTTCTGCAAATATGTGTTGATTGTTGGATTCTCTTCTCTTATATAGACAATTGAAAGCTCTGTTCGAGAAACACGACCAAAAGACAACACCTCGAGCTCTTTAGTCGCAAGTTTGGTATGCTTATTATTCCTCTATTCGTATGAATCTTCATGTCCCTACTGTTGGTTCAAGAAATTAGATGCTAACGTTGTAGGGTAGGATGCTAACTTAGCATTCCAAACTAGTTCTAGACACCAAACCTTTTCCTTCCTCCATTAGAAGTTGCACTGTTGGAGGTCTTTGAGCCTTCAGAGTCATGTTGGAGGTAGAAAGTGATCCAGGATGATATTTCCAAGGGCACCGCAATTCCATCCATGGAAATCACTATGAGATAGCACCGCTTCCACTTGGTCACAGGTCTCAGAAACTCAAATCCTTCGAACATGTTCAGTATGCTTGAAACAAAGACTATATAACCAAGGCTGTGATGATATATATTCCAATACTTTCAAAACTTTTCTCTTTTCTTCAGCCTAAAAAACAGTGCAAAGACATGCATGCCAAATTTCCAAAAGGAGATCAGTAACAAACTCTCAAACTAATAAGTAGTTAAAGATAAATAAAATGGTTAAAGAACCAGCAGGTCACTCTTGCTGTCCAACCAGGTACATTATAGTTGTGGCCTTGGCCTTCTGTTGAACATTCCTTCGGTCATGATGGTTGTAATGTACACTTACACTTTTATAGTTCACTCATCTAAAACAGATTTTGATATGCAACTTGAAGTTACTTATCTTGAATTTAAATATGTGGTACATTGGCCAATTTATGTTACCAGGAATAGACAACAGAATGGCAAACAAGAATGGCAAGAGAAAGGGCTCGAGGGTTTTGAGTGATAAGAAAGGTCAATCCCCTCCTAGCATATAAATTTGATTGGTAATGTACTAGCAATAATTAGTGTCAAGATGGGAAAAGGAACCGGAATGAGAAATGGGTTTATTGGGCAGGTTTTTGATATGAATATTTCAATGTACCTTAAATGCACACCCAAAAATACCAATGATGAAACCCCTGTCCCTACTGCAGGATTTAGAAAAATATCGGGAGAGAGTAAGTTTCGAATGCAAAAATTGCAATTGCGACACTTTAATGTTGGTTATACATAACTCCTTTAGAGTGGTTACCTAACTTAAGGACAGTGGCCCAACCAGCCATAGGCGGAGCATAGCCCACGGATAGACAAAATGCATGAAGGTAGACCTAAGAGACTTGGACGCAGCTTTGATTTCTAGACCTTCAGGGAGAAAGGATCGGCACATTATGGGACTTACCTCAAAGGGACCAAGAGATGGAAGGAAGAAGTTACCGCAGGAACAACTATCAAGTTATGTTTCATCCAAGATATGCTTGGCTACGAATAACCAAGTGAAGCTGTCGAATGACTAATTCATGAATCCCGGCCTGGGAGTTGCTTCAACTCTCTTCTAGCTCTTGTTCCAGCTCACGCATATTGAAATTTGTAGATTCTAATAGAGCCATGGTTTCTTCCTTGTCTCTTCAAACGGCAGACCTGAACACCTCCTCACAGGAGAATGAAGTCCAATGCCTTGATATCGCTCAATCAGGTAAACCCAAGAATGATACAGCATCATCTGTGACAGAGTTTAGAGGAGAAATTCAAGCGTTGTCTTCAAAGGAAGAAAATTCAAGCCTAGAAGAAACTGTTTCGAGAAGCCTAGTAGATACAACGCTCAAGGAAGAGATTTCAAGACTGAATGGCTCAGGGGATCTCCACAAATTAACTGATACCGATGCAACAATTGCTGCATTAGAAGAGCAGCTTCAGAATGTGCAACAGTCCATTGAAAATCTTGTACTTCCTCTTCCCAATGAGGTTAGATTATCGGATTTCAGTAGAGCTCCACAACTAACAAGGAGTAGAAGTTGTATAGCTAAAATAATGACTAGCCCTCCATCATCTCCCTCTTCTTGGGTGATAGATAGTTTTGGGCATAACGAAAACACTCCACCAGAAACAGCGGGCTAGAAGAGACCCGGGAGCTTGAGGAAGAATCCTTTTCATAAAAATGACGGTAAAGAACGCAATGTGTTATCCACAGACAGCACTGAAATGCTTGAACGAAGTGCTTCTTTTGACATACAAAAATGTTAAGAATATGTTCAAGGTTGCCTACCTTAACCAAGCTCCTTCACGTTATCCCAAACATGATGTATTGTAAGTAAGAAAGTAGCAACTATACAGTTGAAATATCAGGGCCTGGCCCCTCTCCCATTAAGCTTTAAGGTACCACTCCCTAGAAGCAACAACAGATTAGGGGATGGAGTCTCTAGAAGCCAGGAATATGACAATTGTTGGAAGGTATAGCCTTTATTAACTACTACCTTTGTTTAGCCTTTCACCTTACAGAAATACAGTATATGTTGGTGTCCTAAAACATGAGGTCTTTAAGTTACCTGTTACCTTTTAGAGCCACTCCTACAAAGACTGAAAAAGCAGACATATTAGGGGATGTGTTGGGATAGAATAGAAGCCAGGCTTGCCAGGTAAGACTCCAAACTGTTTGCTTTTTAGTACTTTTGAAAAAGAAATCTCTGTTTGATTGGTTAAAACTTAAAAGGTTTCCTTATATCTTTTTCTATCCTTAATTTCAGCGCAAGATTCTTTTGAAGTACAATCCTATTATATATAGTTTCAGGTCTTAGGTCTTTCTGCATCTTGCTTGATATACATTGTATTGACTAGGGGATTTCATAAGTTATATCATATTCTCTCAGTGTCTCTGAAAGATTTAGGATGTGTTCACATTGAATGCTCACGTGAAATTTACCACAACCATCCTTTGCTAGAGTATTGTGTTTCATTTGTGCCGTTGTGAGACAACTCTGGAAGAGCTCTCACATATATCTAATTTAGTTATTGACTTCCTCTTTGAGTTTCCAGGAGACTGATATTGGTAGACAAGTGAATGGACTTCGAAAACATTCTTTTACTGACATTCGAAAGCTAGTAAAAGAGCTCATAAGGTCAGTTCAATTTTGGTTCACGAAGGTTCTTGTTCATTTTCTTGCATGACTTTGCAGAAGTGACAAATAGGAGCACTGATAATATTTCACTATATCTTAGTCTGTTTTGCAAATATTATTACATGGTCATCTGCTTTCATCCTGAATGATCCAGGGTAGATACTGGTGGGCTCCAGTATTGTAGCAATAATGCTACAACTCCTGGAGCTTCCTATCTCTAATTTTATCAACCCGGTAGTTCGTACAAACTTGGAAGCGGCGGTGCTGTATGCACAAGTACTAGCTCTTGCCGCAACTGTCACTTGGTCAGCTGGCACAAGTCCGCTAGGAGCTTAAGCCAACTTCTATGAGCTCTTAGAAGAAGCTTTTTAATTGATGGATGAAAGCTAACTCGAAAGAAGCTAATCTAATTGCGAAAAGAAACTGAAAGCCAAAAAGAAACGCAAACCCTAGCAAACCCTAATTCTACCAGCTAGTCTTACTGATGCAAAGGAGAGAATGCAAACTACCGAAAGAGATGCCATTACTTCTAAGAAGGTAAAATGCATGTGTCTAAGTTATCACTATATGAAGAAAACATCTTTTTGTATTTTTGCTTAAGTTGTTGAAATTATCATGCATGTGCTTCTAACTAGTTTTCCACTGTGCAGGGATGGATCAAGGGATGAAATGCGTTGGGAAAGGTTGGGATGGTACAGAGAGGGTCTAAGGGATCCCTAACATTCTTTCTGAGAGTTTCACAAAGTCTGGATGACATGCAACCGTGTTTATGAACTTCTACAGGAAGTCTGCAGGGGTTTCTACAGGATGTTCTGCAATTCTTCTACAGGATGTTTCGAAATGGGATTTTGGAGCATGGATGGAGGGAAAAAGATGGAGGAATGAGTATGGAGGTGAAACAGGGGTGTGAAGAGGTCTAGGAGTTGGTGGATGAGGCTAAGGAGCGATTGGATTTGTTCAAGGATGGATGAAGCGATGCTGCACAAGAAGATGAGAATCATGGAAAAGTAAGTGGATGAGGCAAATGTAAGATAAGGTTTATAAGTGAAGGATGAAGCAGGTAGGTTGGATGGAGTATGGGCAGGTAAGGAAGGATAACAGGTACTCTGCAAGTGGTTTTTCAAACTGAGCAAACAAAGACATGCAAGAAAACAAAGATCTAGTTATGCTACCCTAATATGATCTAGCTAACAGTAACAAGAATGGACAACAGCTTTATTTGCAAGGAAACCATGTACAACACGTGAGAAAGAACAGTCCAAAAGATCTGAATGCATGACTAAATCCTACCACTCTATTCCAAACATAAAAAGCTACTTCAACCATCAAAAGCAACCTAAGTAACAAAGCACGAATTAAATCTAAAGAGCAGATTTTATTTTAAGAATGCAGCAAACACACATAGAGAAAAACAGGGGAGGTACTGGGCGCTTGAGATGGGCCCAACCCCAAGAGCTACAGCCTCCCAAGAGAGATTTAGAGCTGGTGCAAAGCTGAATTCATCTTTATTAATCAAGAATGAAGAGTTACATCAAAACTGTCCACAAGAAGAACTTGAAAATGAGCTGACAACAAAACTAATCCATGGCCTAAAAATTGAACTACAAAATGACTACAACAAGACTATGAAATGACTAACTATTGGCTACAAATATTACTAACCACTAGCTAAATTGACTAACTGAAATGAGGTCTTAAGCCCTCTTATTTATACAATTTGAGGACCCAACAGTCCTCCTAGAATTTAGGGACTTGGCTGCCCAAGACTTGTAGTTAACAGCAGTCCTACTTGACTTGCTTGGCTGCCCTTGTGCTCATTAATTTGGTGGCCTTTGAACTCCGAGCTGATGGTGGAGAATTCGAGGTAAGGGCCCATAAATGAGGGGGACACCTTCCTACAAATCCTCTAGCTTGTTCTCCCACGAATTTGGCTGCCAAGTGCTCATTAAGACCTTCATTTTTGTCTCCAAGTTGACCAGAAAGGCTACACAAAGCACCCATTAGACTTGTTGGCATAATGACTAACCAAATTCACTCTATTAACATAAAAATAATCAAAAACATGCAATAAACCAATGAGAATGGTGGACTAAGCCAAATTAGGAGGTTGAATGAGCCCAAATAATGGTACATTTTTGGGGCTCATCAGATACCTTGAGAGTTCATGATCTTCAGAATATCCAGTGTTTGGCTAGTATGATTGCATATGGTCTCACCCCACTTCAGTAGTAACAGCACAGCCAGTTTGTTGTCATGCCTTGTGGGTTGCCTTTGGCTTGGGTTTATTTGCTTCATCTTACTTTGTTTAAACTATAATTTTATTGTGTATTATTTAACATTTATCACATATTGAATAAGATATTCATCCATATAGGTTGCCATGGTCTTGTTAAAGCATGGATTTAAACTCTAGTTCCTTCTTGAGACTTTGAACATCTCCTTTGATATAAAGCAGTTTTGTGTTTGAAATTCATTTTATTTTAATTAGCTTCATGAGAGATGATTTTCAGGCCACTAACACCTACTTCTTTGCAAGTCATGACAACATTTATGCCATCCCCACCTGCAGAATAACAGACCCTATTAGCTTCTTGTTAAAATATTATGCTTGCTCTTCTTAGTTTTAACTTATTTCTATTTTAGTTATTGACTTCCTCTTTGAGTTTCCAAGAGACTGATATTCGTAGACAAGTGAATGGACTACGAAAACATTCTTCTGCTGACATTCAAAAGCTAGTAAAGGAGCTCATAAGGTCAGTTCACTTTTGGTTCACAAAGGTTCTTGTTCGTTTTCTTGCATGACTTTGCAGAAGTGACAAATAGGAGCACCAATAATATTTCACTATATCTTAGTGGGTTTTGCAAATATTATTACATGGTCATCTACTTTCATCATGAATGATCTAGGGTAGATACCTTGAGAGTTCATGATCTTTAGAATATCCAACGTTTTTCTAGTATGATTGCATATGGTGTCACCTCACTTCAGTACTAACAACACAGCTAGTTTGTTGTCATGCCTTGTGGGCTACCTTTTGCTTGGGTCTATTTGCTTCATCTTACTTTGTTTAAACTATAATTTTATTGTGTAGGATTTCACATTTATCACATATTGAATAAGATATTCATCCATATAGGTTGCCATGGTCCGAGGAAACCAAATTGATCTAGTATATAATTAGATCAATTGCGTAATCGATCATGTTGAGGTTTTGCCCTGATCATCTTAACTTTATCAATGTGTAGTTTATCCATATGAAAACCGACACTGGGACTGTCAGAGTTCCGGATTTGGCGTCAAGGATGACAAAACTTAAAGATTTTAAGGAATTATTAATAGAGAAATAAGTAAAGGTGATTTTTGAAGAATATTATGCAGATACGGAAGAAGAGATATATTTTGAAGCTTTTCTCTGGGTGAGTTATTCGCAACTTTATCTTGTAAATGTTTTTCTGTTGGTGAAGTGCAGTGCTTTGTCCGAGTTGATAAATATTCTTCAAATAACAAAAGTGTGTGGTGACATGTCAATGGAGTGGATGTGGTTGATTCACTGATCAATGGCCTATAATCTCCTAGACCAAGAGGATTATTGAAGTCATCATAAGTAGATTTCTGCTTTTCTTGAGGTGGCTATTTGTTTTGTAAAGTCTTTATCATTATTGCAGAACCTAGCCACACTTAAAATCATAATAACATGCCTGAGTGCACTAAATTTGTCACACATTATAACGAGAAAACTCATACAAGTATCTAATCTCTTGATTTCAGTGATTAATATTAAGCTATCTATGATTGATCAGTGGATTGATATACATTTACAATGACTGATCGTAACCTACATCAGGTTCTTTTTTATCTTGGCATTCGTATTTTGAAGTCTGGTATCAAAACTGTGCATTGGCTTTTTCCTTTTGATGACTTTAGTTTTCCCAATTTTGAGCTGTGATTCGATACCTTTGTCAACCTTCAATGTGAAAAAACCGTTAGCTTTGTCCTTCTCCATTTAAGCCTATCCATGAGCATAATCTGCACAGTCACCATTCTGTTGCACTCATCCTGCAAATACAAGCTTTGTTGCATATCACCCTCCTTTATCCAATAGTTCCCAAAACACATGCTCTGCCTCCTTAGTCATGGATTTCATGCTGAGTCCCAGAATTAATAAATCAGCATGCTCTGTTTCTTATTATAGCTTGCCCCTATACAAGCATGAACTAGTACCCAATTAAAGAAACCCTTCAAAATTAGAGAGAGGCTTCTCAAAAAAATTATTGATAGGTTTTTTTTATTATGGTACTCGGATCATAACTGACCTGGATATTCTCCTTATGATGAGGGTAGACTGAATATACCCCCAAAACCAAGAATTTCTCGTATACCATAGTTGTTGGACCGTATTTTTTGTATCCTAGAAAGTTTTTTGTGCTTGAACTAGATATAATGTTCTATGTGTTTTATAGGTAGCCAGATTAATATATACTAATTCAGGGGTTGTTGTCCTAGCTCTTTTCTTCAAATGCTGTAGAAAATCCTGTACATTCAGAGGTTGCTTGTTCTTCTCAGTTTTAGCTTATTTCTATTTTAGTTATTGACTTCCTCTTTGAGTTTCCAGGAGACTGATATTGGTAGACAAGTGAATGGACTGCGAAAACATTCTTCTGCTGACATTCAAAAGCTAGTAAAAGAGCTCATAAGGTCAATTCACTTTTGGTTCACAAAGGTTCTTGTTCATTTTCTTGCATGACTTTGCAGAAGTGACAAATAGGATAATATTTCACTATATCCTAGTAGGTTTTGCAAATATTATTGCATGGTCATCTGCTTTCATCATGAATGATCCAAGGTAGATACCTTGAGAGTTCATGATCTTTAGAATATCCAGCGTTTTTCTAGTATGATTGCATATGGTCTCACCCCACTTCAGTACTAACAACATAGCCAGTTTGTTGTCATGCCTTGTGGGCTGCCTTTGGCTTGGGTTTATTTGCTTCATCTTACTTTGTTTAAACTATAATTTTATTGTGTATAATTTCACATTTATCACATATTGAATAAGATATGCATCCATATAGGTTGCCATGGTCTTGTTAAAGAATGGATTTAAACTCTAGTTCCTTCTTGAGGCTTTGAACATCTCCTTTGATATAAAGTAGTTTTGTGTTTGAAATTCATTTTATTTTAATTAGCTTCATGAAAGATTTTCAGGCCACTGACACCTACTTCTTTGCAAGTTATGACAACATTTATGCCATCCCCACCTGTAGCGTCTTTTCTTACTTTCCATAGTAATGGATTTCTTGCCAGCTAGCGAGTGGAATCCTTATGAAAAATGATATGAGTGACACAAATCCAGATTTCCCTTCCAGAAGTGAAACATGCCATCAATGTTGTCGATTGCCAGTCTTCAGATCCCGCTAGTGGAATGGTTGTCTTTGTTAGTGTCAGCTAACTATTTCACTTGTTCCCGACTCCATAACACATTTCGTTGAAGGTTTGTCACATTAATTTACCAAGAGATTTAGGCTCCATCATTGCCATTAATCAACAATCTATTATTTGACTGCTAAATTGTGAAGGTTTCAGCCCTGTAGGGCCTATCACTGGCATTGACACAACTATTGGATATCTGAAGCTTCATTGCATATCACCCTCCTCTGTCCAGAAGTTCCCAAAACACATGTTCTGCCTCCTTAGTCATTCTATTACTGCTTATATTCACCCCTTATAGCTCCAATTCATCTTGAAGATTGCCTTTGCTTTAGCTGATGGGTAAACAACTAGTGGTTCAGTTTCGAATATTTTAAACCTTGCCCCGGTAGAACATTTGCTTGAGCAACTACCCCATTCCATGCGGGGACTTGCTGCCTCGCAGCTTGCCTTGTTTAAAACAATGAACATTAAGCGAGCTTTGTTTTATAGCATGTAGAAGATCAAAAATAAGCCAAAATTCACTCTATTATGATCCCTCCTTTGATATTTTACACATAATTACTAATTTCCCTTACACTCCACACATTTAACCATACTCAAATATAATTAGAAATTTTAGATACCCTAAAATTTCTCCTTAGATCAGGTTCCCTTAAATACCCAAAGCAAGTTTATCCCATTATTCTACCTGCACATGAAAGAAAAGATGTTCCCTTGAACACATAAAGCAATTTTATCTATTTCTTTAAAAATGTCGTGTCGTCTTAGTGTCTTACTAATCCCTTCCTTGATCGCAAGAGCTTTGACTTGCTATTAATCTGCGTTGACAAATTTCAATACAACTTATTTAACCAAACTTTTTGTTAAAATGTTATATTTAAAACTATTAAAAATGATTTATTTTTAATTTGATTGGAGAATAAAGTTTGAAGCCTTATTGCTAGCGTCTTGTTTTTCAATGTATTCATATTCTTGCCTAAAGTAAGATAACCAAAGTTTCCTTTTCTCCTATGCATATAAAGTTTGGGTAAACATTACGTAGGGTTGGATTTCTTCTGATGCATAAAATTACATAGAATTAATTCTAACTTTCGAGTTAGCATTAGTATGAAACATTAAATGTTTCATAATGTTTCCAATTATCACAAGTGAATTGTGCATACATACAAAGTAACGATATTCTTTTGAGCGCTTTTTGGGACCTCTGTCATCTGCTATCTGCCAGTTAGAGGGTCATCTTCCAGTTAGAGTTAGAGGGTTGTCATCTTCCAGTTAAAGTAAGAGGTTTGTCAGGTGTAGTTGTAGCCACTTGCTGCTTTGTCACCTCATCCCACTGCCTTGCAAGGTTCTTTGATAATCTGGATTTCTTCCTTTGCCTTAGTTGTATTCCTTCCTTTGCCTTAGTTGTATTCCTTCAATGCTTAGAGATGCTTAGAGTTGAGATATTCCTTCAATGCTTGGAGATGCTTAGAGTTGAGGTATTCCTTCAATGCTTAGAGATTCTTAGAACTAATTTTACTGGAGAGTATTCCTTCAATGCTTGGAGCTGATGCTTACAGCTGACTTTACCGGAGAGTATTCCTTCAATGCTTGGAGTTGATGCTTAGAGCTGAGTTTACTGGAGAGTATTCATTCAATGCTAGGAGCTGAGCTTACCTAAGAGGAAAAAGTTGAGGTTACCTACTTACTGTAGAGCTTACTTGAGAGGAAAAAGTTGAGGTTACCTACTTACTATAGAGCTGAGCTTACGAAAGAGGAAAAACTCGCTTACTATGCTATATTTGGTATGTCTATGTATACAAGAAAACACCGCTTATGCTATATTTGGTATATATTTGGTATGTATATGTATACAAGAAAACACACCACTTATGCTATATTTGGTATGTCTATGTATACAAGAAAACATCGCTTCTTAGCTTTTAGCTCTCACTATATTCAAGATTGTATATTAGCTTCTTCCCCGTCCAAATTCAACAAAACTTCTAGCAAATTTTTTGATCCAAATTCAGCAATTTAACAACTTGAATTTCAAAACAGAGAGAAATAAGTTCTGGGCTCTCACTATATTCATTGTATTGAATTATCTATATTAGCTTCTTCCCGGTCCAAATTCAACAAAAATTCTGAAAAAAAGTTAGCGACCTGCAATTTAAGAACAGAGAGAAACAAGAAAAGGGGTAAGAAAAGAGGTTAAATTCAAAGAAAAACAAACAAAGTGATTAAATCAACATATTATAGATTCAAGAGTCATGAAATCAATTCCAGGTGTGTACATAATTTACTTTGTACAGACATGTAATTTTAGTTTCTTAGTAATTTAGTTTCTTATATATATTGCTAATTATATTGTTAGTTGTGTGTGGGAGGCAGAGTTGAGAGAAAAATGCAATCTGCTGCTATCTGCAAAATTCAAATCAAGTAGATTGTATTGGTAAGCTTTATTATAGTCTTTGAATTCTTATTATACATAGATTTACAGAACATTTCCTGCTATTTCCACAAGAACTCAACAACTTTTGGCTTAGTATCCATGTTTTTGTACTATTCAATCAAATCTAAACGTTGGGTTATGTTTCTTGCCTTTTTTGGTTATTGTTCTGCCTCTTTTACTCATCAGTTGTGTTCATTCATTCCATTTGTACTAATTTCAATTGATATTTGGTTTAAATTTAATGTACATTAAGAAATTTTAATGTTAATGTACATTAAGAACATGAAGGGATCACTTTACAAGAAAAGAACTCACCGGTAATCACTTGAGGAAGCAGATAGTAAGCAAATTTTTGCCCTTTGTTTGAGGAACTCCTTGATGAGCTCAAGAGAGTTGAGACTCGTTATAGCATCCAAATTTGGGTTGTCAGGCAACTTTATCCCATCGAAGTAGAGCTTCATAATGTCTTCAAAGGAATCTAATTCGTTCGATGTTGGAACAGAGATTATAACTCTGGTATCAGAAATTAGGTGATTGACATGTGTCTGTCACTGTGCTCATGCCATAAAAACAACAACATGTGACTGTGCTCATGTTCTTCCATAAAAACAACAACAATATGCAAGACATGCAACAAAAATTTGATGTAAACAGGGGCCTAAATGAAACCCTTGAAAGTTTTAGCAGATTTTAGAAACAAGCTAACATTAGAAAGTTCAAACAAAACCCTCCATACCACTCTCAGAAGCAAGTACTTTGAAATTTTGAAAATGTCACTTTTAGAAGCAAGTACTTGAAATTTTGAAAATGACAACACACACTTACTGGAGCATAGCCAACTCCTATCCTTCATACCCTTCGAATTCATGAATTACACTCCTCTCTCCCCCACAATAATTTTTATTTTCTTCTATGAATGCTATGAATGAGGGAGAAGGATAACAACTTTCGCATGAACTTAACAACTTTTAAATGAACTTCTTCCTCCCAATTTCTCCATTTAGTTGTTTTACTTGTGCATACTACATGTAATAAAAACCTGCCACTTGCCATAGAGGGTGATGCGGCAGCAACATTCATAGCAGAGCCATTACTACAAATGGTTGTTGCATAACTTTGCTAAAAACTTACCCACCTTGTTGATTTAACTACCTGCCATAACTTTGCTAAAAACTTACCCACTCTGTTGATTGAATTGCTTGTGTAGCCCTCGGGGAGGAAACTATAGCATAGCCCAATAGGCCCAATAGAACAAGCCTCTAACGCTGCCCTAGATAACGAAACCATCCCATCTCACTCCTACCTCTCATGTTTCGTTAAACAGTTAGTTGCAAGGCATCCCTGCCTATTTGAAAAGTTGTATCAAAATTTGCAATAAAAAATTTCAGGAAGTCTTGAATCATCTAAGCCCAATAAAATGAAACGACATGAATTTCTCACCCGAACCTGAAAAACGAACCACAATCCATCTAAGTTGAACCAAAAATCGATTGAAATGTAAATTGAACAACATAAACATTGTCATCCATACTCTTGTATGTCCTACCGCTCACGCCTCAGTGAAATCAAATGAAATAGATGGGTGCTGAGAAAAGGAGTGTCTCATCTAGACAGAGAGAAGCAAAAGGAACGAAGATAACAAAGGCTATCTAGATGCTTAACACATAGACAAGCGAAAGGAACGAAGAGAATTGAGGCTAGATATATGTTTTACACATGTAAGTGATTGGTCCAGTCCTCTCATGATAAGTCGAGTGGGTCCAACTTCTATGCTAGTTTCATAATACGTATAGCTAAGTGGATTGCATGGAAGGACGACATGCATAGCCCCACAAGTTTGTTATGTTGTTTATATCAATCTATATATTTTTAAATTATATAAGATAGAAAGCTTAACACATGGGCTGCATGCAGCCTCATAGTTGTTCCACTCTATCAACTAAATAGTTGTTCCATTGTTGTTCATTTTCTTTGGGAAAACCACTCTATCAATTAAATAACCGTAGTAAAGTAAACCATGGGATTGATGCACATCTCATTCTACACCTACGACATATGCCTAATGCATTTGGACGCATAATAACCCTCTCAGATAACTGCTATCTGCCACTAGTAATTAGGTCCTCTCAGGGTACCTGGTATTTGCAACTAGGAATTAGGTTCGACATCGTGCATTTCGGGCTAATTATTTTGTTTCAGGTGGTTTTACAAAATTTTCATGTCATTTTTCAAATTTTTATCAATTCCTTTTTTTTTGATGTGTTTCTCGAGCTGATTGTATGGTTGCTTGTTTTGTTTTTTTGTTTTTTGTTTTTTTTGTTTTTTTTTTTCAGGGAATAGCTAATTGTATGGTTGCTTATTTTTGGCAGGACCACAATATCTATCTTAATTTTTTCTAAATAGGTTTAAGAAGAAACATTTGGTGATACAACTTGAATGGCCATTAATATTATAATTCTAACGAGAAACGAGAATGGTACGAGAAACGAAGTTTGGAGGTTTCGCATATAAGAAACTATGAGAGAAAAAATAAAAGGTTAAATGTAAACAAAAAAAAAAATCATAAACATCAATTGTTTTCACTTGTAAAATTGTAAAGAAACATAATGGTACGATAAACGAAGTTTGGAGGTTTCGCATATAAGAAACTATGAAAAAAAATTAAAAGGTTAAATGTAAAAAAAAAAAAAAAAAAAAAGAAAAAAAAAAAAAAAAAAACATCAATTGTTTTCACTTGTAAAATTGTAAAGAAACATTTATAAATAGTGATTTAGTTAAATATATGCATCAAAATATTTAACTAATCACTTCTATGAACTTGTAAAATTGTAAAGAAACATTTATAAATAGTGATTTAGTTAAATATATGGATCAAAATATTTAACTAATCACTTCTATGAACTTTCATAAAATCAATGTCACAGATCGTGCCCTTTGAGAATCTATTATATGTGAGGTTGGGAGGTGTGCATAGGGTAAAATCTTTGACCAATTTTCTATGTTTTATGTTCTTCCATTTTCAAAGAATCATTTCATGTTTTCAAAGAGCTCTCATCTTTTCCAAGGCCTTGCATGCCAAGGGATTCAACGACAAGTATGTAAAAGTCAAGCAAGAGAGGGAAATACTGCATTAAACCCCTAATTGAGGCTTTAAAAATGTTAATGTGTTTTATTAGATCGAAAAAGAAGGGGACTTCGTAAATACTACATTAAACCCCTAATTGAGGCCTTAAAATGTTAATGTGTTTTATTAGATCGAAAAAGAAGGGGACTTTGTTTGGCCTCCTTTTCCACACTGCTTCATGACTATTATCTTTGATGATTTATGTGCTACTCTTATAGTTGAACTTTGAAACCCTACAATCATTAGGATTTTGATATATCACCATTCTCGAATCCCAATTGATAAGCTAAAACCTAAAACTCAATTTTCATGTTCCATAATATATTGTTGTGGTATCATATAATTCTTGTCACTGCTAGACAATTATTTGTTCATTAACATATTGTTGTGGTATTATATAATTCTTGTCCTATGAAGTTTAAACTTGATGTTCAAAAGAAACACAAAAGCTAGTAGTGGCCATAATGCTAGACAATTGTCACGAACAAAGGAAATATGCTAGATAATTGTCACGAACAAAGGAAATATGAAAAACAACCATTCTAAAATTTCCTTTCCTGTAAGTTCTGGTTATTTGAAGGATTCTCATAACATTATATTTAGAAATATAGAGGTGTAGAACATATTAAAACAATCCACTAAAAATCTCTAGTTATTTGAAGGATTCTCAGAACATCATATCTAGAAATATAGAGGTGTAGAGCATATTAAAACAATCCACTGGAAATCTCTAGTTGATAAATGAACACATAAAATGTATGATGCAAGTATAAATACATTAAGATATGTAGGCTTTCAAGCCACAAAATAAAAACTAACGGAAAGAAAATGTAAAAGTTAGAGCTCAGGGAAAATATGACTGCACAAATTGGTTGAATGATGTATCTGAAATATCTGTTCACAAGAAAACGATGGCACTAAAGCTAACTTGCTGGGGGCGTGAAGCTGCTCGGCTCGGTTCTGATCTGTTCTTTCGCAGTGTCTGGTGAATGGTAATTTGATCTCCTTTCGCAGCATCTGTGAATGATAATTTGATCTCCTCTGCAACTTAAATCCTTGATTAACCTTGAGGGCAGTCACAACCATTAGTTTATTTTGCATGCGCAACTTTTTTAAACAGAAAAAACACTTTGCATGGGCAGTTGCAGTGCTCAAAAAAGCAACTGGAGTTTTTGGAACGAGATTTAACTCCAGTTGGGAAAGGAAATCGAGAACGAAGGAGAAACGATTTTCACAGTACGCTGTAGGAAACGACCCGTTTCGCAAGAAACGAGTTTCTCGCCAACCAGAACAAGAATGACGTATAAGACGGTGTTTCTTGATCGTCCAGTTACTAAAGCTGTTTTTGCCAGAAACGTTGCCCATCATCCCGTTTCTGGTAACAGATATACCAACTGTATGGTTGCTTCTTTTTGGCAGGACCACAATGTTTGTCTTAATTTTTCTGAATAGGCTTTAGAAGAAACATTTTGTGATACGCTTTGACTGGCCACTAATAACCTCCTGTAGTATGTTTGGAATAGATATTATGCGATTTAATATCCTCCTTAAACCATATTTTTCTGTTTCAGCAGCATCCTTTGCTCGTCTTTCAGACTCAAGCTCCAAAATAGGCTCCTTAAGTATTGTCTCCCAATTTATAATTGCAAGTACCTTCGAATTTAATGCTTCATCTACTTGTTCAGCGACTTCTATTTCTAGTCTCCATGTTTGTCTGTTTCGATGGGACATGTCATTCAATTCCCTTGGAAATTCACCACTTTTATATATTTCTTCATATGCAAGCATTTAAATGATGTCCCTAAATCCACCTTTTCCATTTCACCTGCCATCTTTGCTTGGCATCCAGATTCAGGTTCTAAAATATCCACCTTAAAGTTTTCTACCGAGGCTAGAGAATATGATTTCTTCATATGCAAGCATTTAACTGATGTCCCTAAATCCACCTTTTCCATTTCACCTGCCATCTTTGCTTGGCATCCAGATTCAAGTTTTAAAATATCCACTCAAAGTTTTCTACCGAGGCTACAGTGGAAATCTTTGGCAATGTGACCGGGATGGCCGTTGATTTCCCCCATAAAAAATGTCTGGAAAACTTCTAAAGATTGTCTTTGAATCTGCCTTTGCCATTTTACCTGTCATCATGGGTTGACTTTCACATTCAGGTTCAAAAATTTCCACGAAAATTTTTGGACAGGCTTCTAAAGAAACGTTTGGCAATACGGATTGTATTGCCATTAATTCTTGCTTGCAAAGAATGTCTGGAATGACCATTAAGTGATTCGATGTCATCTCCAAATCTGTGTTTTCTGCTTCAACGTACTTCCTTGCTTGTATTTGAGATTCAAGTTTCGAAATAGCCCTCTTAGAGCGTGCCCTTTTGCTAGCAGAATTCACAGGGAGTTATATGCCTGGTAATTTTTGTGGGTCTTTTAGGAACCCATCATTACAAACTCACTACCATTGTAATTCAAACTTTCAGGCGGAAGATGCTTGTTCCAGGATGGGGTTGAATGCATTTGATCAAGAATGAAATGTGCTTCAGTACGGTGCTTAATAGTTGGCATCAGTAGCAAGAAACATGTTTGCTTGTATGAAAGGGAACTTTTAATGTGCATATGGTGGTTTTATATCATGGAATGCATATATGCCATGTTTTAAAAAAGCCTGTTTAACGTAGGAGATTCAAGTAATTTGTCATCGAATAATTTACAAAACATAAAAAAATGTTTGAATGTGCTCCAAACGAATGCCTTCTGTAAAAGTTCTTTCAGTAATGGTAGTCCTGTCGTGAATCATTTCAAAAACATTTTGCAATATGAATAGTATGCTTGCCATAAGGAGACTACTTTGCTCGTGGAGAGTTGATGCATGGAATCTAAGAAGAGCTAATCAATTTTAATTGATATGAAGATATATCTGCTGAATGCAACCAGTTTGCTAAAAGCCACATGTGCTTTTAACCCTGCAAGACAAAAGATTGAAGATATATATGCTAAAAGCAGTAAGTGTGCAAGAAGCCCCATGTGCTTTTAACCTTGCAAGACCAAAGAATTCTTGATGATTCAATCGCCTCAATAAGCATTGCATTACAAGTGTAGTGTAGTTGGGTTGAATTATGTGCACAGAGTGGCAGAGCAGGGTTGGTGTTCAAAAGAATGGCTCCAATTTGTTGGAGCTTTTTCTAGTAAATTTCCATACATTTCATTTTCAGATTGAAGGACCTTTCAATTAGGACATACCTCATATAGATACCTGTTTACATGGGTCTGAAATGATCTCGGTTTTTCTGATCAGTGGGTTTCCCTTTGTTACTAGATATGCTAAATTTCAATTTCAGTTTCTAACAATCACACCACTTACACAACAATACTAATATTTGTGTGATATGGAATTGCAGGAATAATTCTGATAACCTAAATATATTTTCTGTTTTAACTTGAAAAAAATTGATTGTGTTGTCTTTTCTGTTTTAACTTCAAGAAAAATTGATTGCGTTGTCTTTTTTGTTTTAACTTGGAAAACATTGATTTTATTGTCGATTTTGTTTCAAAAGTGCATTCCTTGTTTCAGGAAGAATGCCCTGATAGTCAAGGAACCCTTAAAGAAGTTCATGCAAAACCGCAACTGAGACGACAAGTTTCATTCAAAGTGAGAGAGCTATTGCTTATGCTTTCTCCCATCAAGTACCTAACTATGTTCAATGTAGTAAAGTCACTTGAAATTCATTTGTACAAGTCCTTGATCGGATGCTCTATTTCTGACAGATTTTAAATGTTGTGGTCAAAGACCTTAGATGTAGTTTCATTACACTATTATGGGTTTTCTGTTATTGGCATTCGATCAGATATTAAATAATTGTGGCGTGTTTTTTTTTTATATTTAGCGGAATCGGCAACAGCGGTGGTATCGTATTCGCGTTACACGGGGTCTAATCCCACCGGCTACCACTATAATCGCTAGGAGGAGCCGCCCAGCCCGCAAGGACGGCCCTCAGGTTAAGACGAGACTTGAACTCGTGACTTGCACAGTGGCACAAACGACTTAGCAGACCGTCTGCTGGCCACAAGACCAAACCCCTGTGGACATAATTGTGACGCTGGCCATGAGACCAAACCCCTGCGGATATAATTGTGGCGCTGGCCATGAGACCAAACCCCTACAGGCATAATTCTGGCATGTTTCATTACACTTTATGTGGACAGTTTATTCGAGGCCTTGGTGAGGTGGGGAGACAGTTAAGTGCAAAACATATACAACTCTTAGAATTTTATTCTCAATCAGAACTCTAATTGCCAATAAAGCTCTCTACAATTTTAAGATTGCAAATTGGTTCACATTGCTAAATTGCTTCAGAGCACTGAAATTATATGTGGGCAAGGACTATCGCTGCGCCAGTTGATCTTGTTATCCTATCAATTTGAGACTTTAGCCCTGAAATTTAAAAACATAATTGATAAGAGAGAGAAAAAACATAATTGATAAGAGAGAGCAAAAGAAACCAACAAAGCAACATTCATGGATAATAGATCTCGATAAAATGAAGAAGATGATCTCATATAAAAAAGATTTTAATTTTATTTCACAATCTTTTCACACTTTCAACACCGAAAGAAATCTAATATCTTGATTAAATCGCTCGCAGAAATTGAATATAAAGGTTTTAGATATGTTATAAATTTCAACCTTATGTAAAGGTTTTAGATATGTTATAAATTTCAACTTCATGTAACTTCCCACTAAATTCTCGAAAATATTATCGAGTTTTAATATTACACCTAAATGCAGAACCAACAGGCAAAACCTAGCTTATGATATAACAGGGTTTTACTATTTTGACTAGCATGAGCATGACTTCAATTCTTAACAACGTGTCCGAATCTCGAATTCTCAGTCTATTTATCCAGACCTTCAAATTGGTCGATATGTAACCGATTCTCTTTAAAAACGAAAACGAAAACAACTATAAGTGCTTCGGCTTTCTTTCTTTTTTTCGAAAGAGGGGTTAACTTTTAAAAAATCGAACAGTGATGCATTGATCTGATCATCACATAGAAAATCACTTAAAAGACAAAATGTTGGAGGCAACGGCCAGGCGCTGTAATAAATTTGACCACCGCAAGCAGATAGCTTGATATAATGAATGCTAATATCCTTCGATCATTGCAAATTTAGCCTCGCTTTTCTTTGGCTTTGAACATTAATGATACAGCGCAAAGAATCTGTAGAGAAAATAAATCGTTCAGAAACTCCGGACTTATCGATCTTAATGGATTGAAGCTCGAGGAGGTTTTCAATTAGGACGACTATGAAAAACAAATGGCTCCGTGGAGATCTGGATGCAGAAACTTTCACAAGATCCTTTTAAGACTAATTTTTTTTCCACTTAAAGAAATTTCTTCTAAAGCAATTTTAAGGGCGTACATAGTATTGATCATGAAAAGTACCTGATTTTACCTAACTAGTAAGCCACATCCTCTGGACAATATTGAACAGCTAATTTCAGGGCCTGTGTTTCAGATACAGAAAGAGAATGGTTGTGTTTACCATCGTAGTATACAATAAATACGTTTCGATCGTCTAGGGCTCGTTCTATGTGCTTAGTTGCAGGACAACCCACTGTTCTGCACCTGTAATAGCTTCTGCAAGATCGAAGCAATAAAATATCAGTTAATCAAGAGGCCAATTAAAGCGGAAAGAGTATCAGTATAGACAACCAAAAAAAACTAAAGAATGTAACAGCAATATACATTGGATATGGATGGCCTAATATGGTCATCTGCGTCAATTTTAGCCCAGAGAATTTATCCGATGGAATGTCCGCCAAATTCGCAGTGGCAGCAGGTACTCTGATAATTATTTTCACTCCCGAGTCCCTGTATAGGCAATCCGAAAAGAAATGAAACAATGTGACATGATCAATAAGACTCTCACTATATTTATTTACATAACAATCATGATATATTGATATACTCCCACTGATATAGGTGCCATCAGCCAGACTTTCAAACCAACCTGAAAAACATAAAAAAATAAGATTTTCCAAGTCTCAGAAATTCTTGCAAAACAGAGAAATTATCCTTTCGCTCATTCCAAATTAATATATAATAATAAAAATGTTAAATGAATATAGTTAATTTTGATTAAAAGCATTATAAGATATTAATAACTTTACTATAATTATATTTTATTCTTACACTCCATCATAAATAAAATATTTTAATCTCTATATTAAACAATAAAATAAAATAATTAAATCTTTATGTTATATAACAATTTTATATGATCCTGTCTAACATGGTATCAGAGTTGATGGATGGGAGAGAGCTCTGGAGAACGGCGGTCATGGCGGTAATGGAAAACCCTAGGTTTTCGGCCCGGTGCATCACAGAAACCATGGATGGCTCCTAATCTAGTTATGTTTTTCCCGGGATATGATGACCCTCGCGGGCCCATCGAGGGTTCTTACATATTATATGCATTGACCCATACTGGGAACACTGGTAACTGTTTTTTAGGGCTCGCAGAAAACTGAACGGCCGTATTTCTCGCTTTGATTTCCCGGTATCCACTTGCAGTCGGTCCCCCTGGTCGGTGGTCAGAGCAGGTTTTGTCGGTTTGCTATGGTGGAGGAGGATCTTGTGGACTACGAGGAGGACCCCATGCCAAATCAAGACATCTGGGCATATAAAAATCAACCGGCTATGGATCCTTGGGGTAAAGATCTGCCTAGCTCGACAGTTGTTGTACATCCGCCATTCCACTTGCCGCGCACTGGAAAAAAGCAGCATCCGGCTGTCAACATAGCGGACCTTCCGGTTCTAGAGTGCCCTCCGCTCTCGCCGGCAACGCTTCATCTGCTGGGTTCATGCCTTCAGACCTCTCCATCCTTCGACTCTCCCCTTCCTCACCCCGCACAGCCTCCCCTGCTATCCCCCTCGCTTACCTCCCAGCCCTTAAACCCTTCCACCACTTCCATAGCACCAGTTGGGCCCCCCGAACTTCAGCGACCCGCTCTATCTACCTATCATCCGGGATCCTGCAGTCTAAATCCACACTCCCCTATCCGTTCGGGCTGCTTCAGCTCTCCGCTTCTACATGCTCGTCCGGCCAGGTCTGCCCAGCATAGCACCTTGGACCCATGTCGCAAGCTCCTAAAGGAATTCCCTATTGGCAGGCGTTCAGATAAGCAGAAAAAAGGTCGGTGCCTTCGGGCCATAGACTCAGATATTAACTTGACCTTCGGGGAGGACGTTCAAATGGAGGATGCGATTGATACTGCGAGGAAAGTACTGGTTGGTCGGGTTCGTGGTCGGACCTATTCTGTGGAAAGATTGAGGCAATGGACAGAGGAGATTTGGGGCTCCTTACTGAAGGAACTGCCAGCCATAAAGGTCTTAGCAAGAGGCTGGTTTGCTCTGCACTTTCATAGAGCGGAATACACTCAATGGATTTTATCCCAATTCTGGCATATCGAGTTAGCTCCTATTCTTTTGAAGCGATGGGATCCCCTCTTTGATCCGGAGCGGGAACAACTGGGTGCAAGGCCTATTTGGGTTAGACTGCCGGGACTACCCATGCAATTTTGGACTCCCCAGGTGTTCAAACGCATAGGAGACGCACTGGGTACCTATCTGGAACACGACAAATCCTATGAGCGTACGGGAATTATGACCATGGCAAGGATTTTAGTACATCTCGACACCAGGGCTGGGCTGGAGGAAAAAATCACATTGCATCACAGACATTTCTCGCGCAAACAGTTGCTGGACTATGAGGGTGTCCCTTTTCGTTGTAGGAGATGCCACAAAGTGGGCCATCTGTACAAGGACTGTCCATTGCTCTCGAGGGTGACATCGGAGAATTCAAGAGGAACAAAGCAACAGCCATCAGTAGAGCAGAACAAAGGCGACTTAAAGCAAGGTGAAGGTGACTTGAACCATAGCGAGATTCCACCGGAGGCGGATACTGGAGCCACAACGAAGATAAAAAGTAGAAGGAAAGTTGCATCATCGCCAGCTCCACCTCGTACCCGTTCCAAGACTGCGGCGGAAGCATCATCTGCCCCGGGTAATGAATCATTTCCCATAACCTCTGCACTTTTTTCAGAAGTTATGTTTTCTGTATTGCACTCATCTCTGCATCCTCCATTCTCTGATCCGGGCTCTATCCCCTCTATTCCTTGCTCCATTGCCCCACCCCCTCCCACCATCTCCACCACTCCCTCCTCTCGCAGGATGGCATCCTCTCGCCCAAACCCTTCTACCTCCCATACTGGTTCGGGATCGCACCCATACCACCTTCGACCTCGTGTCCGACCAAAATTTTTGGGTCTGGGACTATCCCCTGGACGGGCTACAAATCATAACCATCTAGGGACCGTCCATCCAAAATCAAATCGGCCATTCACACTGCTGTGGCAAATGTAGCACAAGGACGACAATGCACTTTGAGAGGGCGCTTAGAGCAATTGAGCCCTTAGCCCTTGTTTCCCCATGATTTGGCTCTCCTACAATTGTAGGGGATTAGCCAACCCCAAAAAGCGTTAGGCTCTCAAAAGGCTGACTCAGGAATACAGATGTGACATCCTCTTCCTACAGGAGACTCTTTGCTCATCGGACAACACTGTGAGAACACTTCAAACCATCCTGTCGGGTTGGACTTTTCAAGGATTGGATGCAAACGGCAAATCCGGTGGACTTGCTATTGGCATAAACCCCAGGACTGTCAAGATCATCTCATCCTGGGGTGGATGGGGCTTTATTGGAATGGACATCTTCATGGGAGAACTAGGGCTAACATTAAAAGTTATCAACATCTATGCCCCAAATCAGAATAGACTGGCCTTCTGGCACAATCTATTAGAAAATAATCTGGTCACAAATTCTACCATTATTGGCGGAGATTTAAACTTCTCCTTGGGGGTAGGAGAATCCTGGGGACACCATGCACAATTGGACCCTATCTCCGAGCAGATGAGTATGCTACTGGACTCACACAAGCTTGTTGATGTCCCCATGAACAAGAAGGTCCCCACTTGGCATAACAGGAGAACGGGGCAGCTGCCTTGGGACGGAGATTGGACAGATTCCTTATACATGAAGACCTCATAAATAAACTACCCCTGTACAGACAATGGGTAGGCACTGGCGGCTTATCCGATCATCTTCCTATCTTACTACAAGTCAGTGGATCAACAAAGAAACCACGCTCCCCCTTCAAATTCTATGTTGGCCATTTGCAGGATCCTGACTACATCAATCTGGTCACGGACTTCTGGAGATCGCAACCCCCACTGAGGGAGCAGAGGAAGGCGGTGGATTTTTGCGATAGACTCAAAGCTTTAAAGAATAAGACTGAGGACTGGGCTAAGAGAAAGAAATTGAGAGATGATCAGATCCTCTCGGATATTGAGATACAGATAGCACAGTTTATGGATGAAAGGGGGACTGGCTTCCAATCGGAGGATTCAAAATTACTTCTGAACAACTTGGAGAAGCAAAAAATCAAGTTGTTACAAGACAAAGAAGAACAGTGGAGGTTAAAAAGCAGAGCCATTTGGCTGAAAGCGGGAGATAGCAATACCAAGTTCTTCCACAACCTTGCAAATGGCAGAAAGGCCTCCAACACTATCTGGAAGCTACCTAGTGAACCGGAAGGATGGGAAACAACGCACCAACAATTGGCCAAATTGGGTATAACACACTTTAAAAGGCAATTTACTACTCCGACTGCCATAAATCTCCCCGAAATTATCAACCTGGCAAGACACTTTCTAAGATTTGTTGAGTAGGAGGATACCAAGAATCTGATCCAACCTGTCGCTATGGAGGAACTGGAAGGAACACTCAAGTGGTTCAAGAAAGATAAGAGCCCGGGTCCGGACAGTTGGCCTATAGAGTTCTATCTGGCCTTCCTGGAGCTGCTGGGGGAGGATCTGCTGGCAGTGATCGAAGAAAGTAGAATCACCGGGCATATTCACCCCCCTATGAACTTTACCTACATAGCCTTGATCCCCAAATCTGACTCTCCATCCTCTTTCAATGACTTCTGACCAATTGCCCTTTGCAACTGCCTATACAAGATTATCTCCAAAATCATTGCTAACCAAATCAAGCCCATCCTATCTACCCACATATCTCAGGAGCAATTCGCTTTCCTCCATCACCGCCACATTCAGGAGGCCATTGGCACAGCACAGGAAGCCCTACACTTTATCAAGCAAAAAACCTTAAGGGCATCTCTCTCAAGATAGATTTAGCAAAGGCTTTTGACAAAGTAAATTGGCTTTACCTGAAAATGATCCTTACCCATCTGGGCTTCCCCCCCGTTCTCATATCCTGGATCATGGGTTGTATCTCATCTGTTTCCTTCGCTATACTTATCAATGGATCGGCCTCATCCTCTTTCAATATTGACAGAGGGATCAGGCAGGGCTACCTGCTATCCCCACTCCTCTTCTTGCTTGTCATGGAAGGCCTGAGCAGACTTATTGCATCCACCAAAAGAAGTGGGAGAATTAGTGGCCTAAAACTCATGGAGCATTTTTATCTAACTCATCTACTTTTTGTTGATGACATCCTGATATTCTTAAACGGGAGTGTCCGGGATACTACCTCGCTCAATGAGATTCTACTCCTATTCTGCAGTGCTACAGGCATGGAAATAAACCGGGGAAAATCCACTATATCCCTATCGGTTTGTACTCTACAGGAATCACAGCTTGCCTTGCAGAAATTTACTTTCCAAGAAACTGATCTATTGGAGGGAATCAAATACCTGGGCTTCAGGCTTAAACCTGATGGATACAAGATTGAAAACTGGACCTGGCTCATCACAAAAATAGAAAAAGAATGAGCCGCTGGTATCACAGGCTACTTTCAAAAGCGGGCAGACTCATCCTAATTAAATCCGTCCTCGAAGCCACCCCGGTATACTGGATGTCACTTGCCTGGATACCTAGGGGTATACTTCACAGAATTCAACAAATTTGCTGTAGGTTCCTCTGGAATGGCAAGAAGGAGGGAAAGACTTTTGCATGGGTAAAATGGACCAAGATTTCTACTCCTAAGAAGTGGGGAGGGTGGGGACTAAAAACTCTCCCGGCTTTTGCACAAGCCTTGGCTGCAAAACAAGGATGGCTTTTATTGAAACAGAACAGTCTATGGGCGGAGGTCATACATCACAAATACATTTGGCCATTGACCATCACTGACTGGATCCGAAGACCGAATTGGAATAGAAATGGCATCTCTGGGATATGGAGGGCCATCCTCAATGCTATGCCCATCATAAAAGATAGCCTGTTATGGAAAATTGGCAATGGCACATCTGTCTGAATTGGTATTGACCCATGGCCGGGATGCGGGAACTCCCACAGACTACCAGACGGTCTGGTACTCTTTTTAAATAACAGAGGTATAAAATTTCTTTCACAGATTGGCGACCAGCAGAACACCACAATTTTTTCACAGGCCTGGTTAGATGAACAGCACTGGAATATACTTGCTAAGTGGTATGATGATTGGAAGAGATATATACAGGCCCTTACTGAGACTCATATTAGATTAAGGGCAGATGAGGACGAACTCATTTGGGCCCTAGAAAAATCTGGTCATTATTCCCCGAAGATGGGCTATGATAAAATCATTGAACACAGAAAACCTGAGAACCTCAAGCGCTGGTGGGTCTCCCTATGGAAACTGAATGCTCCTCCAAGAACCAGACTGCTGATGTGGAACATATTGGAGAATAAAGTCCCCACTGGTTCTTACCTTAAAAAAAGGGCTTTCTCGGGGCCATCCCAATGTGTGATGTGCTTACAAGATGAAGAAACGACCCAACATCTATTCCTCTCATGTCCGACCACCAGGACTATTTGGTCTCAGGTCATACAATCTCTAAATATAAATGTGAACTGGCAGGGGGTGGATATAAACTCTGCGTGGGATCAGTGGTGGACCACCGTGGCAGCGGAAAAGCCTAGGAATCTCCCCCTCCTGGTTTCTTGGCATATATGGGTCAAGAGAAACTCTATCATATTCGAGAACAAAACTGTCAATTGGAACCTCCTCCACCCTATTATCTGTGCGGCATACTCAGAACTACCAAACGAGATCAATCATGAACAACCCAAAATCATTCGACAGGAGCAGATAAATAAAGATATGTCGTGGGCCTACTTTGATGGTGCCGCCCAACAGCAAGGTTGTGGTGGCGGCATCCTTTTGCATCTATCTGATACGCATTACTATATGATTAGCATGGGGCTTGGTCCCGGAACAAACAATCACGCAGAATTGATATCTTTGCGACACCTTTTATACTTTGCCATCATGAAAAACTGCCGACAACTGCAAATCTTTGGCGATTCAAAAACTTTGATTGATTGGTGTAACAACACCACTATTTGTCATGCATATACATTGAAACATATCTTGGAAGAAGTTGTTTTTTTCAAAACTTTCTTTGACCAAATATCTGTTTCTCATATCTACAGGGAAAGAAATGGAACTGCTGACCAGCTTTCGAAAGAAGCGACGCATCGTCCTCTAGGCGAGTGGATGATCGAGGAAATTTCTCCAACAGCGACATACAGATATTTTCACATGCCATATATAGATGGGGCATTTCAGTGAGGCAAAGGCCTCTATTATTAGATTTTGGATGAAAAACTTTTTGATTATGTATTGTATATATCTCAGTATATGCTAGTTAACTGAACCTCTTTATGTACAGGCGATCTGCTATATATTTCATGTAGGTCTCAGCACCTAATATTGTACACCCCACGGGGTTTTAAATCTCTGCAACAAGACTTGACAGTGGTCGAGGGCCACAATACAGCATATGTGTTCGGGCATCAACAACATGTAATTTCTTATTAATAGAAATTATGAATTTTCTTTCTCCGAAAAAAAAAAAAAACAAAAAACAAAAAACAAAAAACAAAAACAAAAAAACAAAAAAACAAAACAAAAAACAAAAAACAAAAACAAAAATAATTTTATATAGTATTTTAAAGAGCCGAAATAATTAAAAGTAAAATATTTATACCCTTTAAAAATATTTTAATATATTACTTAATAACTAATATATTTCAATATCAAACTATATATATAAAAAAATTGTGAACATAATAACATATTTTAATATGGAAAGAGAAATAGTAATTGAATGTAAAAAAGAAGGAGATTGTAATTCATTTAATTTTTAATATAAAATTAATTTGGAAAATACTAATATACCATTTTAAATATTATTAATGTATATTTCAAAATATATTAATGACAAATAAGACATTTTAATAGGATAATGCGATTTATAGGCAAATCATTTCAATGCCTATGTCAAGTAAAATATTTAAATGTCAACTACATAAAGTATATATTATATATGGTGAAAAATACAAAACTATTTATATTATATAAAACAATTCTAGTGTCACTATTCTACATTTTAGCCCTTTTATAATATATTTTTCAGTTAATTTTATCTCAAATCTAAAAAAGATTTGGTGGAATTACAAGTTTAAGCTATGTAGTCCACATAATGGAAGTGCCAAAGCCCATTTTCAAGGCATTGAATCTATTTATATATTAAAAAAAAATTAAGATTTGAATCTATATATACATTCAAAAATGCAATTTAAATAAGTGTTGTAAGGCATTTTAGTACCTACCACTCAAGCTAAAAATTTATGCTTTGGAAAAATTTGGATAAAAGATTATAGCCTACACTTACCAATGCTAAATTAATAGTGTTCAATAGGAAAATTGAATCCTATAGTCTTGCTTTGGTAGGAACTAATAAATTGAAATGTGAAGTGGATAAATTAATTGTTTGCTTAGACACAAGGACTTGCATAAATTTTGTTGCGTATTAACCACTAGTAAGTCTACACATTTACAATTTTACTCCTTTACCCCTACATAAGTGCTAAGGAAAATATAAATAATGGTGGGAAGTAACTCTTGGAAAGTATACTTATTTACATCTTATTTCTATCCATTGTTTATGTAAGAGCCTGCTAAAATTATGGTGGGAGGTAAGTGATAGTAAGTATGAACTATTTTCAAGGATTTTATTGGAAGATTCTCCTAGTTAAAAATAAAAATCACTACCCAAATATTTAAAAATCATACATGAATCATTTAGTTAAAATTTTGGGTTTGGAAACACAAAATCATCCAAGGCCTTACCCATTAGGATGGCTAAATAAATCAACTCAGATAAAATTCATCAAACAACGTCGATTAAGATTTTCCATAACAACTAATTACATTGATGAAGTGGAATTAGATGTGGTTCCAGTAGACATATGTGGAATTGTCTTAGGAAGTCCTTATCTTTATGATTGTGATGCAGTGTTTTACAGTAGAGAACATAAATATCACCTTAAGAAAGATGGGGTTGAATTTATTATTAGGGCACATCAAACCAAAAATCACTTGAATTCAGTTAATGTTAATCAGATGAAGCGATTAATAAGTTCAAACAAGCAGTTGTAATCATGCGTGTAAAGGATCAACATAACAATGAACATGATTCTTGTTTAAGTTATGCAACTCAGCTTAAAGATGGTTTGATTAAAGAGATAGAAACTTGTTCAGTTCTATGTAAAACCAAACATCTTATTCATAAGCAGGGATTACAACATGAATTACAGTTTGTGCCTAAAGCTCCTCTTCCTAATGTCAGAATGAATCAATTCAGTTTAAGTTTGGAACTTAACAGTTGCAGGGATACAGGTCAGTATTGGGGAAAGTCAGTGTTCAATTTCTCTTGTATTGTGTCGCCATGTCATGTCTCGAACAGTTTGGAAACCTCTTTTCAAGTGGAGAGGAAACCTATTTGTTTTCATATCAAAGCCTTTTCTAAAGCAGTGTCAAAGTGTCTAATGGGAACTTATGCATCAGAGGAAAGTGATAATCAATGGAAACATCATTTAATGAATAAAGGAAAAGTGATTCAAACAAATCAACAACTAATTCAATACTTTCAGAATCAAACTAAGTTGCAGCAAATTTCACCTTACAGTTGGATAGGTTCATTGCAGCAAGTTCACTTAGTAATCAGGAATCAGGAAAGTATGTCAATTCAAGTAGTTGGTTTGATGTCAAGAACATCTTTGATTGTCTCTGTCTTTCCGCAAAATAGATTGTTTATACATGTTGATGGTATTAAACAACATCCAATAGAGACTGTTTTCAAAGATTATGAATCACTAACTCATGGTTCTTCGTGGAAAGAAATCAATTGCCATGTTCATAATAGGTTGTTTTCCCATCGTCGCAAGTTGTTCATACTGCAGATGGATGAAACAGGTCACCGACTCAAAAAGTACCATGGTCAGCATCATCAGGTCATCACTTGCAGGTGATTGATCAAATGTATTGGTACATTGTCAGGGAAAGATGGAAAGAGAGGGAGTTCTACCCTCATCGACTATTTGCTTAGTCAAACTTTTGTGGTCCAAAAGCTTTCAAGTGGAGAGGAATGATCCAGGAGGATTCTGTTGATACATCACATAGGTGTTCAAGTGTCGTCGTCAGTATTCAGTGTCGTCGACAATTTAGTTCAGCTTCAACAATGTTGGTTATGGATCAGGTTGTATAGGTAATGTTATGGTTTCATGGCGTTCAGTTGAGATGGTTTAACGCCTGGTTGTCAACATGAGTTCATCGACAATTCCGCCAGGATTGGTCAATGACATGTGTCATGTCGTTGCCTCGTAGGATTTGGGTGTTGACAAAGGGATATCGTTGCAAAGGCAGCTGGTGTCGATGAAATGTATATGTTTTATGTCACATTGTCGACAAGTTCGTCATTAGGCGACGAATGATTGTAAATGGGTGATCAATTATTAAAATCCTAATCCTACATCTAAAACCTTAAACCATGCATTAAGGTATCTAAAACCTACCTAAATCTCTTACTTATCACATTCAAATCCTAATGCTAAGACCTAAACCTATGATTTACCAAAACATGTATTAATCCTAAAGCCTAAGTCCTAACTATACACCCTCGGACTATTCATTTTACATTCAAAACATTGTAAAAACCATAACACAGGCCCTAAACCACCAAATAACCATCGGGACAGCTAACCATGTCAGAGAGACATGTGATCAGAGCAGTGATAACCGTCGGAGGTTAACGTGACAGTCAGGTTATAAAACCACAGCAGAGATTGTAACATAACCGCAGGACATGTGAACAAATCGACGGACAGGTTCTAACCATGGTGGATAGGCTCTAACCGTGGCAGAGATTGTAACATAACTGCAACATGTGAACTTGTGGTTAACCGCCATGACCTAGGGTTGGAGTCTGGAAGCCGCACCGTCAGCCGAGACCGCCGGGAGGCAGTTGTCACATGCAGAGTCGGCAAGCGGTTCCGAAACTGCTGGAACAAACCTACAACCGTGTCCATTTGCGGTTTGATTGCGGCCTATTCACATGGACAGTTAACTCCTATGCATTGTTTTTTGACCGCCAGCATATCCAAAGTTTATTTTGGGTTTTTGCATTGAGTTTTGGTGCTATTCTAATTAAACCACCATGTAACCAATACCTAAGGTGTCATTTTATGACAAGACCTTAACTCAACAAACCCTAATTTCAGCTTATGCATCCCTAAACTCAGTCTTGGGAGTTAGAATGTATCTGAGGGCTTTTAAAAGGTGGATTTTCCTTCATGGATGAAGGAGAGTGGTTTTTGACTTTTTTCTTATAGATTCTAGAAGTCATAGGCAGTTTTGTTTTCAGTGTTACGAGATCATCCGGAGTCGGAATTGGAATCCCTAAGAGGCATTGGAAAGTTAGTTCAAAGGGCTATCTGATGACAGTGATCAGATGTGCCTGCGTGTACATTTAGACTGATCAAATCTCTGTGTAATCAACACCTTCTGTTCATTCCTAATAAAAACGGTCGCCCATCTTGAAAGCGGACCCGGAGACGTAGTCCATTAGGGGCGAACTCCGTCATGAATTTTGTTGTCTGGTATTGCTGTGTTTTTACTGTTTCCACTTATGTTATGCATCTTTATTATGTTTAATCAATTGTCATAAAGTCTTCTTATCAAGCAGTTTTCCTCGATTTCTGCACTTTCAGCTAACATTCAAATCATTAATGGTTAATCAATTCTATATCAGTTTTTTAGTTTATGATCATTTCAGATCAAAGGGCTTTGTTACAGTTTTGATAGCAAATACACTAAAGGTCACAAGTGTGCTGAGAAGAAATTATTTTACATAGATTGTGAAGAGGAGGAAGAAAAGGAACAAGAAACGTCAAAAGAAGAGGATATACACCATGAATAAACCCTAGAGAAAAAAGAAATGAATTTGACCATATTTGTTATGCATTGGCTGGAATTACCACTCCTCAAACTATCAAGATAGAAAGGCAAAAGAAGAAAAAGGTAATAGTGTTGATTGATTCAGGAATTACCCATAATTTTATTCATTGTAAGATAGCCAATGAATTGAATTGCTTCCTATATCCAGCACCAGAGTGTCAAGTGATGGTTGCAAGTGGAGGAACCATAAATTGCTCTGGAAAGTGCCATAATATCAAGCTATCCATGGGAGAAAATGTATTAAATAACGCAATGCTTTCCATTCCAATGCATGGTGTTGATGTTGTACTAGGAGTCCAATGGCTACAATCCTTGGGTACAATAGCTTTTAATTTTCAAGAAATTTTTATGAAATTTTCTTTAGAAGGAACGGAAGTTGAATTAAGGGGTATCACAGGGAAATTGGGAAAGATAATCAGCTCTAATGGAATGACAAAGATTCTAAAGAAAGAAAAACAAGGCATAATTGCACAATTCTGTTCACTAGAGGTTTCCACATTAAAATCATCTATTTCTCCAGATCTCCAAAAAGTCTTGGACAATCATTCCAAGGTATTTGAGACTCCCAAAGGCCTCCCACCTATTCATGATCATGATCATGTTATTCATTTGATTCTAGGAAGTGTTCCTCCAAACATCAGGCCTTACAAATATCCCTATGCCCAAAAGAGTGAAATTGAACATATGGTTGTAGAAATGCTAGAGGTTGATATAATTCAACCTAGTCAAAGTTCTTTCTCTTCTCCAGTAGTATTGGTTCACAAGAAGGATGGACATGGCGCATGTGTCTAGATTATAGGGAGTTCAACAAGCTCACTGCTAAAGATAAATTTCCCATTCCTGTCATTAATGAATTATTGGATGAATTGCACAATTCAATTTACTTCACCAAGTTGGATCTTTGTTCAAAATATCATCAAATCATAATGAAGACTGAAGACATTTTGAAAACGGCATTTAGAACTCATGAGGGTCATTATGAATTTTTGGTCATGCCTTTTGGCTTTGCCAATGAACCTTCTACATTTCAAGGTTTGATGAATTCCATTTTCAAACCCTTCCTTAGAAAATTTGTGTTAGTATTTTTTGATGATATACTAATCTACAACAAGTCTTGGAAGGAGCATGTTCAACATGTTGATAGGGTGCTCAAACTATTGGAGGAGAAACAATTACATGCAAAAAGCTCCAAATGTTTCTTTGGAGTATAAGAGGTGTAATATCTGGGTCATATTGTATCTCATGAAGGTGTTAAGGTAGACCTTAGCAAAATTAAAACCATTAAGGAATGGAAAATCCCCACATCCATAAAGCATCTACGAGGATTTCTCAGGTTGACAGGGTATTATCATAAGTTTGTTAAGAATTATGGGAGAATAACAGCCCCTCTAACAACATTATTGAAGAAAGATGCATTTTCATGGACTCCAGAAGCAACAAAAGCCTTTGAACATCTTGAAGAGGCAATGTGCCAAGCATCGGTCTTACTACACCGGACTTCACAAAAACATTTATTGTTGAATGTGATGCCTCAGGAAATGGAATTGGTGTTGTTTTAATGCAAGAAGAAAGACCCATTGCTTTCGAAAGTCATCCAATCAAAGGAAAGTATTTACACGAAGCTGTTTAAGAGAAGGAAATGTTGGCAATACTACATGCACTTAAGAAATGACAACCCTACCTAATGGGAAGACACTTCAAGGTAAAAATAGATCATGATAGTCTTAAATACTTTTTAGAACAAAGATTATCTTCAAAAGAGCAGCAAAAATGGGTCACAAATATGTTGGGTTATGACTTCGAAATCATCTACAAAAAGGGAAGCAAAATGTTGTGGCAGATGCACTCTCAAGAAAGGATGAGGATGTGGAAGAATTTCTTTGCACCATTTCTATTATCCAACCAGATTAGGTAAACGAAGCAAGGGATGAATGGAAGAATGATGAAGAAGTGTGGGCACTCATTCCAAAGTTACAACAAGATCCCAATACATCTGATACGTTTAGCTGGAAAAATGATTCGTTATGGTACAAAGATCGGTTATACCTATGTAAGAATTCCTAACTCAAACAAAATATTCTTAGGGAATTGCACACCTCTCCTTTAGGAGGGCACTCAGGATTTTTAAAAACTTACCACAGGGTTAAGAAGGAATTTTTTTAGGATGACCTTAAATCAGATATTTAAAAGTTTGTGGCGGAATGTTTGGTTTGCCAACAAAATAAAGTTGAAAAAATTAAGACCCCAGGTCTATTACAACCTTTATCCATTCCAAGACAATGTCGGGAGGAGGTTTCAATGGATTTTATCACAAGTTTACCCAAGTCCGAAGGAAAGAGTGTTATCATGGTGGTAATTGACAGAATTACCAAGTATGCACACTTTTGTGCATTATCTCATCCATTTAAAGTGAGTACATTTGCTACTACATTTATGGAAACAATTCAAAAGCTACATGGAAACCCAAAGATTATTGTAAGCGATAGAGATCCCATTTTAACTGGAAATTTTTGGACATAATTATTTTCTTGTCTTGGTACTCAGTTAGCTCATAGCTCATCTTATCATCCTCAATCTGATGGGCAAACTGAGATAGTAAATTTTTTTTTGGAAGGATATCTTCATTGCTTTGTATCTGATAAACAGACACAATGGGTCAAATGGTTGCCTCTGGCTAAATGATGGTATAACACTTCCTTCCATATTCCAACAAAAATAACCCCATTTATGGCACTTTATGGATACCATCCACCATCCATCACATCATATTTAAGAGAAAATTCTAAGGTTCAAGCAGTGGAAGATCACATCGAGCATCAACAACAAGTTCTCCAACTCTTAAAGGATAACCTCACTTTGGCGCAAAATAGAATGAAACAACAGGCAGATCAACATTGCAGTGAAAGAAGTTTTGATGTAGGTGATTGGGTATTCCTACGGCTACAACCATATAAACAAATGTCCCTATAAGAAGGATATTAAATTATCACCAAAGTATTATGGTCTGTACAAGGTGTTGCAAAAGATAGGTACTATGGCATACAAATTGGTTATCTAGGTTGAAACATTCTTCCGAGTGCCGGATGTATAAGCCTGCATTATTGTAAAAATAGGGCCCTCTCTCAAAAACCCAAGCCTTATCTTCCATATTCAAGAAAATTATCGTAAAGAAACCCTTCAGTCCTAATCTTAATTCATTTCACCCTTGGGTTGCCATTTATGTTGTATCCAACATTGCAACTCCTTCTCAGTAGGCCAACTACCTATGAACTTATAAATGAAAGCATGGTCTTTCATTCTTTTGCAATGGTCTTCCATACATTTTAAAGGTATAACAAATTTGGGGTTTTGAGTAGCTTTTGGAATGCACATTCCCCTCAAGTTGGCTTGTCATTTCGCACCTATAATAGGAAATTGTTGTGAGGTTCCACTGCCACTAGGTCGATCACGTTTGTCCACAATTTATGTTGATTTTCCTATCACAACGTGTCTGAAGGACGAGTGACCAACCCCCCTATCAAGACACTCGTCCCTATGCTTAGCGAAGACATCAACTCTGGAAACACACTTATAAACCTTGCAGAGTAGCGAAAATTTCTCAAACCCTACCACTCATAATCAAAACTCACCACCTCATTTTTTCATTCATCAACCTATATAATTCATTAACATACTTACCTTCAAAATACAAATATGATAATTTTTCTTTAATTACTTTTCATGTGGTCCTTTTATATTTACTTATATAAAGGTTAATAAATTACTTAGCAAACAACTTGGATTTTGAAAATCACAACTAAAATATTGTAATTTATTTTTTTAAATACAATCTATGTAATCACTAACTTGTAATAATGTCAAAATAGTTATATAAGTGAATAAAAAATAACAACTAAATAAAACCATATTTTAATTATTAATAAGGTTGTATTAAATTTACAAAATATTAAGAAATCAAAATTTATAACTTTTTTTCATGTAGATGTAATTAATATGATATAAATAATTATAAATAAAAATCAATATAGTTTTAACTTAAAATCTACAAATTTTTCATGTAGATGTAATTAATATAATATAAATAATTATAAATAAAAATCAATATAGATTAATTTTAACTTAAAATCTCTGAAAACATTTAAAAAAAATATCTATTTTAAAAAAAACTTAAAACAAAAATTTAATCATTAAAATATATACATATATAAATATAATTTTAATTATCAAACGAAAATGTATCAAATTTAAACCAACCAATAAAAAAATATTTTATTTTGATTTTTTCATTATTAATTATTATTTAATTATAATTGAAGTTGATTACAGCTCATTTGAACTTCAACCACATGAAACCGAAATTTCATAGAACATACACTGAGTATATTAAAATGTTCAAATTACTCAAGTTAAAATTTACCGATTTACTAAAACATGAAGAAAGAAGAGAAAAACTATAAATAAAGAAAGAAAAGGAAACTTGAAAAGCACCTGTGAAATTTACGCACGGACTCCAACCCCAGTGCGTTCGACCGCCTGCCAAGATCTTCAGACTCCGACCGCAGTGCGCTCGCCCGCCTGTCAAGATCTTCAGCGTCACACCGCAGTGCGTTCGCGGACTTGTAAAGATCTTCAACCTCACACCGCAGTGCGTTCTGTTAGTTCAGAGTATACATAAGATACAGCAGATTTATATTCAGAGATTTAGATGGCAAAGAATAATTTTAGAGACAGAGATATGGAAAAATAGTAGAATATATAAAATAATCATTGGAAAACAGAAATCACTTAGCATTACTGTTGGGTATTTTATTTTTTAAATGGGGAAAATACCAAAAACCAAATATTCAAACACACAGAGGCAGTGCTCTGTTTTTACTTTACTCCAGGATCTTTTGTGCACAGAAAGACTCAAAAAATTTCACAGAGAAAACAGAGTAATTCACCACCATTAAACTTTCTATTCATTAAAAATTGATACAAAGATTTACCACTGTAAAATCCTTTTTATATTCACTGCTGTGAAAAATAACTTACTGCTGTAACAAACGTTTACATGAGCTTACTGCTGTAAAACAAAATTCACACAGGCTTACAAAATTTCACGCTCCACCATTTCCTTTATGCAAAACCACACATGGTTTTTGCTATTCCTCTGTTTTACAATTCCTTACAAAACATTACCAAATACATTTGTGCACTGCTGTGCATTCACCCTCTGGTTCATCTTCTTCTTTTTCCGCACCATCAACATTTTTCACTGCTGTGAATACACATATATTTTACCTCCCGTGTGCTATGCATATTAAAAGTCAACACTAAGAAAAATATTACATACGATTTTTTATTTAATACATGCCGTATATAAATATATATAAAAACATATATTATAACATGCCCATGCTCATATTAAAAGAGCCTCACCAAAATCTTGTACCAATCATTAAATTCTTTTACCTACGGCGGTCAACCATAAGCCTTTTACTCCACGCAAAACATTGAATTGATGTGGGTTCGTATGCAGCTCCAGGTGATCAACGACGGAGAACACGGGAGCAAATCCAACGGTGGAGAACAATATCGGAAGACCAACAAGTGCTGAAAGTTAACCTCCGAGATTCTTACGTTGCGTTACGTCAGGGGTCAACCACGCGTCAGCTCCATATTTTCTCGGAGCTCCTTCCCGGATTATTCCTTCGTCGGCAAATCGTTCCGAGAAAATCTGGTGAACGGTTTCTGGCTTGGTTCACGGTTTCTGGTGGTCTGCGTTGAAATTAGATTTCAACACTCCCCTTTAATTTCAACAGCTGGGCATTCGGTCATACCGAGACACTTCCTCAAAAATTCAAAGCTTTTCTGATCCAATGGCTTTGTCAAGATGTCTGCAACCTGTTCCTGAGTCCTGCAATGTTCTAGGACAATTTCTCCATTGTTCACTAATTCTCTGATGTAGTGAAACCTTGTATCAATGTGTTTCGTTCTCTTATGAAACACTGAATTCTTTGACAATGCAATAGCTGAGCTATTGTCACAAAAAATCACTGTCGCTTTTGCCTGTTCTTGGCCTAAGCTTCTCAACATTCTTCTCATCCACACTGCCTGACAAGCTGCTGCTGTCGCTGCCACATATTCAGCCTCTGCTGTAGACAATGCTACAATGGACTGCTTCTTAGAAGCCCATGAAATGGCTCCTGAACCCATATTAAAAACATAACCGGAAGTGCTCTTCCGATCATCTACACTTCCAGCCCAATCGCTATCTGTGTACCCAACCAAATCTGAATGTTCTGAGGCATGATATAGAATTCCAAACATTTTGGTACCTTTGACATACCTCAAAATTCTCTTTGCTGCCTGCCAATGTGCCTCCTTTGGCCTCTCCATGAACCTGGAAATTAAACTAACAGCATACATTAAATCAGGCCTAGTTGCTGTTAAATACATAAGGCTGCCCACAATACTTTTATACAAGCTAGGATCAAAATCCTTGCTGCTGTCCTCTCTGCTGAGCTTTAATCCCATTACTGTGGGAGTGATGGCTGCCTTGCATTCTTCCATCTTAAATCTGCTCAAAATTTGATTTACATATCTTGCTTGAGATATAAAAATTCCTTTTTCATTTTGATCTACTTCTATGCCTAAGAAGTATCTCAACAAACCCATGTCAGTCATTTCAAATTCATCCTTCATGACTGATTTAAAATTCTCAATAAGATAAATATCATTTCCAGTGAAAATAACATCATCTACATACAAGACAACAATTAAAATTTTACCATCCTTTTCCTTGATGTAGACTGTGGGTTCTCCTTCACATTTGTCAAATTCATTATCCAATAGATATGAATCTATCCTGCTGTACCATGCTCTTGGCGCTTGCTTCAGCCCATAAAGAGCTTTCTTCAATTTGCACACTTTGTGCTCTTCACCTTTCTTCTCATATCCGAGAGGCTGTTCCACATAGACCTCTTCCTTTAACACTCCATTTAGGAATGCTGATTTCACATCCATTTGGTAGACTTTCCATTTGTTTTGAGCTGCTATGGACAGCACTGCTCTCACGGTTTCCATTCTTGCAACCGGGGCGAAAGTCTCCTCATAATCTCTCCCATACTGCTGCTTGTAGCCTTTGACAACCAGCCTTGCCTTGTGCCTTTCAATCTTGCCTTCAGCATTGCTCTTGGTCTTGTAGACCCATTTCACACCAATGACTTCTTTGCTTTTTGGTAACTCAACCAAATCCCATGTTTTGTTTCTCTCTATGGCATTCATCTCCTCATCCATAGCTTCTATCCATTTCTTATCTTTAATAGCTTCTTCAAAATGAATAGGATCATCAACATGACAATACAAGGCAAATAAGGAATTCATTCCTTCTTCATAAATTTCACTTAGATTTCTAAACTTCTTACCTCGTTCACTTGGTGTGCAAGTGCTTGAAGATGCACTTGAATTTCCTCCTTGTGGTGTGCTTGGAGAAGCACTCTCATTGATCCTCAATGGTGTACCTTGCTGTCCTTGTGTTGGCGCTGTTGTTTGGGGATTCATTTCAGCCACCTTCTCTTCATCTTCATTATGAGACAAACAGTTCTTGACATTGACTGTTTTCTCTATGCTTCCATCCCAAGCTTCTTCCTCAATGAATTGAACATCCCTGCTTACAAAGAACTTCTTGGTAGATGGAATGTACAGCCTGTAGGCTTTGGATTCATCACTGTATCCAATGAAGATGCATTTCTCCCCTTTGCTGTCCAACTTCCTCCTTAGCTTATCTGGAATGTGTGCATAGGCCACACACCCAAAAACTCTCATGTGGGTGACTCCTTGCTTTCTCCCACTCCATGCCTCTTCTGGCACTTTGTTCATGACTGCTTTTGTAGGACACCTGTTCAATATATAAACTGCACAATGTACAGCTTCAGCCCAATACTCATTTGGCAAATGCTTTGCCTTCAACATGCTCCTTGCCATCTCCATGATGGTTCTGTTCTTCCTTTCAGCAACTCCATTTTGCTGTGGAGTGTACCTTGCTGTAAACTGTTTATGTATTCCATTTTCTCTACAAAATCTTAGGAATTCCTTGGAGATATATTCACCTCCTCTATCAGTTCTCAAAACTTTAATGTGCAGCCCGCTTTGGTTTTCAACAAATGCTTTGAAGTTTTGGAATTTCTCAAAGACTTCACTTTTGTTCTTGAGGAAATATATCCAAGTCTTTCTTGTAAAATCATCAATGAATGTCAAGAAATATAGGCTGCCTGCTAATGATGGAGCTTGCATTGGTCCACACAAATCTGAGTGGATAATCTCTAAGGGTGTCTTTGCCCTTATACTCTTCCCTGATGGAAAACTTTCTCTATGTTGTTTTCCCAAAATGCAGCCTTCACATAGGCTGTCCGGTTTCTCTATCAATGGTAATCCTCTTACCATTCCTTTTCTGCTCAATAAGTTTAGACCTCCAAAATTTAGATGCCCAAATCTCAAGTGCCATAACCAGTTCTCATCCTTTGGCACGCTTTGGAAGGCCTCTTCGGTGACTGCTGCCATTTCCCTTTTGTTCTTCATGTCTGCCCTGATCCGGAGAGGGAACATCCTGTTCCTTGTCATCTTCACTTCAGCAATGCATCTTTTGCTGGGTGGTATATCCATGATGGTGCACACATCATTTTTAAAGAAAACATTGTAGCCCTTATGGACAAGCTGTCCAATACTCAAGAGATTACATCTCATTCCGGGGACATAGTATACATCTGCTATGGTTTTCCTTTCTCCTTGCTTTGAAAGTATTTTTATTTCTCCTCTTCCCATAACAGACACTTTACTATCAGTTCCTAGTGTGACTTCTGATTTCACATTTTTATCTAGGGCAGAAAAGAAGGCTATGTTTCCGGTCATATGGTTGCTGCAACCTGAGTCTAAAAACCATATGTCCTCACTATGTGCTTCAGCCATGTTACAAGCTAACAGGACATTTTCTTGACTGCTGTTTTCTCTTGTAACATTTGCATTTTGTCTGCTGTTCATATCATGCTGTTTCTTTCTACAATCACTAGCATAATGTCCATACTTTTTGCAATAATAGCATTGAACATTAGATTTATCATACCTTTGTCCTTGAGCATGATGTTGTCCTCCTTGTTGGCTGCTGCCTTGGCCTTGGTTCTGATTTGGATTGTTGCCTCTTCCTTGTGCATTTGATGAGTTGTTCCTTCCACCTCTATTCTGGCTTCTGCCTCTTCCTCTTTTGTTTCCTCTGCCTTGACCTCTGCCTCTTCCAAAGGACATCTAGGTCTTGAAGGCTTGCTCAAGAGATGAGTTTTCATTCCTACTCAACCTCTGCTCATGTGTTATCAGTGATGCATGCAGCTCATCAACTGAATAGCTTGAGAGATCCTTTGTCTCTTCAATGGTGGTGACTATGGCATCAAACCTTGAGGGTAAGACCCTCAATATTTTCTCCACAATTCTTCTGTCTTCAATGGTTTCTCCATGAGTTCTCATTTGTGTGATTACACTAATCACATGAGTGAAGAATGAGTCAATGTTATCTGACTCCTTCATGTTCAAGTTCTCAAAATCCTTTCTCAGCAATTGTAGCTTTGCTGTCTTCACTCTCTCCATGCCTTGATAGGCTGTCTTGAGGGTTTGCCATGCTTCATTGGCTATCTTAGCTGCTGCTAACCTTGGAAACATACTCTGGTCTACTGCTAGATACAACAACACACGGGCTTTTGAATCTTTCTTCCTATTGTTCTTCAGCAGATCCTTCTCTCCTTGAGTTAATGCATTGAACTCAGTTTCATCTGCTGGTTCTTCAAAGCCTTCTTCAACTATTTCCCATAAATCTTGGGAAGCAAGCAGAGCTGTCATAGTTATTGACCAGTAGTCATAGTTCTTCCCATTAAACTGTGGGAGCTGGGTGTTAAACAAACCCATACCAGTGCTTGTGCTGGCCATTCCTTGACTGTGTATTTAAAACACTGACTGTCTCTTCAATAACAAACAAGATAACTATGAAGAATACCTGAATCCTTTGTTGTCTGAGTCTTCTGTCTGCCTGAGAAGTTTTGCTGCAGCAACAACCTTCTCCCTTCAGCTTCTTTAACTTTTTTAAAGAGCCTAAGCCTGCTCTGATACCACTGTTGGGTATTTTTATTTTTAAATGGGGAAAATACCAAAAACCAAATATTCAAACACACAGAGGCAGTGCTCTGTTTTTACTTTACTCCAGGATCTTTTGTGCACAGGAAGACTCAAAAAATTTCACAGAGAAAACAGAGTAATTCACCACCATTAAACTTTCTATTCATTAAAAATTGATACAAAGATTTACCACTGTAAAATCCTTTTTATATTCACTGCTGTGAAAAATAACTTACTGCTGTAACAAACGTTTACATGAGCTTACTGCTGTAAAACAAAATTCACACAGGCTTACAAAATTTCACGCTCCACCATTTCCTTTATGCAAAACCACACATGGTTTTTGCTATTCCTCTGTTTTACAATTCCTTACAAAACATTACCAAATACATTTGTGCACTGCTGTGCATTCACCCTCTGGTTCATCTTCTTCTTTTTCCGCACCATCAACATTTTTCACTGCTGTGAATACACATATATTTTACCTCCCGTGTGCTATGCATATTAAAAGTCAACACTAAGAAAAATATTACATACGATTTTTTATTTAATACATGCCGTATATAAATATATATAAAAACATATATTATAACATGCCCATGCTCATATTAAAAGAGCCTCACCAAAATCTTGTACCAATCATTAAATTCTTTTACCTACGGCGGTCAACCATAAGCCTTTTACTCCACGCAAAACATTGAATTGATGTGGGTTCGTATGCAGCTCCAGGTGATCAACGGCGGAGAACACGGGAGCAAATCCAACGGTGGAGAACAATATCGGAAGACCAACAAGTGCTGAAAGTTAACCTCCGAGATTCTTACGTTGCGTTACGTCAGGGGTCAACCACGCGTCAGCTCCATATTTTCTCGGAGCTCCTTCCCGGATTATTCCTTCGTCGGCAAATCGTTCCGAGAAAATCCGGTGAACGGTTTCTGGCTTGGTTCACGGTTTCTGGTGGTCTGCGTTGAAATTAGATTTCAACATTACCTAACAGTTCTAGACTTTGGCTTATTTTCTTTGGCAAGAGAAATAACAAGCCTATACCTTGGCTTATTTTCCCTGGCCAGAAAAATTACAAATTTATAGAGAATTTAAAATCTTCCCTGAAGATTTAGAAACTAATGGTGGTGTAAAAGGATCCAGAATCCTCCCTGAATTTGGCTTCACACTTAACATGTTCGCCCGCCTATCGAGATCTTCAGCCTCCCTTCGCAGTGCGTTCGCCCGCCTGTCAAGATCTTCAGCCTCCCACCGCATTGAGCTCACCCGCCTGTCAAGATCTTCAACCTCCGACCGCTGTTCATTTCCCCCGATAAAATTCTCCGACTGCTGTTCATTTTCCCGCCCGAAATCTTCATCCTCCGACTGCGATTCGTTATCCCCCACAAAATTCCCCGAATGCTGTTCGTTTTCCCCGTCCAACTGTTGTTCCTTTCCCCGCCTGAAAACTTCAACCTCCCATCGCTGCTCGTTTCTCCCCTTAGAATCTTGGGCCTCCACTTGCCGTTCGTTTTTGCCATTAAAGCTTTCATTTTCCAAGTGTTGTTCATTTCTCAGCCTGAAATCTTTACCCTCCACCTGCGGTTCACCCAACTCCTCTTCACACAACTTCAAATCTTTAAACAATTCAAATTCTATTGAATCGCTGTGAGGAGCTTCGGTGCTTGGTATTCGAAGATTAGCTGCCTGTGCCAACCCCCTTATGCTCTTAAGACTGCAACATCCAGAAACCCGGAGATGCACCAAAGATATCAACGTTTCAGCACCTGGCAACTCCCCCACTGCTTCACACATTCTCATGTCCACTTCTCTAAGTTTTGCTAGACCACAAAACCCTGTTATTTGCTTCAATGCATGACACCCATTCAAGTCCAGCAATATTAGTGTTGTGGGCAATGCTCCAACCTCCACCAGTTCTGAACAATCGCTGACGTCCAGCTGACGAAGGTTGGGGCAAACGCCTTCCGCAAAAGATAATTCCTTTATTCTTGTACCGTGCAGGTCTAACTGTTTGAGTCGAAGAAACATGCACTTGGGAATAGCACAGTCCAACAATCTGTGCTCACTCTCATGTACTGATGCATCTTTTCTCTCAACATTTTTCACCCTGCCAAAGGGCACTTCCAGCAGCGGACATTTAATTACTTTTAAAATTGTAAGACTCTTTAACTCTCCTAAACTTGCTGGTAAATACTCAATTCTTCCACAATCTATTTTGAGATTTGTCAATTGTTTCAACTCTGCAACTGAGGCCGGCAAACATTTCCAAATACCGCCAAAGAGTGTCAAGTGCCTTAAGCTCCTTAGCTTACCAAGCGAAGGAGGCAGCATTGCCATAGAGGATTCCTGGAAGGATACTCTAATAATTTCCAAGCTACTTAAGTTTCCAATATCACTTGGCAATTCTTTAAGTTTTGCATTCCACAAGGAGAGTTTTTCCAGGGACCACTGCTGTGTGACCTGAGGAGGCAATACTTCCATTATCTGACAATCTGAAAGGTCTAAGCTTTCTAGCGTTCTGATATTTCCTAGAGTTTCCGTACTGAGGGTCAACTTGGAGCAACCCTTCAAAGAGAGATGTTTAAGTCTAATTAAACTCCCGAAAGATTCCGGCAGCGTTTCCAAACGGGAGCACCCATACAAGCTAAGATACTGGAGGTTTGTAAGATCCCCAAAAGAGTTTGGCAGCCTTTCCAAGTCACAGCTACCAGTCAAGTTAAGATGTCCGAGGTTTGAAAGATTCCCAATCGCATTCGGCAGTAACTTCATGCTTACACGCATTCTCAAATGTTTCAGGGAGCGGAGAAGAAAGAATTCTTCTGGCAATGCTTCAATAGCGTATCCCAGTTCAATCTTTTCCAGGTGCTTCAACATCCCAATGGACTTCGGCAACTGTAAATGGGCTACATCGATATTCAGCTCTCTTAACTGCATAGGTGCCTACAGTGAATTGTTCGTTTTAAATTTAAAAACCTCTACTTGCTATGAAAGGAGAAAAATGCACACAATCTTTTAATCACTGAAAAGAACCATAACACTACACACAAACTTTTAATTACCGAAAAGAACCAGACCGCAACAAAAGAAGTACCTCACTGTCACTCTCCCACAGTGTTTCCAAGTGGATCTCGCCGCCAAAGATTTCTAAAACTCTCAAGTTCTTTATTGGAATACTCGAAGGCAAAGAAAAGTAGCGACACGGCCGATCAGAGGAAACAACTTCTGTGCACCCAACACGTGAGGAAGAAGCAATTTCGGAAACACTTTCCGAGAACCCATGTGAGAAAGATACAGTTTCTGAGTCCTGACACACCTTCCGAGTCATATGACGAGATCCGCTTGACTGAAGAGAAATCCCACCGGAGCCATAGAAGATTTGACAATCTGAAGTGATTGGATATGCCTTCACACCATTCACCTTGAACTCTCAGCAGCTGCAAACCGCGCAGATCAACAAAAGGATTGCCGATTTCCAGATGATTTTCCAACGCAATGCCTGATGTTTGTAAGTTAATTCCGCGTACCTAAATTGTTTAGGGAAAACTGTTAGAAACAATAATAATTCAAAAGATGAAAAACAGATTAAATTGACCATAAATTTAAGAACACTAACCGAATGTGTAGTGCTTCAAACAGTACATACCGATGATTGGTGGGACACATTACAGAAGGCGTTGTCTGTTAAGCGCCAAAGACGAACCTTAGGTTCTTTCACTGCCAAAGCTCTCCCCAAGTCTCGAAGATGAGAATGCATTCTTATACAGTTTCTGTGGTCGACCTCTACGAGATACTTGTTCTCTAGGTTCCGAAAACCGATGGATCCTTCCCAGTTAGATGCGTCCCATATTTTGATGGCCTTCTCTCTGTTTTCTCCTATGAAGAAACAAGCAATGTCCAAGAAGATCTCTCTCTCTTGCTCATCAAGGCTATCAAAACTAATTTTAAGTCTGCTTTGCACATCACTGGGAAGTACTTTGGATATTTTTTGTAACAGGGCTCTCCAATACCCCAAGTCCTGGCTTTCGGAGTAAAGATGAGCCCCTATCACTTTCAGAGATAACGGCAATCCTTGGCACTGATCCAAAAACTGGTTAACAACTTCTTCAAATCCTACAGCAGGGTAAGACTGTTGTAAAGCGTGCAAGCAAAAAAGCTCTCGAGAATCTTCTCTATTCAGACCTTTCAGATTATAAATGGAAGAGCTCTTCATTCCACAGCTTTTAAGAAGAGCCTTATTGCGAGATGTAACTAAAATTATGCTACCTGAACTAAGGGTGTCCTTCAGCGGTGAAAATAATGCCCACAGCTGCTCAACAGAATCCACATCATCAAGAATTACGAGAACTTGAGAAGACGGGACATGACATTTTAACATCGCTATGCCTTCATCAATGCTATTCATCATCTGAGCCTGTCCAGTCAAGTCCTCATAAAGTTTACTTTGCAAGGATGTTAAAGAACCCCGAGATGCAGCTTCTCTCACGTCAAACAAAAAGCAAGATCGATCATACTCTGATCTCTTACGGTTAAAGAACAGTTTCGCAAGAGTCGTCTTGCCAACTCCACCAATGCCTGCTATTCCTGTAATCTTGACTTCCTCGCTGTGATGTTGTGACAACACAGTCCATTCAAAATCTTGTAGCTTTTCATCTAACCCAGTTTGATATGTGGCCACCTCCAAAAGGGGTTTTCTGGCCCTCTTCTGCACCAAGTGCAAAACCCTATCCACGAGCTCCCCCTCGTCCCTGATTATTTACAAATACATAACTAAAGCTGGTGAGAAACACGCTTAAAGAACTTAAAGGTCAATCGGGAAAAAGGAGTTAGAAATCTTACCCATTACACTCCTGCAGTTCCAAACCGCTTATATCTGCAACGCTAGAAAGGGCCTGTCTCCATTTTTGAACAGTCTTAGGTTCGTATCTCTTTTTCTTTTCTAGCTGGCGAAGGGCTTCAGCATACTTTCCGCAATTGCCTTCATCCTGCGTCCTCCGAAGTTCAGAAGGATTAACATGGTAAAAGACAGGGATAATGGTCGCCCCCGACTTCAGCATCAACAGGAGCTCGTCGAGACACCATTTTGACTCCGCATATCGCGGAGAGAAAATAGCCACATGAACAGAGGCCGTTGCAATAGCTCCTTCAATTTGACAAGTTATATTTTCCCCTTCCTGCATTTCTTCCTGGTCTAAAAAGACTCTGAATCCAGAGGAAAGGAGCCGTCGGTAGAGATGGCTGGCGAACGTTTTCTTAACATCTGGCCCTCTATGATTGAGGAAAACATCGTAAATATAATTGCTGTTGGGAGTTGGAGAGGCTGAGGAGGAAGCTAATGTCTGATTATTCGCCATTAATTATATTGGTGACTGATAAACTGCACTGCGCAAGCAGATGAGAAGATGAAGATTGCAAGAGGGGCAGACTCAGAGTGAGAAGTGCCGTGTTGATCTAAACAAGCACCAGACTGCTTGCTACCGAAAATTAGCAGTATGCTGCTCATCTCTCATATTTATTATTTAAATATTTAACGTCGGTGAGTCATTGTCCGTCCTCTACGCGGGATCCGTATTTTGATGGTGCGATGAGATAGGATATGGGTAAGTTCAGGGAATTGGATTGGCCAGTAACAAAGTTACGTGATGATTTGAAATTATACACCGTATTTGACTAAAGCATAAATAAAAAAATTACATATTAATGATAGTCTGCATCCACTGTGGAAAAAGGTATGATTTGCTTCTTGAGTTAGAATATCACAACTTCATCCAGTAATGTACGTCAAAACCTTCTAAGAAACAAACAAATTTTATTCGAATATGTTTTAATGATTGATTACTTAGCCTGCTGAGGATAACGAGAATATGTTTTTATTAGACCACTAGGTCATTAGAAAATGTCAGAGAGATTGACGGAAAGCCGTAGTCTAATTTGCTTAGAATTTGTTGCCTACTGCTTATAAGTTTTTCATATATGGTTTGGTTTAGTTTGTCTTCCATTTAGCAGGAATTATGAATTTAAATTGTGAATTCTCAACGACTTAAATAGCATTCTAAAAAAAAAAACTATATTTTAATTATCTCTATTATTGAAAATACTTTACTGGAATTGCAAATATAAATTTAAATTTTGAAATCTTCACTATTTAAATCGAATTCTCGAAAAATAAATTATATTTTAATAACCTCTATTATTGAAAATACTTTGCTGGAATTGCAGAAGATTCTCATTGGTATGCATTTTAACAAATGCAAAGATGACACCGAAAGACAAAGCCTTTCAGTACTTTACTCGGAATTCCACCAAGATTCTCATTGTTTAGCTTTTTAACAACTGAAAGGACACTGACAAAGCCTTAATATTTATATACGCGTTTCAAATTCGCGTTCTTCTTACGAGGTCCTTGTGAGGGACACGAAGAAGAAAGTCTTGTAGAACAAGATTATTACTTTTAGCTAAATTAGGGGGACACATTCACAATGCCGTTCTTCATCTCCGTGACGCAGTTCATAGTGCAATTTCGGAGTGTCTTTCCATTTTCCCGCTAACTTCCCTCTTCACGCTGTATTTCAGTCATGTATTGTACATGTGGGAGAATCGCTGTATATTTTAAGAATTCACTGGGCTTTTTTCACATGTATATGGCATTTTCTAAGGGTGCACGACTACCAGAATTTCTGGTTAAGGACGACAGAACAGCACATATTTTTTCTTTTTTATTTCTCAGCATTTTCTTCCCGTCAATGCAACAGCTAAAATTTTAATTTCTTTGTTAAGGATTGGTTCACATTATTTAAAATGTGAAACTAGGAGATGGGCAGTTTTTAAAGAAGATTGGGAAGAACCAACTTGCATTTTTTGCAACAAAAGAGTGATAGAAACGTAATGATATTTTATTAAAGAGTGTAGGTATGAAGTTATCCCTCATTAGTTTATTAGCAAACTAAAAATGAACAGTTTTAGTAAGCTTTTTGAAGAGATAAACTTCACAAAACAACAAATTTCTTACTCAAGATCCATAACAACAGAATCAGCATAAATAAAAATCTAAATATAAATTAAGCTATAGGGAATAGTCCCTTAAACCTGGAGGTCTTGTAGACATCATTAAAACCATTTCATTTCTCCTCGTTTTCTTTTCTTAATCTTCAATTATTTCACCTTGACTTCTTCGTGAATTTTACATAGGCATCAGGAATTCACTGTCTTGTGGACATCATTTCATTTCATTTCCTTTCATTTTATTATACTAAATTATTCAGTTTTTCATGACTTGCTATTAATTTTTCTTTGACTAAAAACATTTAAAATCTATCCAAAGTTTAACATTATGAAATTAAATTTATTATTTTTAAATAAAATCTATTTCTATTTATTTCAAATATGATTGGTTGAAATGTCTCCCCTCTTATTGTGTAATGATGCCAAGAATTGATTTTTGTGTACTCTATTATTAATCACTATGTACTATATCACTAATTACTATGTACAATAAATATAAATCATTTGAAAAATAACATTATATATTAATTACTATGTACCATAAACATAAATGGTTTGTAATTAAATTCAAAAATTCCATTTTCTCATTGGTATAAAGTATTGAATAGACAACTTTTATGGGTTTTATTTTTTAATTTACAAAAAAATAATCTAAAAAATATAAATTTGAAAAAAAATATGTAAAAATAACTTGTGTACAATTTCTACAACTTTCATTATATCAATCTATACTATAATGACATGACATGTATATTATAATGTGAGGGTTATATATAAGAAAAAAATCATTATTCAATATTAAATAAATAATTATTAACTTGTTATTATTTTCTTCAATGTCAATTATATATATATATATATATATATATATATATATATATATATATATATGGTTAAACTTGGGTGCTACGTTTAATAGTGAGGCTGCTTGGTGTCGAGCGTGGAGTAGCGACCGAAGCTCAACGAACCAAGCCCTTTGGAACTCTGGTGTCCATGCAACTGACCAATCATTGACAGGCAGGTAGAACCAATGCATGCTCGACAATCGCCGCTAGTCACCCATGCATACCTCCCCCTCGACGTGTTGTTCCATGCTGTTTTGGCTGGCTAAAACTCCTGCGTCTACAGACTAGTTTTCCTTTCTTCACGATTCAGAGGAATTTGCGTGTTCAAACTAGTTTACAGAGGAATTGTTTTCTCTGTTTCGTCTTTCCTAGTTGTTTATGTCTGCTCTTGCCTAACTTTCCATTTTTCTAATTTTTTCCACCTGGTGTTCGTTCATGCTGGCGGTATTCATGCTCTCCCCTCGGCACGCGCCTGAAAAGAGGTCAGTACATTAACTTATCCTTTTTTCCTGTTAACCTTCTGTAGTTTCTAACTTTTGAACATGTTTCAAGGTATATAGTATGGCGTCCTGAAAAATATAGTGATGATTTAGTCTGGGTGATTCCATGGCGAATTGTTCTTAAGTCTCTGGTCCCTTACAAGTTAATTCTTGTATCTAATCGCTCAACTGTTTTGAGTTAGGTGTTGTTTTAGCTGTCTCTTCATGTCCCTAGTTCTGTTTTGGCTATCCATAATGCTTTCGGCTTTTTTCCTTAAACTGAAGAAATCCATAGTTTTTTACAAATCATGCTCCGACATTCGCTTTAGAATTGGGGCATGGTGGTGCATCGTTGAGATGTACTACTGCTACTTAGTTTGCTAGGAAGCCTCCTCCAATTAGATGTGTTTCAATCCGAGGCTCTGAGCGACGTAAGCATTTTCGATCTAGTGTTTGTAATGGCTTCCTATGGGATGACCGGAAAGAGGTAATCGGTAAATTTCCTCCGGGACTGGAAATCCCGTAGCCTTCCTTCGGAATGAATTTCAAATTTGCTATGGTTTCTTGTCCTTAATATGACGTGTTTTTGTACTTAAGTGTACAGTCAATCTAGGAGCATCCCTCTTTTGTCAAATTGTCGGTTAGCTATCGTCATTCTCTGCTATGATCCCTGGCTAAGAGCTGGCCTATTAATCTGTGCCTGCCTTGTATTGATGGAGCCTTCCTTCCAGAGTCTTCTATGCGCTGATCCCTAAGTATGCTATGAGCCATCCTCCTTTAATTCCCCCCATCTGGCATTTATCTCATCCAAGTGATATGTTCATATTTGGATCAGGGGATGATTAATTTCCTGTACAATCCTGACCTGGAATTTAATTAGGCCCCCTGGGATCTTCTGCCGAGGCGTGATTTTTCTAGAATTGAATGGACGTTGGGTCGGACGCATCGGCCACGGAGGCCATGGTCCGAGCCACCATCTTGGCTGAAAAGGCACGTGAGGCTTCCAAGGTGTCTGCTGGGTGGCAATCCACCCTGGACGACATGATTGTTAAACCATCGTGGCATGAGAAGGATGGGCCCCCCTCTAGTCTTCCATTTCAGAACGCATATAGCAAAGAGGAATCCCACCTGAAGGACGAGCGACTGAGTGAACATGCGAACCATTACAACAAAGCCAGGAACCCGGTTAAAACCACCCCCCCGCCTCAAGCTATCTCTCTGGACAGTTCTCATCTCTCTGAAAGAATTGAAAGCCTTCAGGATCTCGCCTTGGTGGGCAGGTGGCATTTCCCGGAAATGGACGATGCAGCTATGAGAAAATGGCTCGACGACCGGTGGAAACCTTTGATTGGTTATACCCCCATCATCTCCCGCCTCATGAAAGAGTGGTATTGTTTCCACTTCCTGAAGGCCTGTGACTTAGAAGCTGTCTTGAAGGGTCCCTGGGTTTGTGGTAGAAGTTTTCTAGCTCTCTACAGATGGTATATTGGATTCGATCCTTTAAAAAACACTCCATCAAATAATTTGATTTGGGTTAAACTCCCAAATCTCCCTCTGGAAATGTGGTCCATGGAATCCCTCGCAGTAATAGGAAACTCCATTGGCAGATTTGTTTATTTCGATCCATGGTGTCGGGGAGAAAAATATAAAAGGATAGCATGGATTCTCATCGAGAAGGCATATAAAGGGGGATATCCAGATCATATTGAGATTGCGTGGGGGCGCTTGAGAATTAAACAAAGGTTAGATTTTTGGGGTATCCCCTTTAGGTGCTCCTCATGCCACAAAACTGGGCACTTGATAAAAAATTGCAGGCGGCATGCAGTTCCGAAACCAAGGGTGTTCCATCGCAGATTCCGAATTGATTCATCCATTCCCTTTACAGAGAAGATTTCATCGCCTTCAGTCAACTTATCAGCGACCGAACTTGTGGATGAATAGGCCCTTAAAAATCTGGATCCCACTCTGTCTCCGCGGCTGACATCTCAGGATTTTTCTTATGGGCCCGATACCAAACCGACCTCCTCAGCAAAGCCTGTTTGCTCCGATATAAATAGGTTTTCATCTAATCTTTGCTCGCCCATTCCTGAACCTACGGATGATAAGGTTGTCCCCTCTCCTGCGCCCTTACAAATAAAAGATTTTATCGTTGGCTCCCACCCCATAGTGATTTCATCTTCCTCCCCGACGCCGGATAAGAATCTTCTTCCCTCCTCAAAAGGCAAAGAGCCTTGGGTGGCGGCCACTCCTTTCAATTCCCCTGAGTCATCTCCAGTTAATAGGTGTGACAGTGATATTGATTTTTTTCTTAGTAAAAAATCTCTCGAGCTGGAACCTTTGACCATTCATAAACCGAATAGCCCTGCTTCTCCATTCATAAGCCCAAATTCTGCAAGGAATATTACAGTAAGAAAGAAACACAATGGAGGGAGTCGACATTTTAGGGGGAGAACGATTGTTTCAGATTGTGGAGTAAGGAACTTATCACTTATCGATGTTCCCATATATGATATGACTGAATCACAGCCTCTTAGAGCGAGCATGGCTGGTGAGCCGTCCAAATGACTTTTATTGTATCCATGAATATTAGGGGTTTAGGCGCAAACCCAAAATTCTTGGCGCTAAAGGACATCTTCCATACAGCTCGGCCAAAAATTATTTTAATCCAAGAAACCATGCACAACAGTCAGGTTTCCATATCTTACTTTAGGAAAATGTTTCCTTCATGGTTTATGGTTGCCTCTGAGGCAAGAGGCCTGTCAGGGGGGCTGGCAGTCTTATGGGATCCTGATTGGATCAGTGCCAAAGCCTACAAGTGTTTTGCTGGTATTCTTATTTCGGCATTTATCAGAGGTCAAAGATTCCAAATTAATATTTTGAACACCTATGCGCCCTATAAGAACAGATTCCCTTTCTGGGAAAAAATGTTTGCCTCGGAAATTTTTGAACTTGAATCTCTGATGATTGCAGGAGACCTAAATCTAACTTTAAGCTCTGATGAATGCTGGGGTAACTGCAGAAAAAGAGACCCGCTTGCTGACCGTATTAAGCTGGAACTTCTTAATAAAAATCTTGTGGATATTGCTCCTACAAAAATGATGCCTACGTGGGATAACGGAAGGTCAGGAGAAGCGTATATTTCTAAAAGGATTGATCGTTTCATTCTGCATGCTAGCATTATAGACAAGATGGGCATGCCTATCTCATCCATAGGGAACGCCTTTACATCTGATCACAGGCCTATTTTCCTCAGCTGGCGGGAGAAGGGCTTCAGAATGGGATACCCCTTCAAATTCAATAGAACATGGTTAGAGGACCCAGATTTCAATAAAGTCATATCTAATGCATGGAAGGATCTATCCGTAAGAGATTTGTCTCCCCCATTTATGACTTTTAGAGAAAAGATGGCGGTTCTGAGAAAGGTGGCGAAGGAGTGGCAATATGATAAAAGAAAAAGGGACAGACAGGCGCTACAAGACATACAAAAGGAGATGGACAGGATTTTAGGGTCTATGGATGCAAATGTTTTTCCTCTCAGCATGAAATGCCGCATAAGAGATCTTGAAAAAAAAAAACAAAAGCTTTTGGAACAGGAGGAGGCCTCATGGAGGCTCAAAAGCAGGGCAATATGGCTAAAGGATGGTGACCGGAACACTAGATTTTTTCATAAATTTGCAAATGCCAGGCGGGAAAAAAATACAATTTGGAGAATTAATGATGGTAAAGGTGGTTTTTTTGTATCCCAACATGATATATCAAATGAAGCTGTGAGGCATTTCAAAAACCAATACAAAAGAAGGGAAGTCTGTGATTTTCAGGATACTCTTTGGGGTATCGAATTGGCTCCACAAATGTTCGATGATGAGAAAAACACGAGCCTATTTCAGCCAATCACAGAAGAGGAACTCCTTGGAATTCTCAAAGCGTTCAAAAAGGATAAGTGCCCAGGCCCGGACGGCTGGACCATAGAATTCTTCTCTCACTTTTTTGACATCATCAAAAAAGACCTGCTGAGGATGGTTGAAGCATCTCGTATGTCTGGAAGTATTCACCAGATCACAACATCCACACAGATTGCTCTAATCCCAAAAAAGGCAGAAGCGGAATCTTTCCAAGATTTTAGGCCGATCTCATTATGCAATATTTCTTTCAAAATCATCACCAAAATTATTGCTGAGAGAATGAAATCGACTCTGGCCACTTTCCTCTCCAAGGACCAACATGTTTTTTTAAAGGGGCGCAACATTTTGGACGCAGTTGCTATTACACAGGAAAGCCTTTTTTCAATGATATCAAGGAAAACAGATGCGGCCATACTAAAAATTGATTTGCAGAGAGCCTACGATTGTTTAGATTGGGGATACATTAGATGTTTATTGGCAAAGATCGGCCTAAAATTAAATTGCATCAACTGGATTATGTCATGCGTTGAGAATGTCCACTACTCGGTCATTATAAATGGAATGCCTTCTCCTTTCTTCCCAACGGAAAGGGGTCTTCATTAGGGGTGCCCCCTCTCCCCTCTTTTATTTATTCTGGCGATGAACTCTCTCAGCCTTCAGATTAACAAAGCAGTGGCCGAAAATAGATGCAGGCCGGTCAGGATTTGCAGGGACATCTATATATCTCACAACCTCTTTGTTGATGACGTGCTCATCTTTGCTATGCTTTGCAGGGTATCCTGGATTTGCCTAAACGACATTCTTAATAGATTCCAGAGAGCTACTGGGTTACATATTAACAGAGGAAAATCTACCCTTTTCCACAATGATTCAAACATGGAAATGGTGAATTGGATCGCTGAACTGCTTGGTATAGAATCGAGATCGCTTAAAGAGGGTTTGAAATATCTGGGATTTCAACTGAAGGCCAAGGGCTACTCCAAAGCGGATTGGCAATGGGTGTTGGAAAGATACTATAAAAAGATCTCGACTTGGGAATATAAGACTCTTTCCTTGGCAGGAAGATTTGTTTTAACGCAGGCAGTCTTAGCGCAATTAGCTGTTTATTGGGCTCATATTTTCTACCTTCCAGCAAGTATTATTCACAAAATGAACAAACTTTCGGCAAATTTTATATGGGGCGGAAGATCTAATCAGAGCAAAATACATTTGTCTAAAATGGAGAAGATCTCTTTACCAAAGAAGCTTGGCGGTTGGGGTTTGCTAGACCTACGAACATTTGGAAAAGCGCTCTTATGCAAAGCGCTGTGGAGGGGTATTTATGGTGACGGACGTGGAGTTTAACTATTAGAAAGAAATATTTGCAAGGTAAAGATCTGGAATTTTGGTTCAGGAGGGGATCAATCAGAATCAGACAAGGATCTGCTATCTGGCTCAGCCTCCGGAAAGTTCAGCAATACTTCTTAGAGAATTTGAGATGGAGCCTTTATTCTGGCAGCCGTATCTTAATTGGAATCGACTCCATTATGGGCGGGCGAGAATGATTTTTCTTCCCTGAAAACCTCTTACACTTTTTTTACAGGAATGGTATTTTTACGTGGGATAAATAAATATCGACCTGGAGCGGCCCTATTCCTTTATGGAAAGATGGCCACGATCTTCATCTGCCAGACCCGCTGATTCCGATATGGAAAACTGTAAAGGATGCTCTTTGTAGTTTTGGAAGCCATCGCTCAGGGACAATGGATCATCTTATGTGGATTGTGCCAAATGCAAAGCTTCCGGCTCATGTTAATGATATCTACGTTGATATGATTAATTCTAAGGCATCAAACTCTTGTTCCATATATCCTATGAGTTTCTGGAAGTCGGGATGCCTTCTCAAAATGATTATGTTCTTGTGGCTGGTTTTCAACAACAGAAATTTGACTTGGGAAAATATGAAAAAAAGGAGCTGGCATGGTCCGAGTAGATGTGCTATGTGCGAAGCTGCGGAGGAATCCAATCTTCATATGTTCTTCCAGTGCAATTCCTCTCTTCAGATCTGGTATGAATTCTCTCTGCTTTATGGTTTCCCTCATGTTGTTTTTGTTTCAGTCCAGGTAGCTTTTCAATGGTGGTGCGCTCAAAAATATTCATGGAGATTTCTGTTTATCATTGCCCTATGGTGCTCATGGAAATGGAGGAACGCCAAAATCTTCAAAGACTCAAAAGATCCTCTTAATTCAATCTTGCATCATATTGTTTCCATCCACGATGTGATGCCATTAAAACAGCCCAAATCGAAAAAAGATCGCAAAAAAGAGGTTGAAAACCCTCTCAAAAGTGTTCCCTATGCTTTCTTTGATGGGGTTGAGCAGAATAATATATGTGGATGTGGTGTCCACGTTATTATGGACGAGAAGCTACAATACTTTTTATCATGGAACGGTGGTAATGGCTTAAACAGCTTGGCTGAAGCGAGGGCTCTTGCAGGACTACTTTCCTTCTGTGTGTTTTTTGATATTTAGAACATTTCAATTTATGGCGATTCAAAAACGATGATCGACCATGTAAGGGGAGACTGCCACATCAGTTGTCCTCATTTGTCTGGGTGGATGGACAGGATTATGTTTTTCTGGGGGAATATGAAACAGTGCTCAATTCACCACATCTTCCGTTCCCAAAATGTTCAAGCTGACTGTCTGTCAAAGAAGGGGCTGACTTTAGAGTCTGGTTCTTGGTCTATGTTGGTTTCTGATGGAGAGCGCTCTTGCTACATCCAGGACTTTTCCATCCCTGGGTTATGAACCCTTCTTTTCATCTTTTTGCGTTCTCTACTATACATCTAGTTTTTTTGTTATATGTGTATAGACATCTGATGCTCCTTTTTTCTAAAAGACTGTTTAGCTGTGATTTTGGACTGATGATGTTAGGCCTCCTTTGGGATGTCCTATTTCTGCAAGTTTTTGATTTCATATGCTGGCAAGCTGGCTATTTTTGAGCCTTTATGTATCATCTGAACTTTTATATTGACTCAATATAATACTATGAAGCTTTTTCTCTCTGAAAAAAAAAATATATATAACTTTTATCTACCAAAAAAATGTTTACCATCCATCCATTACTTTGGAGAAACTTATCACCCTCGTTGATTAATAATGACTATGTAAATAAAAAATTTAATGCTAAATTTTTCCTTCGATTAATTTATTTCATTCACTAGCCTAATCCAATTGGAGATATAACTAATCAAAATTCACATAGTTATGAGCATTATTATCTTTCTCATCCATATTTCCCTAGTGTGTAATATACATGGCTAACAGTACATGACAATACTTCATGCAAGGGTTTATTTTCCAATCATTTCAAATGCGTGGTGGATATGGCTAAGAACTTCAACAGCTGAATCAAGCGGCATATGTTAATCTTGAAGTTCGGCCATCACATTGGTCCCACCACTTCGAGAAGCGGACAATCCCTGTGGATCTCGGCGGTGGGAGCTCTGTACACTGGGCCATTTTCAGATTGTGCATAATTCAGTCGGGTGTATTTTCTACTTGCAGTCGCTTGGGTGAGTAAGCAAGTATTAGTTGGGTGTATTATCATTGTGCATGATTTAGCTGGGTGCATTATCATTGTGCATGATTATGGGTGTATTTTTTGTTGTTTATTTTCTCAGGTTTGAGTAAGTATTATTATTATTTAATTGTAATTTTTATTAATTTCTGATTTTTATATATTATTTTTAGATTAGATTATTAGAATTATTTTTTTTAATATTATTTTTAGATTACATCATTAGAATTAGTTATCTTTCATGTGTGGTCGATTTTTTGTATTATCTAATTTTTTTAATGTTATGGAGTGATTTTTATTGTGTTTTTAATTTCTCTATTATGCAGTTGTTTCGCATTTTCATTTTTCTATATTCTAGCTCTATTTTAATTTTGCTATGTAAGCCACTTTGGAATTTCATTACAGTTTGATGGTTTTGAAAAGTTAAAGATATTTCTCATTTCTTGCACTTCAGAATTTAATCATGGAAATTTCCCTTTGTTGTGGCAAAAGCATTTTCATTTAATTAACAAAACATTTCCATTTCATCAAGGCACTATTTAAACCATGCATATAGTTTTTCCACCCCATTAATGCATGCTCAATCTTTTAAAGTCTTGCAAATATATCTATTGCTAATTTTTGCACTACTAAATGCCGAAGTATACCTCTAGCTATTAAAATTGGATATCAAGCTTTTCATAATCCACTTATCCATCGTAAGTAAGAATACTAATATTTGGTTTAGACTTGAATGGTGTGACAAAAGTTGTAGAAAATGAATTACCATTAATCAAGACTTGAAGCTTCGATCCTTGAATCTTCTTCTCCATTCTTAGATTCTATTATTAAGGATTCTTCCTTCTTTATCATCATCTTAATGAGATGGGTCATATGTATAAGCTTGACAATGATTTACTAAGACAAGGAACCAAGCTTCTAGTTTTCTTTTTGTTTCTCTCATTATTCAAACCCTTCCAAATGAATGTGAAGATGTCATAACTGTAAAATAACCTCAAAATTTTGGCATAACCCTTTATGAACATCATAAGGTAGAATAACTAAAGAAGAACATAGAAATGCCACATAAGTCAACCAACCGCATGTATATCACAATACATCATAATGATTTAGGAACATTACGATGAAACATAACCCTTGAGGAAGATACAAGGTGAGATAACCTCTAAGGAATGATGTAATGTGACAAAATCATGATAAACATAGTAATTTGACATAAGTCAAAGAATTTGAATGTCATGATGTGATGTAGAATTAGTGATTATCACAATTAAACATAACCCTTGGCATACATCATAAAGTAACATAACCCTTGATCAATGTCACAATGTGACACAATGATTGAGGAATGCAGTAATTCAACATAAGTTAAATAAGATGAGTATAATTATAGTGACATAAGCATAGTTAATCATGGGAAGCCATTGACAAACATAGTCAATCATGGTTATCCATAGTCTACCTATGTTAGGAAGATTCAACTAAAGTAAACCATGGTCAACCATAATAAGAGAAAGGTTAAAAATAATGAACCATGGACAACTAAAGGAACCATGGTTAACATAAGTCAACCATGATAAACGCCATAATACTAAATAACCTAACCTAACCCTTGGGAACATTGCATTATGACATAGCCAATGAGGAATATAGCAATTCTACATAAATTAACCAATATAAAGGTCACTATGCTACATAACCATTGGGGAACATTAAAATCAAGTATATCCTTTCATGAATAATGAAATGCAACAAAATCCATCAAAAACACTATAGTTTAGCATAAATCCACGAAGGATAACTTTGCAATGTGACATAAGGAACATCCCAAATGTGGCATAGCCCTTGGTGAATGTTTCAATGCAACAAAACCATTGAGGAAGGTATACATTGCATATAAGCTTACTAAGATGAATATCACAATGCATCATGACCATTGAGGAACATCACATACAAACATAACCCTTAAGGAATAACAAAAAATGACACAACCCTTAATGAACATTGCAATGTGACATAATCATTGAGGAACTTTGAAATTTGATATATGTCATTGAATATTTATATAAATGCAACATAATCTTCAAGGAACATCACAATCCAACATAACCCTTCAAGAACGTCACAATATGACATAACATTTTAAAGGACATTGCAATACAACACAACCATTGAGGAACATAGTGATTCAGCATAAGTTAACTAAGATGAAAATCGTAATATAACATTACCATAGTAAAGGATGGCTAAAATTAATCATCATGGTCAACCATAATCAACCATTACTAAGCATAATGTACATGGTAAACCATATTTGACCAAAGCTAACCATAGTGAACCATCACCAATCAAAGACAATCATTGTTAACATAAGCCAACCATGATAAAAATCACAATATGAAATATTCATAGAGGAACATCACTATCCAGGCTAACCCTTGAGGAATATCAGAATCCAACATATCCTTTCATGAACATTACAATGCAACAAAACCCTTCAAAAATTCGACATAATTCCACCAAGATCAACATCAGAATGTTACAAAACCATTCAAAAATATCACAAATATGATATAGCCCATGATAAATGTTACAATGTAACACAACCATTAAGGAACATAAAGAATCCATATAAGCTAACTAATATGAATATTAGAATGCATCATGACCATTTATAAACATCCCACTAAAACATAACACTTAATGAATGACGTAATATGACATAACCTTTGATGATGTCACAATGTGAAATAAGTGTTATGTTGCAGTTTTACAAATTCGTCGATGATGTACATCATAATGCGACTTAATCGTGAGGCAACATCACAATCCAAATATAACCCTCAAGGTATATTGTAATATTACATGACCCTCAAAGGACATCATAATGCATCATAGCTATTGGGAATGTAGCAATTCAATATGAGTCAACTAAGTTGAATTTCATAATATAACATAACCATTAGAAACCACAATCAACCATAGATAACCATGATCAACCAAAGTCAACTTTATTTAAACATGGACAACCATAGTCATCCATAGCTAGCTATGGTTAACCATATTCAATCGTAGCAGTCAACCATACTAAAACCAAAGTCAACTAAATACGACCAAAGTAAAACATTGTTAACCATGATCATCCATAGTCAACTACAATCACCAGGGTTAGCCATAGTCAACATGCTCAACCCTTTTCAATCATGGTCAACCAAAGCCAACTTAAGCCCACCATAGTTAGACATGTTCAACCATTGAAATCGAAAGTTAATCATAATCAACTAATGACAAACACATTCTACCATAATCAACTTTAGCCAAAGATATTCAATTATAGTTTACCAAGTCAAACATAAGTTAACCAAATGTAAGCATTCCCAAGTTACCATAGTCAAACACATTCAACCAAAATTAACTATAGTAAACTATATTCAACTTTAATATGCCATAATAAAAAATGGTAAACCAACTTTAACCATGGTTAATTGTAGTCAATTATGGTAATCCTTGGTTAACTATGGTCATCCATATTCATACATGGTCAACCATATCCAAATATGGTTAACCATGGAAAGCCATGGTTAAATAAGGCCAATCCATAAACACCCAATGTAATAACCACTTCCCCCAATTACCGCATTAGGGTGGTGTTACTTCATTAGGGTGGTGTTACTGTCTAATCCAACTCCTCTTGTACAGTTAGAAGAATGGGATATTATATATATATATATATATATATATATATATATATATATATATATATATAACTAGCATTTGCACCAAATGTTGCAAAGGAAACGCCGTAAAGCATAAATTGAGGAGCAATGGCGACATAGGAAAAGGAAAATCTAAATAAGATGCAAAAATGTGCATAAACTGAGGAGCAATAGTGACATAGGAATATGCAAATCTAAATAAGATGCATAAATTTGCATAAATTGAAGAGCAATGTCGACATAGGGATAGGCAAATCTAAAAAAGATGCAGAAATGTAACAATCAACATCTGGGGACATTCGTTCCCACGTCACACCTCCTTTAATAAAATCTCTGTCACGATGGTGCACATGCAAGCCTATACAACTTGTACCAAATTTTAGTTCAGGATTGCGTTGACAACGAAGAGCCACCTAGAAAAATTCTTTGTTTCTGTTTGAGTTAAAAATGTTTTCATGGTGTACACCCAGTTTGGATACCAACTGTCCAGAATAGCACGTTTCATTGTATTTTCCTTCATTTCCGGTATAACCAGAATCACCACTGGAATTCACATGGAAAAATAATTCAGTCTCTATTAATGCCATTAAATGCAATACACATATTAGATATAGGTGCACAGTCTCTATCATCTCATGTTGGCAGAAGCAGTAAAAATGATTTCAATTATTGAGAAGTAAATCAGTCATATAATCCAATCTAGCACAAAATTAACACTCATGGCATCCATCAACATCATGGATTGGTTAAATTTGCAGGTATGGATTCTCCCATATTCTATTATTTCCTGCTATTTCATGACCCTTCACAGTTTAAAAAATTGATAGCTTCTGCAAGTTGTAATATTACCAGCCATTCAAATTTGAAATGAATTAATACAATCAAACAGAATACGTAGCCCACATTCTGTCCAAATACGATTTGAAGGCTCTGGATTCATAAACCAAAGAAATTTGCAGGTCCAAAGGAGGCTCTTTGAAAATGTTTCGACTGACTTTGTAAGAGTGTTGATATTCATTTGTTATTGTATTAAAAATGGCTGATTCGAACATGTGAATCCTCACTTTGGGGGTCATCATGTCTCTTACATATGCAAATGGCAACTAATCCCGAGGATCGAAGATTTCTAATTCATTGAATAACAGGAAAGAAAATAGCTTCATTGGAAGGGTGTGCTTTCTCAATATCAGTGTAGTATCAGCCACATCTGTAATGCCAACAATAACACACAAAATCAAAAAATCAGTTACAGAGAAAACCAACCTCAAAATAAATCTCATATGCTATCACATTAAAACTTCACCATAATTGAGCAAAGCTGAGTTCTCATACCACTGCTTGAGGGAAGATTTTCATAGCTCTAAGGTTGCAAGCCATCGGCACAGTAACTGTCCATTTGATACCTCACAACTTCTTTGCTCCACTTTCTCCATATGACTGTAAAAACGGCTTCCTCCATGGTATGAGTATTGTAAGTATGCTTTGAGACAGCAATATCAACGTTGTGAGTTACAAGGAGATTTTCCAAAATTAACAAAGGATCAAGAACAAGTTGTAGCTTGGCATCCATCCAAATGTTGTAAACACAGTTTGGGAAAAGCCTGTGGGAAAGATACTTGGGTATGAGGCCATTCATTACAGATTCCTTGTATGGCAACTCCCTGACCAAAACAATGTGCCAAATTCCAATTCTATGAGACTCATTGGGCTTGATCTGGTATCTGACAAGAAGTGTGAGAGTTGCATTGTCCATAAACATGAAGAAACAAACGTTTTCTGTTGTGATTTTCCTAACATTCTTGGGTTTCTTAATCTTGCATAGGCTCCAAATATAGTTGAAATTACCACACCCCCCTTGCACTGTTCCATGACCTTCCTGTCTTCTTCAGACACAAGGAACCCTGGGGTACGGTAATTGGAAAAACCACAAGGCAAATCAGTGCCTTAAGAATAATTGAATACCTTTTTCTTTCCTTCACATCCAGATTTCCACCGAAGGTCACTCGACCTGCTGCTAAATTGGGGTTTTCAGGTCCTTTCATGTACTGTAGCCGAGATTTACCAAATAACTCTTCTTTCTGAATCTGATGAACAATAGCCGAGACTGCCATCAACAACGAAACATAGTTTTAGCCTGATTGCTTTAACAGACATGCATGCCATAAGGTAATGTTTCTTGATAGATCTCTCAAATTGTTAAATATGAGGATCTCTGATTACCTGAAAACTTAGAATATAAGTGGAAAGACTAATTCTCCATGGTTGTGGCTTTCCTGAGAAAATACTTCTCCGCTCCATAATCTGAAGGGTATTTGAGGAACTGCATTGCAAAAGACAATAGAAAATTGTATATTAATACCCATCATGATCGAACCTTTTAGGACTCATATAAGCACAAGTGCCCACAAAGGAATTGCACTGGGCCAAAGTATGAGACAACACAGTTCTGACAACGAAATCGGGAATCTTGGCTTCTCTTATTGATCAGTAAATTGGAGGGCTTTATATCACAGTGAACAATTTTGTTTTGGTGCAGGTAATGCAATCCCTTGAGCACCTGCCTGGCAACCTCAGCCAAATAGTGTTCTGGGATTTTCTTGTGGGTTTGAGGAACCTACGCAAGGGTTCCACCGTCCATGTAGTCCAACACAAAAGAGACTCATATATTTGTATCGTCTCAAATCAACATCTGTCCCCACATTGCACCTCCTTTAATAAAAACTCTGTCACGATGGTGCACATGCAAGCCTATACAACTTGTACCAAATTTCAGTTCAGGATTGCGTTGACAACGAAGAGCCGCCTGGAAAAATTCTTTGTTTCTGTTTGAGTTAAAAATGTTTTCATGGCGTACACCGAGTTTGGGTACCAGCTGTCCAGAAGAGCATGTTTCATTCTATTTTCCTTAATTTCTAGTATAACCAGAATCACCACTGGAATTTACATGGAAAAACAATTCAGTCTCTATCAACTCCATTAAATTCAACACACATATTAGATATAGGTGCACAATCTCTATCATCTCATGTTGGCAGAGGAAGTAAAAATGACTTCAATTATTGAGAAGTAAATCAGTCATCTAATCCAATCTAGCACAAAATTAACACCCATGGCATTCGTCAACATCATGGATTGGCTAAATTTGTAGTTATGGATCCTCCCATATTCTGTTATTTCATGACCCTTCACATTTTAAAAAATTGATAGCTTTTGCAAGCTATAATCTTAGCATCCAATCAAATGAATTAATACAATCAAACGGAATATGCAGCCCACATTCTGTCCAAATACAATTTGCAGGCTCTGGATTCATAACCCAAAGAAATTTGCAGGTCCAAAGGAGGCTCTTTGAAAATGCTTCGATTGACTTTGTAAGAGTGTCAATATTCATTTGTTATTGTATTAAAAATGGTTGATTCGAACATGTGAATCCTCAGTTTGGGTGTCATCATGTCTCTTACATATGAAAATGGCAACTAATCCTGAGGATTGAAGATTTCTAATTCATTGAATAACATGCAAGAAAATAGCTTCATTGGAAGGGTATGCTTTCTCAATATCAGTGCAGTATCAGGCACATCTGTAATGCCAACAACACACAAAATCAAAAAATCAGTTAAAGAGAGAACCAACCTCAAAACAAATCTTAGATGCTATCACACTAAAACTTCACCATAATTAAGCAAAGTTGAGTTCTCATACCACTGTTGTAGGAAGCTTTTCAGAGCTCCAAGGTTACAAGCCATTGGCACAGTAATTTTCCATTTAATATCTCACAACTACTTTTCTCCCCCCACTTTCTCCACCTGACTATAAAAATGGCTTCCTCCATGGTATGAGTATCATAGGGAAACGATAAAGAATACCAAATGTAACCAATTACATGGAAAAAGCAATAAAGGCCTTGTGCGTTGGGGCGCTGAAGGAGAATTGTCACTATGTCAGCTACAAAATATATCCATCCCATGCTATTAATTTATTTTTGCACACAACTTAGAAACTGATTAGAAGCATATGTTAACAATAACATAGAAAAACTTTAATGTACATTTTGCTGAATTTAACAATAGTATTGGCTTATTAGATTATGTTTGGAACAACTTAGCAAATGAAACTGAAAATTTTGGGAGTTTTATATGCCATTTATGCTTTTTATTTACCTTTGTTCTGTAGGTGATATAGACCTTGATATAGAATTTATCTCTATTCCACGTTTCTTGGCTGCATTCTTCATCTTGGGATTTGCAGGATCGCCCTTCAAATAATTTCAACATATTAATACATGATATCTATTTATTGCAATATAATAGACAAAAATACCAATTCAATTAGCCTTGACCCATGATAAACTAGAACCTCATGGTAGTCAATAGTTTCAGCAGAGTCAATTTTGAATGCTGATGTCAATCCCCTTTTCTGCACAGCATCACGAAATACAGCCTCTGCAATGGGACTCCAACAAATGTTGCCTTCCAAGAACAAGAATAAAAAGAAATTATTTTCCTAGAGAGATTAGCAAATATTTTTTCAACTACTTAAGATATCTAAACTTGCAATGCTTTTATCATCCCCAATTGCAACAATAGGAGCCAATAAAAAATCATTATCCTTGACAAATTAGATAATAATTTTTCCACAGCTAATAATCATTATCCTTCTTGACACTGATATGCATCACGGCCCTAAAAAAGCAATCATGAGCATTGAGATATCAATGGTAACTAGTTACTAGAATTTTTGCTTTGTAAAGGACTGAAGTAATGCATAACTCTACATGAAATATTTAGTTACCATGAATTGGTAATGATTCTACAAAGTTTTTATGAAGAAGTTTATAGTGGATATTATCTCATGTGATTGTTCTTTTTGTTCCATTTTCTACCAAGTTGAACTCATGATTAAATATTAAAAAATGTGTATCATTATAAACTCAACAACTTATGTAAACATGAAGCGGGCTCACATATTTAAATAAAACTGAAATGCATCACTCAGCACTAAAAACAGAAAGATGGAAACCAAATCCTTGGCCCTGGATTCCACTAAAATGTTTCAGCTAGATTTAATGACTAAAAACACAAACATTGAGTGCAGAGAGCATAATGAGCCACACTCCTAGGTGACCGGCTCTATTTTGACATGAAACTGACAACCAGAAACACACAAAAATAATCTAGAAAATACATACTATGGAGAGACCTTATGGAAGCAGTAAATTGACCATTGAACTTAGAAAGTTTAGGCAATTGGAAGTAGCAAACAAAGTGATCATGTCAAGAGTCAGACCCTTGCTTCAATGGCCCTCCGCACACCACAACCTTTGATTTGATTTCTTCCTTAGAAGCAGAGGGGCTTCTTTGTTAAAGGATAAGCCCTAGTCCATTAAGATTGATCATCAAAGCATCTACTTTCAGGGGTTGTATGATGGGGAAAATAGTTGAGACAAAGCCAAGGCCTTTCTGAGGTGAGATTTCCCTTCCTCTGTCTTCCACATCCAAGGCTAGGCCTTGATGTAATGCTCTAAGTTACCAGAAATAACTAGAGAAATACTAAATACACCAAATATAGAAAGGCAGTGTGGCTCAAAAGTATAATAATGATGAGACACATCTACAGCTCTTTAGAAATAGGAAAATATCTCTTAATAACCAAAATATTGAAAAATCATACACAACTATGTGAGAATGGCTATAATAATCTCTTGTATATAGTAATTAGGCCCTCCTTATTCATGAGGACCCAGTTCCCCGTTAATGTACCATTTCTTTATCTTGTGTCATCATGGCAAAGTTGTACCCTAACTAACAACCCCAGCTGCCCCGCAGCTTCCACCCAATCAAGAGTTGGCATTTAGCCCCTAGACTCCATACTAATTTCTCTAGCAGTTTTACTCAGATCTGGTTTTATCATAAAAACTGCCAGGATTTTGTCAACAATTGGCCCTTAAACAGCAATGAAACTATTTAATGGTATTTCTATGCTCAGTATAAATATTTAAGGCTGTTAAAAATATATTATCATAGAGTTATTGTCTGTATGACTATTACTTACCTTGATGGGACTTTGAGAATCTGAAAACGTGTAGAGAACCGCAAACTGAAAGCTCTTGGATAAACCAAAAACATGTCATAGATGGAATGGCAATGGGCATGATAAGTAGCGTGCCTATTGTGGCAATTAAAGCTATTCTACCTATGAGTTCCAAAATAAATCTAACCATTGTTGTTTGATAAAGCTAACACCACTAATAGTCCCTGGGCAGCTCAATCGGTGATGGATGTCATATAAAGTCTTATGTAAAGTTTGTGGTCCAAAATCCTTAATTAACTTTGTGGACAGTGTGTGGAAGCGTGCATAGATTCACCTAAAAGTTATAGTGGTAGTAGTCACAATTGATAGTCACAATTGACTCCATATCATGCGAGTTCAAACTTGTACCCGGCTTAGTTGCTGATTCCTTTATATATATATATATATATATATATATATAAGCAGCTGCTAAAACACTCTGATGATGTATCAGGGATCTAACAATGATAGGGCAAAGGATAGCCATGCGGGTCTCTGCATTGCAGAAGAACTTCAATAGAATTTAGACAATGAGCCACATAAGGATAGTGCACAGCCTTTAGTGTCTATGTCCTTTTGTATTTTTGACAATTGGTTGTCGGTAACTAGCTTAACAAAGTTGTTCAGTGATATCCACTAATTCTGTAAGCTTCACAATAGCAAGGTAAGGATGACAAAATCCCCTTGCTGGCACCTTAGGGTAAGGATGACAAAATCCTCTTGCTGGCACCTTAGGCTAGTTTGAAACTCGTTAGAGAGATGGTTGTCCAATTATGGACAAACGATGATAAATATGTAGTCTATTGTAGTAATATCATTTTGTACAAAAGTAGCCAAATGAGTTATCTTAATTTTGTTGTAGTTCCACAACGTTGGTTGTTACCCTGCATTAGACCAATTTAGCCTAATTGGTGGATTCCATATATTTCTGTAGTAACCGTGTACTAAATCTCATCGGATGTTCAGGAAATTGTACATCCTAAGTTTTAATAATCCTTAAATTAGAGGTATATATTGCAGTCATTGTTTTTCATGTTTGAGTTGCACGGCTTTGAGCTCAAACTTAACTCTTTGATTATCAGGCACCCACCCTGGCTTGAGAGGTCACACCCATAGCATTAATAGCCTAAGGGGATATTGATTCACTAGTGAGGTTGGCGAAGTGTTAAGCTGTCCACCAAGCTTTCTCACTGTGGGCTACCCCATCCATATGGCACCAAGGAATGAGGCCAGGTGCAGATCTCAGAGGATTTTAACAAAATAGTTATCCCTTAGACCTGGCACCTCAGTCGAAGAATGCAGCCCCTCACATCATGTTTCTTCTTGAAACGCTCAAAAGGGTAGAAGAAAATTTCTATGTCCTAACGGGACGTTCGCTGGTATTCAGGCATTACTAAAATTTGCTCTCTGCAATCATTGGGTGGATTGTATGACTGTAAAAATCTCCAATCCCAGTTTATTATGATTTGTTCTAATAGAAACATAGATGAGAAAATGGGTCAGGGTTTTTAAGAATATAGAAGCTACGAAGAACCTAGCTCCTTTAGTTGAATTGAATAGAACTACAAAATTTAGTTCGCTCAAGTCAGGCATGATACAGAGAATTGTGCTTGGCTTCAGGCTTTGGATCTTTAGTGTACAATATACTATAATCTTCTACAATTGGGTGGCTGACAATAATGGTAGACATTATGGAAGCAACATCGCGAACAATGACCGATACTGAACTCACTCGTTGAATCATTGGATGGATGGTACTCACCAAGGCAAACAAAGAGAACTCCAAAAGGCTTGAAGGTTGCAGATGAATAAGATGCCATGGACCTCAATGCTTCTCTTCATCCTCCTGGTGCTCCCCTTCTTCCTCCTGGTCTCCTGCAAGTTTAGATTAAACCTCCAAACTTTTGGCCTGAAATGAGATGATAAGTTGTGCTAAGAATGGGTGAAGGTGCAACAATTTGGTACAGAGAAGCTTTCAGAGAAAAGAATGAACTGAGAAAGAATGGGCGATGAATGAGGCTACACACCATCAACTTCATCTGCCACCCACAGATTGTTACATCCACGCAGTTCTTGGAGCGAGAGTATTCCTTTGTCAATGTAGACCCGTATTTCGATTACGCTGATTAGTTATTGTCATCCATAAATTGATTACAAGGAAGAACTATACTAGATTTCTCAGCAAACCCATATCTTCCATATACATTGAATTCAAATTCATGACGTTTATCATCATTTGCAATATCAAGATTCACGTTAGAGCCTTGGGATTTGCAGTCCTTACCTCTTCCCGTATGTTCTTCTTCTTCCGCACAATCCGAAGGTGTTAACTGCAGATTCTCCTTGCAAAACTCCTCCTGAGAAGCCCTCAATTCCTTGGAAGCAACACAAGCACATTTTCTAGATATATCTCCATCTCCTTTCACTGTATTTGCATTCAGCGGGTTCCTTCTCGGGACGATCATGCCTCTTTGGAACAAGGAATTTGCGGGGTTGAGCCTTGACCGAACCCCAATCTGGGTAGTTAGCAACACATCTCCTAGATTTACATGAATGAATCCCAGAGGCATTTCACAGGCCCATTAGATGTTTTCGCACTAAAATTAGGATCACGGTTCTCTCGAGCAATGGCAGTAGAAGGAGAATTGAGCCCATTGTTAATATCCTCTTCCTGACTTTTTCTTCCTATTGCGAGGACTCTTGAAACGAGGGTTGGGACTCCGCTGATTTGGGTTTCCGAGGAGGGGCATTGAGCAAGAAAGTTTCCTTCAGCAGGGAAAGATTTCTCAGCAAACCCATATCTTCCATCTACATTGCATTCAAATTCATGATGTTTATCATCATTTGCAATCTCAAGATTCACATTAGAGCCATGGGTTTTGTAGTCCTTACCTCTTCCTGTATGTTCTTCTTCTTCCGCACAATTTGAAGGTGTTAACTGTAGATTCTCCTTGCAAAACTCCTCCTGAGAAGCCCTCATTTCCTTGGAAGCAACACAAGCACATTTTCTAGATATATCTCCATCTGCTTTCCTTTCACTGCATTTGCATTCAACGGGTTCCTTCTCAGGGCGATCATGCCTCTTTGCAACAAGGAATTTGTGGGGTTGAGCCTTGAAATTGACCAAACCCCAATTTGGGTAGTTAGCAGCACATCTCATAGATTTACATGAATGAATCCCAGAGGCATTAGCCAACGAAGGTGTTTATGAAATATTGGATTTCAAAGACCCACCAGAGCTTTTCACACACCCATTAGATGTTTTCGCACTAAAATTACGATCACGGTTCTCTCCAGCAATGGCAGCAGAAGCAAGATTGAGCCCATTGTTAATATCCTCTTCCTGAGACTTTTTCTTCCTGTTGCGAGGACTCTTGAAACAAGGGCTGGGACTCCGCTGATTTGGGTTTCCGAGGAGGAGCATTGAGCAAGAATGTTTCCTTCAGCAAGGAAAGCGCTGGGTTCCAAAGAGGGGCATCGAGCAGGGGAATCATCCACAGATTTTGGTTTTCCAGGAATGCCATTGATTTGGGTTTCCAAGGAGTGGCATTTCAAATCAGTATGGTTTTATTTATAACTATATGTTTAATCCAACGATGGCAATTATTTGAATCGTCTAACATTTCAATCAATGATGACAATTATTTGAATCGTCTAACATTTCAATCAAACGGATTATAGCAAGACAGGTGTGACAAGAGGGGAGTTAATTTCATAGGGAACGCCTTACGGCGTAATTAAACCACACCACAACACCATGGGGGTCCCCACCATCACATAAAAAACATGCATCTTCTAGGGCTTACTAGCTTTGCAAGCACCTAGACTTGCACCAACAGTCGTTCATGGAGGTGCAATCAGATAGGAAAGGAGAGTCATGTGACATGTTCCAGAGGTCCCACAACAAAGGTAGAAAGGATAACATGTGGGGAAAGCATTGGTATAAAGCATATGGGTGACATGGTGGGCTGGTATCAAGGAGGAGGCCAAAGAATTGGGCCCTAACTTGAAGTCATATGCATGTTAGCAGAACCGCAAGTGGTTTTGGAAAACCCAAAACGCCTCCTCTGACACCCCCTATAGTGGTTTCGGAAAGGGTGCGAGAGGGTGTGGGAGTATATATCAGTTGTTGATTTAGAGATCGGTGGGTTACTCTTACCGCCTATTATGGCTCAGTCTTACTAGATCTATAAGCACGTAGACTTGCACCAATGATCATTCATGTCTAGCACAATCTACTAAATTCTTATAGGCATTTCTACGCTGGTGAATCTTTAGTTGCCCCTTGCTAAGAACTTGTGGACTCCTTAAGGGTGTCCAACTCTCCTGCCACTCGCCAAGGTGCCTCCCATGGTTTAAATGAACCCTACAATCAAAATTTCAGTGCTTTTTATGGGTTTTATGGGAATTTGCCTATTAGGAGGGGTGCGCACATCATCCATCGTGAATAAGATATCCTCATATCCAATGCCATGACTACTACCAGACATTTAGGCAATAAGCTACCCCATAAACTCAATGTCGAAATGTTACACAGAAGATGGTTCTAGCCTAGGAGGGTTCAACAACTATGAAATGCATATATATTCCTCACATGAGGACGTTACCTACTCAAGGGTGCACACAAATCCTATGGACCCAACTCTGGTCAAGTAAACAATGTAGCCCAACACTAGGGAATTTATCACAGTGGTCTAAAGATGCCCCCTCATGTAAAATAATAGATTGTTTCAATTGTAAGGTTAACTAAGGATGGAATCCTCAACATGAACAATGAATGGCTTGTAACCAACACTCTAGCACATTTCTCACAGACCTGTCAACACAAGTTGTATTCCATATAACCATTATACTTGTATTAAAATAAGCCTTATATTAAATACTATTATAATTTAGTCTAGATTCTTGTAGAATGCCTTTAACATTGCACATGATGTTATTTGTTTGTGTGATATTATCAACATAGTCAATCACTTCATACAACACATCATTTCAATCCAGAAATGCACACACATTCATTATCATTTAAACAAATACACAAGAGCACTTATCTTGTTAACTTTCAGGGAAACTGAGTCTAGGACAAGGAATCTCCACCCAACTATAGACAGTTGCAGCTAGTCCTCACTTGCAACTGTCACCCCTGAGCTAGATTCCAAAGTCTAAGGGGTTATGCTTGGGATTTAAACATGACCATCAAATGAATCGGGAACCATAGGTTCTTCCATCTTTTTCCACAACTAAGTTTTAGTACAACAAGTGAACTGAGGAACTATGGTTCCACGTAGTTGCAAGGACTCTAGAACCAAAAATCGAGTGAATTAAACAATAAAGAATCTTCAGAAAATGTCCAAGAATTTCCTAGGAGTAATTCCTCCACCCGAGCCCTTAGGAAATTTTGAGAAATGCCATCTCCACCCTCTGTGTCATGGGGACTCGAGAGGCAATACCTCCTCTCCTAAATGTTTTTTTTCTTACCCTTGCTAACCAAAAAACTCATCACCTCCTTCTTTACTCTCCTCCTTCTTCCTTGCTAAATGTTGATGATCATAAAAAATATCCCCTCCTTTCCTCTATCCCCTCTTTTCTCTCCCGTGCAATGATTTTCTTCCACTGTCTTTGTAGCTAACACAGTGAAATATTCATAAACCTTTTCCTTTCTGCCTTACAAGATTTTTTTTTTTTCCAAAGCAACATGGCCTTTTCTCTTCTCTTTCAATTCAATTTAATTCAAGAAATAGGTCATTTAAGGCTCAATAAACAACATTTAATAGCTATAAAAAACATTTCATATTTCCTGCAACAAGGAAACCTTGAACATCCCAAGAAAGTAACCTCCTCAGCTATGGAATATGTGTCCCTTGACTTAGCCCATTTTATTTTATTTTTTGAATTCAATTACATGGTGTAATTACATGGAAAAATCAAGTTAATGTCGAGATGGGTTGTTACAGACCCCTCCTCCTTGGGGGAACACCGTCCTCGGTGTTCTCTATCCATATACACAGAGAAACATGCTAAATACAAAAATAGAAACATAATGTCCTTGAAGCTTTATATTCACAATTCTTTTCAATGTTTACATTATTCCATGCATTTTCTTCAAGCAAAAAACAAGATATGATAATCATCTAGTTAGAGTTCAACAGTCAAATAAAAGTATGATAGACATTAAGTCATAATTCATTCGTTTTCCCAATGGCCCTTTAGAGTCTTTTGATGCATTAGAGATGTTAAATCCAACTTGGATTGTTCTCTTTGTTTCTTTCTCTACACAAACTGTATCGGTTGGTAACCCATAAAGCTTTTAGTAGTCATTTCTCCTCTTAGCCATGTACACACACTAGATTTGTTGCCAAGTTGGCAAGCACCCAATGCCTTTTCTTCTCTTTGACCATGTACACACACTAGATCGGTTGTCAATCTAGAAAGCACCCAATGCCTTCTCTTCTCTTTGATCATCTATGCACACCAAATTAGTTTCCAATCTGGAAAGCATCGAGTGCCTTATCTTCTCTTTGACCACGTACACGCACTAGATTGATTTCCAATCTGTAAAGCACCCAATGCCCTCTCTTCTCTTTGACCACGTACAAACACGAGATCAGTTGCCAAACTCGACAAGCACTTAGTGGTGGATATACGTACATGGGATATATGGATATATTTATGTATGATTAAGCCTCAACTTTATTCAGTGAATATGGGGACTACCAATCCTGATAGTCTTTTTTAGACAAGAATATAGGTGTATTCCACACCTTTATAGGCCCAAGCAGTCCCATATCTTCCTGTTCCACATACATTACACAACACAAGGGCCCAGATAGTCCCATACCTTCATGTTTCATACACATTACACAACACAAGGGCCCTAACAATCCCATACATGCCTTCCCCAAAACATTACACAACACATGCACATATACACTAGGTACCACAACTCATACACATGATACACACAACAACTTCACATGTACAACACAACACATATGCGACACACATAGCACAACATGGCATGTACAGGACAATATTAACAATCCATAGACCACACCATATCCATCCACAGGCACCATAAAACACTGCCTCTGGTGTCTTCCTCTGCAGGTCGTAGATCAACTGCTTTCATTTTGTTGCTATATATTTTAGAATTTCCTATTCATAATATAACATGGGAAACATTTGTAAATCATGTTCACATGATATTAAAATTATAGATCATTTAGGTTTACTTTCACCCACTTGATTCCTCATTATGCAAGAACCTTTTTATGACATCCACATCTGCATTAAATAAGTTTAAGTAGTCCCTCTTCCACAAGAGGATCCCCTTAAAAAACCATATCATATAAAATGGAATTTTCATATTTTCATACAGAGATTGGCATGATCATGGGCATCTCATAGATTCATATATATTGAGTTAAGGTTGGAGAACTTCCATTGTTCCATTCCATGGATTCCATGCTCAGAACTTGCTTAGTTGGTCACTATGCAGGGCCAATACATGCGACCCTCTTCAAATCTCCTTTACCAAGCTTTGTGGCCTCCTTGCCACCTTCAATCGATTTGAGTTGATCCCTAAGAACCGAGCATGTAAATCAAAGTCCTATCATAATATCAACAGGAAAAGCCAGAGGTAAAATGAGAGGTGACATTGCAAAAGAATAATATCTATGATTTCAATCATATAGGAAACCACACACATAACAACATGGTCATGTACAATTTTAAATTAAAATGATGTGAGTCATGAAAATGATAAATTAAAATCACAACTTATAGGCATTAACATAAAAATATCTTCAGAATTAAATTTTATCCCCTTAAGTCCAACGTTCATGGCACTTCTAGCCATCATACAAGTGCATATGTATACACGCACATATGCATAATCATATACCAAATCAGTTCAAGACTCCTTCACAAGGCTCATAGCAACCTTGAAGTCTTCTTTTCCCCAAAAGTTCACATGGGACCTTTTCAACACACACACATACACATATGCATGTCAAGGAGCTTGAGGGAATGCACCCTCCTTCTTAGCATCCCGCATCACTGATGCATGTCCCTGTGGCTTGTAGGGGCTATTTCCTTTCTTCTAATGCTTTTGGGCCCCTCTTTCTCATTCTCAATGGACTTGGTCCGTAACTTGCTGCACTATGCCACGATACATATTTATTTTCATTGCCAGTGAGTCTTATTATGTACTGCCACACAAAATCAATTGCTAGTGTATTATTAAATGTAGAGAAATATACCCATTTTGTTTCCTTGTTGTACCTAGCACGCTACCCTACAACTGCACACATGTCTCAATTCACATATTAGTCACATGTCTCAACATTTTTTTTTTCTAAAACTAGAATTTTTATATGCACGCGCATACATCAGCTCATTCATAACCACATTTTCAAACAATTATGGTTTCCTTATTAAGCCTAGTTATAGTAACTGGAAACTAGATACCATGCCAAAATCAGCGTTATTCAATTCATTTAGTCTATATTTTGAGACCCAAAACAATGGTTTAAATGAAACCTTTATACCAAGGTTCATAATTAGTGTTTGCAATCTTAAGGAACTAATTAGAAACCCTTTAATGCATCTACAACATTTCATGCATAATCACGTATTTACTAGAATAAATTTCAGACTTTTACACGAAATTATCAACATTGATTACTATCAGCCTCTCTACTGAAACCCCTATTATTACTTGATATAATCAACCTTCTGAATTTAAAAGGAACATCAACTTTCATTAACTTTATTCAGTCTCTATTCTGAGACTATCACCACTAAATGAGAAGTCATCTTCCTCCACATGCAACCAAAGTAGCATGTATATTTAGTGTCTTTATGCAAGGCTAGCGATATAAATGTATCCCATAAAATTGAATGTCACAAACAACACTATGATCAACATCTTCATCCATGTCCCATTATCCGAGCCACATTATTCAAGTGGACACTTCATCCATGTCTCATTGTTTGAGCCACATTCTTCAAGTTTCTTGTCCACTATACTGAAACAATACCTCATATGGACAAAATAAGCATTTATTGAGAAAGGATGATGAAACATTAGGGAATCCTCATAATTCAAGATAAATTTAATATTGCAACCTCTTTCTCTAGCAGAGCTACGAATATTTCATCTACAAGGTCTACACAAGACCTTTACTTTTGAACTCATCTTAGTTCAAGCATTGAACATGGATTTTCTATATCATAGCAAGATGACAACCTTTACTGGCTTAAAATAACCCTTTTCATATGTCATGCTCATTCCTTGAACAAAGAAGGCATTGATCGCGAAGATAAGAATTCGTAAAGAAAACCTCAATCACCATAAAGAAAAAGTCAACCTCTACTGAGGTTCCATGTAACAATATAGTAATGGGACTTCCCCATCCAACCAATAAATTTATGTACATATACTTTCATTTAAGTAGAAGCAAGCTACGTTATCCAAGCTACAACATCATACAATCACATACCTATCACTTTACAACTTGGACTTTTCTCGTTTGTGCAATATATTATACATATACTAATAATTTCACAAACAATGGATATATATATATATATAGTCACCCAATCACGGGGCCATACCTAACACCTACACACACAAGCAAGCATTCACTAAGTCTTTCCCCTCCACTTACTTAAACATGGAAGGCCTTAACCAAAGGGGACAAACATTATGAGGAACTATGTAACATCAACAAATAGGAAACAATCAGCCTCAACTGAGGTTCTTAGCCTCCTACAAAATATTTACCATGGGATTCCACATCCCAACTAGCATATATAATATATGTCTATCATTCACTGAACCAAGCAAGGTTATATAGAATACACATCACACATGAATTCTTCCCTACATCCTTCAAACCTCATGAACATAAATGTTTCAACCATACACGATCACATCTCCCAACCACTAGTGTTGGTATGCTACAAATAACTCACTTCCATGTAAGTTTTTCAACAAAATTAAAGAGAGATAAACTTCCAAGGCCACAACCATCAATTGTCCAACCTTCATGATGCCAAATAGAAAGTTCTTGCATTGCCAAGGCATCTATCATGATAACACACTAATGAACATTGAAGTTAGTGTACAATACTAATCAAATGCTATGAATAGAATACCATTAGGCTCGTATTTATTTATTAACCTCATAATTGAGCTCCTCGCTACCCCTAGGGATTCATGCCTTAGTACCATGCTAGTAGTAAATCAATTAAATACTGTCTTTTAACACCTAAACATTAGCTTAGTTAATTTTCTAAAAATCATTAAGAAAACCCCTTTTTGTGGGACTTTTGTTGCCACTTGCTCATGATAGAGCCAATTCAGTCCAAGTGTTGAACCTGGAAGCTCTGACACCACATGTAACAACCACTTCACCCAATTACCCCATTGGGGTGGTGTTACTTGCTAATCCACCTCCTCTTGTATAGTCAGAAGAAGGGGATAATTTTTTTTTCTTTTTTCGTTTCTTATACACACACACACATGTGTATGTGAGATATATATATATATATATAATTTAACCACACTGCCATGCCTTAGGGGTCCCCACCATCGCATAACAAACGTGCATTTTCTAGGTGGATCCCCACATGTTTGAATAGTGGAGTCATTTTAAGCAACTCCGACAGGGTAAAGAGAACAATGGTTAAGAGGAGGTTACTCCTCAGAATAGGAAGTAAGAGGAACCCATTAATCATCATATCAACGACTGATATTTAATCTGAAACCCTCCCACACCTTTTCCAACACCACTAAAGGGGGTGTCAGAGGAGGCAGTTTCAGGTTTTCCAAAACCACTTTCAGTTCTTCCAATGTGTGCATGACGTTAAGCAGGAGCCCAATTATCTGAAGCTCCTCCGAAGTACTGGCCCACCACGTCACCCATGTGCTCCATCCCGATGCTTTCCCTGCATGTTCTCCTTTGTACCTCTAGGACACGTCATCCCGACCCCTTCAACCCATTAACGCTCCTTGCCTACCCACTTGCACCTCTTGGGTGGGGACCTCTAGGACATGTCATCTCGATCCTGTCACCCTTGTCCCCTTCTAGTTTGTGCTTCCTGGGCTTCTGAGAAGAGCGTTGTGGGCTAAGTTGTACCATGGACTTCCTTGCGCATATCCTAGCATAACTATAGTTACATGGAGACCACCATGTCCCGGACAAACATCATCCCGCTCCTTTAGAGCGAACTTTGCTACAATAATTATGGAAACATTACCATCAGGATGATTTGTAACATGGGCTCCATTGTGGTAAATGAGGACACTTCCTACCTCCGCTTCATATGCCTAGTTGGCCCAGTGTCCCACGAATCCTATCATTCCCTTACATTGATAGTTAAAGCTTTCGGGGTGTGGCCTATGGGCCACGTCACCCCTCCCCTCGTCCACGTCAAAACCAGGGATTCCATGCTGAGGGTTTCATCAGAATAGTTGGATAAGGTTTTATCAAATTAAAGCTATAAGATTGAGCCTCAACCTGCCTTAGCTACAATGTTGCTCACATTGGATCTTTTCCATGGATCAATAAGGGAAGAATTACTAGAACATAGCTCGTATTATCGATCTTGGATATGGTGGTTTTCATGAGGTTCTACTCCCCTCCGACATACTCCACCATTCAACGAGGCTTCAATTATGACTTGGTCTTGCTGGCTCTATAACAGCCTATACTTGCACCAATGATCACTCATGGCTAGCATAATCTATTAAAAACTTTTGGTGTTATCTTTCCTGAGCTTAAGCTAGAGCCACTCTTCCCGAATCCATGGGATTTATGGGGCTCCATGAAGGCCACACGAAGATTAGGATTTGAAAAGGGAATTCTAGGCATGTATGCACTAGTGACTCTTCAGTCGCCCCATGCTAAGAGCTTGTGAACTCCTTAAGGAATTCCAACTCTCCTGCCACACTCCAAGGTGGCCCCCATGGTTTACAACAAACCTGCAATCAACATTGTGGTGCTTATTAATGGTTTTAGGAGCATTTGACTATTATCAAGGGTGCACACATTGTCCCTCATGGATGATTTATCCTCATCTCAAATGCCATGGATGCTACCAGCCATTCAAGCAATAAGCTACTCCATCATCTCAATGTCAAGATGTTACATAGAAGATGGATTCCATCCTAGGAAGGTTCAACAACTATGCTTTGCAAATCAATTTCTCCCATGAGAACATGCCAGAATCAATGGTGCACATAGATCCTTTAGACCCAACTCTGGTCAAGTGAATAATGTAGCCCAACACCAGGGTGTTTATCAAAACAGGCTAAAGATGCCCCCTCATGTAAAATAAAAAATTCTTTCACTTGTAAGGTTAAATAAGGATGAAATCCTTAGCATGAAAAATGAATGGCTTGTAACCAGTACTCTAGCACATTGCACACAAACCTCTCAACATAATTTTTCTTCCATGTAACCATTATACTTGTAATAAAATAAGTCTTATGATAAATATTGTTATCATTTAGTCCAGATTATTGCATGCCATTCGAATTCCTTTAACATTGCACATGGTGTTATTTGTTTGTGTGATATTATAAACACAGTCAAGCACCTCATACAACACACCTTTTCAAACCAGAAATGCACACACATTCATTATCATTTAAAGAAATATACAAGAGCACTTATCTTGTAAAAATTTAGGGTAATTGAGTCTAGGACAAAGAGTCTCCACCCAACCATAAACAGTTGCAGCCATTCCTCACTTGTAGTTATCACCCCCGAGCTAGATTCCAAAGTCTGAGGGTTTCTTCTTGGGATTCAAACGTGACCAACATATGAACCTGGAACTAGAGGTTTTGGCATATATTAAGGAAGTATGGTTCCACCCAGTTGCAGGGACTTCATAACCGAAAATCGAGTGAGTTAAAAAATAGAGAGTCTTCAGAAAATGTCTAGGAATTTCCCAAGTGTAATTCCTCCACCCCATCCCTCAGGAAATTATGAGAAAGGATATCTCCATCCTCTCATTCATGGGGGCTCGAGAGGAAATTCCTCCTCCCATGAATATTTCTTTCAAACCCTTGCTAACCAGAGAATTCATCACCTCCTTCGCTTCTCTCATCCTGCTTCCTTGTTGAATGCTAATGATCACAAAAAAAAATTCCCTCCTTTCCTCTATCCCCTCTTTTCTCTCCTGCGCAGTGATTTTCTTCCACTGTCCTTGCTTCCAGCACAATGAAATCTTCATAAATATTGTCCTTTTTTCCTTGAAAGTTTTTTTTTTTCCAAAACAGCATGAAATTTTTCCTTCTCTTTCAATTCAATTTAATTTAGGAACCAAGCCATTTAAGGCCCAGCAACCAACCTTTAATGATTGTAAAAACAATTCATATTTCCTTCAACAAGGAAATCTTGAATGTCCCAAACAAGTAACCTCCTCAACTCTGGAATCTGTGTCCCTTAACTAAGCCTATTTTTTTTAATTCAATTACATGTTGTAATGACATGGAAAAATCAATCCAATGTCAGGCTAGGTTGTTAGACCCATAGTCAAACATGGATAATGTAGAAAGGAATTGTTTTACATGATCTACCATAGTCAAACATTATTAACCATAATTAACATGATAAACCATCATCAACTAAAGTCAACCAATTTTGACTATGGTTAAATCGACCACCCTTTGTTGAACATGTTGAACCAACGTTCAAACATGGTTAAGCTTTCTCAACCATAGTAAAACATTGTCAACCATACTCAAACATGTTCAAATATGGTCAATCACATTTAAAACACAACCAATCATGGTTAATGATGTTCAAACATGTTTAGACATAGTCAACCAAATGTCCAGTATAATAAACCATCATTAAGAAAAAGGTCAACTAGGGCTAATCAAATGGTCAATAATGATCAACCATGGTTAAACATAATCAAATGTGGTGAACTATAAATATCATATATAGTTCAATAAATTATATTGAAATTTAAACTCAAAAATCAACTAATCCTCCCATAATGTGTTTATCATCAACTAGAACTTTTTTCATAATTTAAATTCCTTAATATAGGTTTATTGGAAACATTAGTTAAAAAGGGTGGAAATGTTGGACACAGATTGTCATTGATGTCAATATGGCAATATTCAAGGAGTAGACAGAGCATTAGAGGAGCAATATATATATATACATAGGGTTAAAGGAAACAGCGGAACAATATATATATGCAGGGTTAAAGGAGAGGAGAATATATATATGAATAGGCAAATGCATTATCGGAGGAGAAAACCCAATATATATGTGTAACCTTATATATATGCATTTAATGCAAACGGAGGCCATAGCATACATATTACAAATACACTATCGGAGGCGGAGCAGTATATTATATCGGCGGGTTCATTAAGTGTCACACCCAAAACCTCCGATTGCGATAAGGTATGTGGACCCGATGGTCCTATTATATCGCACCCTATTGTTATGTCGCATCCGCGGTAATCGCAATGAATAAAGAGTGGTCACCCCCGAACGTGTGATTGCGATTATAACACGGACCCGATGGTCCGACTGTAACACAACTTAATGCTAGATCGCATCCGCTGGAGGATCGGCTCGTCGGCCATCAGCGATGTCATGGGGTCGATGTATAAAGGATCCCCAGAAGTCTTGAACGTCAATTGTGATTGCAAGTGCGGACCCGCTGCGGAATTGTGTTATGGTTGAATGCTATATCACATCCGCCCATCGCAACAATACACAAAGGAATTACACTCTCCCGAGCGCCGATTGCGATGGAGCTATGGACCCGATACAGGAATAGAAGCGGGTAAACTAAATTTGAAATCCGCCATTAGTGTTTCTTGCCTGTTTTTCATATATTTTCCTGTGTAACCATGTTTTTTCTTGCGGGGTGGTTTTAAGCCGAAAGGCTTACGATGGCTATGTTCGATGGTTTTAGAAGGCTGAAGATCAAGTAAATGGGGTGATTCATGGCGAAATCGATTGCGGTTGAATGTGGCTATCCCTTAAATGAAGTTGAACTTTGTGCATGCCCACAATCATTGTGAAAGGAGCGTTGTTACAGTCGTAACCAGTGAGATGTGTTCTCTGTGGATTATTTGGCACTCTCTTATGAATTAATGTGTCCTGTGAGCATGATGAGACAGAGGAAGCTACAGTGACAGACAAGCCAGTGGTGAGGAAGCTGAAGTAGCAAGGAGGAAGCCAAAGAGCCAACGAGTAAGCGGAAACGAATGGACAAAGGCATGAGAATGTATGAAACAGTAAAAACAGAGGACTGTTTGGGCTGTTGGTGTTGCGAAGAACCAGAACATGAGGTAGCAGAAGCAGCAGAGATGGTTAAGTGTTGTATGAAGTTGCTGGTGAACGCTGCTGCAGTTGTTGAACACTGTTGAAAAGTTGACGAAAACAGCAGAACAGAAAGAGGGTCCAGCAAAACAAAAAGAGGGTCGAAGGACCAACAAGACAGGAGGAATTCAAAAAGTAGAAGTTTCCATCAGAGAAGCAGTCTTGCTGAAACATTCATCGTGACATTAGAACATATGCTTGAACTAAAAGCAGGTTCTTATGCAGAGTTTTAGTGCAGTTGTAGTGGACTCACTAAAGCAGTGTGGAGATATGATCAGAGGTCAGCTATTGGAGACTCTGTGTGAATGGTAGGAAGAGTTGTAAAGACTCCTTTAAGAGAAGATTGGTTGTCATTGATGTTGTAGCTTGGAGACTACAGAGAAACTATAACCAGACAGAACTCAACAGAGAAGAGTTTTGAGAGTAGAACATTATTATCAAAAGTGCCTTGACAGGATTGGAGTCCTTGGGGCTGGTGCCTCAAAATCAAGAAGGATAAGATTCCTTGGGGCTGGTGCCTCAGAAGTAAGTAGGATTGGAGTCCTTGGGGTTGATGCCTCAGAAGTAGGAAGGATTGAAGTCCTTGGGAGTTGGTGCTCCTAAGTCCAAGATTGGTGTCTTGGCGAAATAGAGTTGGTGCTCTAGAGGTTGGAGCCTCACCAAAGTCTAAGTTGGAGCTTGGAAACTGATTGTAACCATCTATATATTGTATCTATTTTACTGCACAATTTATATTAATAAAAGCATTTATTCTTGTTGTTCATCTTGTGTTCTGAATATATATGTTTTAACTGGTGAAACAATAGTGGGAAAAAGAAATACTGATTCACCCCCCCTCTCAGTATTTCCAACAATTGGTATCAAAGCAGGTACCTTCATTCAAAGCCTAACAGCTTGAAGGTTGAACCTTAGAACACAAATGGCGAAGTCAAGGGAGAAAGTCTCCAATCCTCCTAAGGATGTGTCTCTCTCTACTACTAATATAGAAGACAATCAATTTGAGGAGGCTTCAAGGCTCAATGGGAACTTTAATATATGGGAAGCAAGAATGAGGAATTTCTTACAGACTCAAGGCATTGAAATCTGGAAATCAGTGATTTCTTATAGCAGGATGGATGAAGAATCCAAGAAGTACAATGCAAAAGAAATGAAGGCAATCTTGAATGGGCTACCTGATTCTGTAAAGAACAATCTAGGAAAATATTCATTAGCAAAGGATATATGGGACAAACTTCATGAACTTCACTCAAAAGGAGCACTGACCATGACCATCAATCAAGAAGGAGATCCTGAACCCATCATAGAAGATGAAGAGAATGAAAAAGACTTTGTAGAAGAACTCCTCGCTCAACTTATGACTGCCATGGAAGAGATTAACAATTTGAAAAAGGAAAATGAGGCACTTAAGAAGATTGCTCTAGTTGGTGACCAAGATCAAACAAGAAAGAAAGTTTACCTCATCAAGCTTCAAGTACAAGAAAGGGATGAAGAGTTTGCCAAGCTTAAGAAGGAATTTGATCAAAGTAAAAGAAAGCATCATGAAGAAGTCATATCTATGACAAATCAACTGAATAAAGCAAAGAAGCAGGAAGATACCTTGTCAAGTCAACTTGAACAAAGGCATAAGAGCTTGAACAAACTTGAAGAAGAGATTGGTCAGTACAAAATAGAGGTCTCCTCTCTCAAATCTCAACTACAAGAAGCAAGGAAACAAGCACAAGTAACTAAGAAGGAAATGGAGAGCAGTCAAGCAAAGAATGAAGAAATCTTCAAAATGAAGTCAGATATCATCTCCCTTAAAATAGTAGCAACTGAAGCTACTCATAGCAAGGAAGAAACTGAGGAACAACTTGCAAAGAAGAATAGTGAGTGTGAAAGATTGGAAGAAGAGATTGTCTTCCTCAGAACAAAGGTTGAAGGGATGAACAAAATCTTGAAGAGCTCTCAAGCCTTGGATGACATGCTCAGCTATCACAGATGTCCATCTGATAAATCAGGTCTTGGGTATGCAGGTGAACCCTCAAACAAGAATGAAAATGCTTTAAACAAAAGAGAAGTGAAGAAGCCAGAAAGAAATGGTGATGCTCCCAGTTCTAGCAAATGCAAGGAGAAAAATCAAGGCTACAATAGAAGAAAACCAGCTCCAAGAAGAAATGTAGATGATGACAAAGATGCGAGAGGCAATGGTTATCATCAAAGGATCTCAAGGCAGAAAGGCTTCAAAAGTACATCAAGGAAACCTCCATCTCCTAGGTACCAAAGTTCATTTTTTGGTTATTGTTATTCTTGTTCAAACTTTGGTCACATGGAAAAAGACTGTAAAGCATATCATAAAGATAGATGTTATGGTCCCCAACCATCTCATAGAGATAGATGTTATAGTCTCCGACAACCTCCAAGAAACAATTTTGCAGGAAGAAATCATGAATTATTATTCATGAACAATGTAGAATGCTTCAAGTGTCATAACATTGGTCATATGGCACGTGATTGTAACTTAACATGGGCTCTTACACAAGCTAGAACCATGCAAAAGAAGAAAGTTACACAAGTATGGAGAAGGAAGGAAATACAATCCGAAAGTCCCTTGAGTTCTTCAGCCAACAACATATGTCATTGGCCTGAATTTTGACAATCTAAGCATTAGATGGGTAGACTCTACCCAAAAGAGATGATGCATACAGTTAGGGGGAGCCTATCATGTCTTGGGAGCACCCCATTGAAGCATATGATCCTGTAACCATTCTTTGGACTGTTGTTAAAGAAATAGGGCAAACAACCATGGTGCTATTATCACAGAAGTTTATGTCTTAACTCAGGAATTTAATGTGAGAACAGATAAATTCTGGACACTAATAGAGGCAGTCTTCAAACAAACAGATACATCTGGAATGGAGTTTGAAGTAAGAGCAACTGGCAGCATATAACAAAACTAAAGCATTGCATGAAGATGCAGATCAGAAAAATAAATTTAAAGGACAGTCACAGATTGGATATCTGAATCTGCAGAGATATGTACAAGAACACAAGGAAAATATGGCTCATAGGAAGGAGAATGTTGTGCAGTCAAGCATAACTTAAGCTGATACATATCACTTAAGAAATATAGCAACAGTAAGGCACAACCCCTCACATTTTTGTCCAAATGCAATGATGATTGAATACTAGATGGCAGTAACTTAAGGGGAAGCATAGAGACACAAAGGAACTCAGATCTGAAGAAAGATAGCAAGAAAGACAATCTCAGGGGCATTTTCTCTTGATTCGGACTATGAAGGCCTCTCAATGTTACCTGTGGAGACAACAATATGGATTGAAGCATAAAAACTTGGACTTGGACACTTGGTGTATGGCCATTTGCAATCTGAATGAAAGCATTAAAGTAGAGCATCTTTAAGCATTGTTGAAGCCATGATAAAGCAGTTCTGAGACATGAAGAGGGAATAATGTGTTAATTGATGATAAAGCATCAATCCTTCTATCTTGAGTAAAAAGAAGAAGAGCACTATGATAGGGGGAGTCACAGACCTGTGAAGATCTACCATTCATGAAGAACAGAAGCACCTTGATAGGGGGAGTCCCAGAGCACTCCTTTGCCATTGATGTCAAAGGGGGAGAGAAAAAAAATATTGCCATCAATAACAAAGGGGGAGATTGTTGGACACAGATTGTCATTGATGTCAATATGGCAATATTCAAGGAGTAGACAGAGCATTAGAGGAGCAATATATATATATACATATATACATATACACACAGGGTTAAAGGAAACAGGGGAACAATATATATATCTATATATATATATATATATATATATATATGTATATATGCAGGGTTAAAGCAGTGGAGAATATATATATGAATAGGTAAATGCATTATTGGAGGAGAAAACCCTATATATATGTGTAACCTTATATATATGCCTTTAATGCAAACAAAGGCCATAGCATACATATTACAAATACACTATCGGAGGAGGAGCAGTATATTATATCGGCGGGTTCATTAAGTGTCACACCCGAAACCTCCAATTGTGATAAGGTATGTGGACCCGATGGTCCTATTATATTGCACCCTATTGTTATGTCGCATCCGCGGTAATCGCAATGAATAAAGAGTGGTCACCCCTGAACGTGTGATTGCGATTATAACATGGACTCGATGGTCCGACTGTAACACAACTTAATGCTAGATCGCATCCGCTGGAGGATCGGCCCTTCGACCATCGGCAATGTCATGGGGTCGATGTATAAAGGATCCCCAGAAGTCTTGAACGCCGATTGCGATTGCAAGTGCGGACCCGCTGCGGAATTGTGTTATGGTTGAATGCTATATCGCATCTGCCCATCGCAACAATACACAAAGGAATTACACTCTCCCGAGCACTGATTGCGATGGAGCTATGGACTCGATACAAGAATAAAAGAGAGTAAACTAAATTTCAAATCCACCATTAGTGTTTCTTGCCTATTTTTCATATATTTTCCAGTCTAACCATGTTTTTGCTTGTGGGGTGGTTTTGAGCCGAAAGGCTTACGATGGCTGTGTCTGATGGTTTTAGAAGGCTGAACGTCATGTAAATGGGGTGATTCATGGAGAAATCGATTGTGATTGGACGTGGCTATCCGTTAAATGAAGCTGAACTTTGTGCATGCCCACAATCATTGTTAAAGGAGTGTTGTTACAGTCGTAACCAGTGGGATGTGTTCTTCGTGGATTATTTGGCACTCTCTTATGAATTAACGTGTCCTATGAGCACGATGAGACAGAGGAAGATACAGCGACAGACAAGTCAGTGGTGAGGAAGCTGAAGTAGGCAAGGAGGAAGCCAAAGAGCTAGCAAGTAAGCGGAAGCGAATGGACAAAGGCATGAGAATGTATGAAACAGTAAAAACAGAGAACTGTTTGGGCTGTTGGTGTTGTGAAGAACCGGAACATGAGGTAGAAGAAGCAACAGAGATGGTTAAGCGTTGTATGAAGTTGCTGGTGAACGTTGGTGAAGGCTGCTGCAGCTGTTGAACACTGTTGAAAAGTTGACGAAAACAGAAGAACAGAAAGAGGGTCCAGCAGAAGAAAAAGAGGGCCGAAAGACCAACAGGACAAGAGGAATTCGAAAAGTAGAAGTTGCCAACAGAGAAGCAGTCTTGCTGAAACATTCATCGTGACATTAGAACATATGCTTGAACTGAAAGCAGGTTCTTATGCAGAGTTTTAGTGCAGTTGTAGTGGACTCACTAAAGCAGTGTGGAGATATGATCAGAGGTTAGCTATTGGAGACTCTGTGTGAATGGCAAGAAGAGTTGTAAAGACTCCTTCAAGAAAAGACTGGTTGTCATTGATGCTGTAGCTTGGAGACTACAGAGAAACTATAACCAGACAGAACTCAGCAGAGAAGAGTTTTGAGAGTAGAACATTATTATCAAAAGTGCCTTGACAGGATTGGAGTCCTTGGGGCTGGTGCCTCAAAAGCAAGAAGGATAGGAGTCCTTGGGGTTGGTGCCTCAGAAGTAAGTAGGATTGGAGTCCTTGGGGTTGATGCCTCAGAAGTAGGAAGGATTGAAGTCCTTGGGAGTTGGTGCTCCTAAGTCCAAGATTGGTGTCTTGGCGAAATAGAGTTGGTGCTCTAGAGGTTGGAGCCTCACCAAAGTCCAAGTTGGAGCTTGGCAACTGATTGTAACCATCTATATATTGTATCTATTTTACTGCACGATTTATATTAATAAAAGCATTTATTCTTGTTGTTCATCCTGTGTTCAGAATATATATGTTTTAACTGACGGGAAAAAGAAATACTGATTCACCCCCCCTCTCATTATTTCCAACAGGAAACTAGTGCCAATCAACGTATATTAACCACTTTTAATTATGTGATTGTGCTAGTATTATATCAATTTAAAGTAAATGTCATTTTTGGATCATATTCCACCAAATATATATTTTATTGTACAAAGGAGTAAAAATAGATAGCTTTGTGGCTTAAATAGGGTTTCTGAAGCATCCAGTGTTCTGCAAGGTGTCCTCGGGCCGTATCTAGCCTCTTGTCCATTCTGCCGAAGTTTCATCAAAGCCCCAATTGTTGTGATTCGCCAGCGAAGTTTAGTGGTGGGCCTATGAGCAACCCCTCGCAAGGGAGGGGGGGATCTCCTCGTTTAGAGGTGTGGTTAATTAGAACGTCATCAGTCCCTCATAGCCAAGACATCATGGAAATGGTTTTCCACCTTCTCCGCTTGACGATTTCCTCATGATGGGCACTCAATGGCAAGCTCGTGGGAAGAGTCGATGCATTCCAAAAGTAGCTAAGAACTCGAAGTTTTATGTTCTGAATAATCAACTAGAAAAGTCTCACCAATATCTGAAATATCATGCACTAATCTGCGAATTAATGGGGATCTAGCTGAGAGAACAAGAAATTATCTAATGGATCCAGTCAAAATGGAACCCCAGAGGGCAGATCGAGCTAAGTTTGAGAGGTAAAGTCTTTTTATGGTAATATTTGTAGATATGAAAGACCGAAAGCATATCTTTGAAAATGGCCCATACTTTATGAACAATGTTAGACTATTCATTAGGTTCTGGGAGGAATGGTATAATCCAGAAAAGGAGCAATTCAAGGCAGCACCAATTTGGGTCCTCCTTTTCTCCCTTCGGGAAGACTTTTGGGAACCATATATCCTTCAAGGGATTGACAACGCAATTGGATAATTTGTCAAAGTCTCTGAAATAAAAAAAAAGAAGATGTCATTCATCATACGCTTGAATCTATGTCCACATGAATATTTATGAGCCACTCCTAGAATATATAGATCTAGAATACAATGACACTGTTTGGAATCAACCACTTTATTATGAGGACTTTCCCTTCAAATTTCACAAATGTCATGAGTATGGGCATCTCTTTTGGGATTTCCCTCTCACTCTGGCGGAAGAAGCCCAAGCTACTCCAACACTATGGATGATGAAGCCTTTCAAGTGATGATTGTTGCAAACCCGCCAATCCCATACTTAACAACCCCCAATGAGGTCTCATCAACATCCTATGCAATAGGAAGTTAGCCCATCATCCCATCCACGGGGTAAACCCTCACCTCCAGGGAATGAGAATCCCTTCGTAGCTCCAGAGAATTTGGAAGTCGAGGAACCAAAAGGAGGAAAAACCAACCAATTGGCTATCCAAGAAATGGAGGTAGGAAAACAACTCCCTCTTCAACAAGACAAAGAAAACCCCTAAAGGAAATATCCATAAGATCTTGAGAAAGACAGAAGAATTAAGGAAAAAGTGATTAACACAAGCAATATCTTGGAAGTGGAGGAGAAAAATAATGGTCTGGGATCTGATGAAAGCAAAATTATTGACTTCCTTAGGGTATGGATCAAAGAAAACATTAGAGACATTCCATCTAACTATCTCATCCACTTCAAGAAATTGTTTGGATAGTGGAGTGCTTGAATGGCGAAACTGGAAGGGGAAGCAAAAGTTGAGAACACCAGTAAGGAGGGAGGGGTCTTGGAAATCACGTTCCCAGAACAAGTGATGGAGAAAGGTAAAAAGAGGAGAAAGACGAAGAAGGAAGTAATTTGTGAGGTGGGTGAATTTATGCTTAATTTTGGGCAGATGGGACCCTTTATATACTATTTTCCCCGCACTATATCCCCTTCCCAATGAAACTAGTCGCATGGAACATATGGGGCTTAAATAGAAAAGGTAAGCTCCGTTCACTAAAAAATAAAATTAATAAGGTGAAACCGGACATTGTTCTAGTGCAAGAAACAAAGATTTATATAGGAAAACTCCAGGGTGTAAGACAAAATTTGCTGGAGGGTAAGTGAAGTCATGACGATAGATGCGGATGGTGCATCAGGATGAATCTCGGTACTCTGTAACCCCAACCAAGTAGTCTCCAATGATTGGGTCGGAACACAAAATAGTCTTACTCAAAGATCCAAAGGTATAGGTTCAGAATTTTCAAATTCCTTAACAATAGTATATGGCCCTTTGACCCCACATGCAAAAGAGAAATTTCTCCAAGAACTAGTGAATCTTCGATCTAGCCTCTCTGACTCTGCATGGATTATCGATGGTGATTTCAATATGATTCACAATCTAGATGAGAAAAGGGGGGGTTCATAGACTATATCCCATCTATGTGGCTTTCAATGAAACAATTGTTGAGCTCAAGCTCACAGATCTGGATACCAAAAATGGTCTACATACTTGGAACAATAGAAGGGGTGGGTGGTTTTAGGTGGCTAGTCGTCTAGATAGATTACTTCTCTCGGAGGAATTTCTCCTGGGGGGGCCCATGACATTTCAATTTTGTCCTCTTTGGGATCAGATCATTGGATGACCTATCTTGACTTGACACTTCTCTCCCCTTCCAAAAATCATCCGTTTCGGTTTGAATTTTTCTGGCTCCGACACCCGCGGTTTGTGGAGAAATTAAAGAGTGGTGAGAATCTCTATAGGTACCAAAAGGATCTAAAATGAAAATCCTCCAATGGAAGCTCAAGGCTCTTAAACTTAAAATCAAGATCTAGAATGGGGAAGCCTTTGGGGATATTTTTAAATCAAAGTTTCAGCTAGAGGAAGCAATGGAATAGATCTAGATCCAGATCATGCAAGAAGGCCGATCATAATCAATAGAGAAGGAAAAATGTTGTTCAATCAATTAACTTGAAGAGAGACGAAAACAAGAGGAAGCTTTGTGGCATTAGAAATCTCTAATTCAATGGCTGAGAGAGGGTGATTGAAATTCAAAGTTCTTCCATTGGTGCATGATCAATCACCATCAGCATAATCACATTACCTATCTATCCTCTGGGAACGGGGACCATCTTGAAAGTCACTAGGCCTTGGAGAAGGAATTAATATCCTTTTTCTCAAATTTACTATCAGAGGATGTTCTCGACACTCTGAAGATATAGAAAGGGTCACTTAGTATATTCCTTGAATTGTGACTACAAACCAGAATGAGGATCTAATATTCCCAATTTCAACCGATGAGGTGGAAGTGATTGTCAAAGAGATGCCAGGAAATAAAGCCCAGGAGATACTTTGAGGGAAGTTGAGCTCTACGAAATTCCAAAACAAGTCTTAAATGGAATTGAATTAAATCTTTACAATTAAAGAAGAAAATGTTGGTCTTCTTTTTATTGGTAAGAGTTCTTGAGGTTGCCATAAAAGCCTGCAATACTTTCTGAATACCTTTAACTTCTCTGAGAGTAGTAGGGCCAAACAAACAAACATCATCAACGAATTGTTGATGGGAAATTGGAAGATCATCACCAAACAAACATGAACCATTAATGGAACCCTATAAGCATGATTTCAAGAAGAATCTCCCAATACCTTCCATAGCCAAAATAAATCATAAGGGTGATAGTGGGTCACCTTGCCACAAGCCATGTGACGATTTAAAAGTATAAGACGAAGAAAGATTGACCAAGATAGAGAAAAAAGGTGATGAAATAAGAGACCAAATTGAAGAGATCCATTTCCATGAAAAACAAAAGCCTCCAAAACTCGTAACAGATAATCCCAGTTGATTCTATCATAGGTCTTATACATATCCAATTTGATCAACATACATGGTTTCTTTGATGTCTTCCGAGAATGAATAATTTCCTGAGTTGTAATAATACCATCTGAGATATGTCTACCCTCCGCAAAACCAATATGCTCCGACGAAATAAGAGTTGATAATAATGGCTTCAAATGTTTAACAATAGTAGTGGATATCGCCTTGTAGATAACATTACATAATGTTATAGGTCGAAATCCATTGTGGTCCTCTGAATGTCCAAATTTAGGTATTAGTGTAAGAAAGGTAGCATTTAGGCCTGTCCATAGCAATTGAGTTTGATGGGACTCCTCCACAAGCTCAGGCACCTCATGACGTAAAAAGGCCCAACATACTTTATAAAAGTCAAAAGTAAATCCATTTGGTCTCGACGATTTATTCTGTGTCATTTCCATCACCAATAGCTCGACCTCATGGAAAGAGATAGGTCCCATTAACACCATGTTTTTCTCTTTATTAATAATCTTAGGAAAACATTCTACAATTGTATTGATGTTTGATTTCCAATTATAAGAGGTCCCAAATAAAATACTTCTAGGATAATCCACCAATTCATGTTCTATATCTAAATGCAAAAGTTTATGGGAACTATATTTACCTGTGAGGGAAAAATTCCAATTGTTGTGACGATGCTACAACATTGAATTATAAAAAGAAAAAAAAATCATTCCCCCCCCTTTAGCTATTGAACCCATGACTTCTATTTCCTAAGAATTTATTCCAGTTGCATGCATTGTTCCAATTAATGCAGAGTAATACCCTCCTCAACCATTAGCTTTGTAGTTCTTCCTTCCAAAATCATACGTCATTGCATCCCTTGCATCTAAGCTTCTAATTTTAATTTGTCTTCAAAAATGTTCCTGAATTATTATTTATTCCATAATTTGATTTGACCTTTCAACTTTCAAAGCTTCAATTGAAATGCATGCATTTTATTCCTACCTGTCACTGTTAACACCTCCCACCAACATTTTAGTTTTTCCACAAAATTTGGCACTTGCAACCAAAATCTTTCAAAACGAAATGGTCTATTTCATGGTGCTTCTTTCAAGTCCAATTCTAACTGGACTGACCAATGATTTGACCCAAGACGAGGCAAGATCGATTCTACAACAAAAATATCTTTATGCAAGACTTCCTCATAGACAAAAAACTGATCCAAATGACTAGCTAGTTAGTGTATACCACCTCTTCTATTGTTCCAAGTATAGGTTCCATTAATAGTAGGTATGCCCAATAACTTCAGTCGCTCAGTGAATCCATCAAAGGAGACTGATTCAAAGTACAGCTTGTGAAGACCCCCCTTCTTCTCTGTTAGGGATCGAATTAGATTAAAATCCCCACTTCATATCCATAATGAATCTATGATATGCCTATTATGAAACAAAATCTTCCCAAAACTTGGATTTTTTTTCTGGATGTAGGTGGACCATACACCACTATCAAAGCTACTAACTCCTTTGTCCCAAGGTAGCGAAATCGACCTGTCATAATTCAAGGTCTTTCCAACCAATCTTGAAAAACAACTTCTAAAGGATTCCATAAAATTGCCAGCCTCTTGCGCTGTCTTAAGCATCTAGATCCATAACCTAACAACCTTTCCAACAACTATCACTAATTTTGAACATATTATCCCAAGAAAGTTTAGTGTCCTGCAAAATTTCTACAATCGACTTCTCTTTCTTAATCATATCCCTAAGATAATGTTGCATCCCTTTGTTGTTTAAGCCCCACATATTCCATGTGATAATCTTAATTGTAAGGATTTTTCGGAAGAAGAGAAAAATTTTGGAATCACAGTTGCTTGTTCTAAGTTTAATAACTCCTCCCCAACATCTTGCAACAATTCTCACTTCAATTTCCTTCCCTTCCATTTAGAATCTTTCATCAAGTTTCTAGTCAATAAATCTGTACTTTTTCCTTCAAATCATATGCAGAGCAAAACCCATTTCTATTTGGAGAATTTTATCGTTGTTTAGTTTTCCAATCAATATATGATTGTGCATATTGCTCCCCTTGTTCCTTAGATAATTTTGTTAAATCTCTCTCCGCCCAATAATTTAGAAGTTCAACCAATATACTTTTCTCCACTGAAATAGATTCAAAATTTTCCTTAGTTAGCAGGATTACTTCTTCAATTCCAAACAAATTGAGATAATATTCAGAACCCCCAACCTCTACTTCACCATTCAATGTTTTTTGTTTTTGTGGTTGTTCCTCTAGCAACAAATTTGTGGCCTATTCTAGCATAGGAACATCATTTGGAGTGTTTATACTCGGTTCTTCCTCCATTTTCTCTAAAGCCAAAAAAGCATTTTTTTCCTCCATTTTCAGTTGAGATTGCATATTTATTCCTTAGTTGTTCTGTTGTCATGCTATAACTTTTGTAAAACCCTCATTTCCAATAGATCCAAATCTTCTTGTTCCTTTTTCTGAATCAAGCAAACTCTGAATAGATGTTCATGTTCATGATAGTGCCGACATAAAAAATGTACATGTTGATAATCTAAAGTTTGAGTATAGATTTCTCCCTAATAATCAAGATCAATAGATTTCAGCAAGGGTTGCTAAATATTCATATACACACATAAAACAAGCATAAGACATATTTCTACCCCCCATGGTCACTTTTAACACTTTGACAAATGTCCCAGTACATTTCCAATACCCTCAAGAATTTCAAGGATCCAAAAATCGACAAGGGGGGAATATAGTCTTACCCTTACAGGAGCTGCCAAAAATTCTTCTTTATATGGGTCGAAGCATTCTTCCTAGTGCTGGATGTATAAGCCTACATTATTGTAAAAATAGGGCCCTCTCTCAAAAACCCTAGCCTTATTTTCCATATTCAAGAAAATTATAGTAAAGAAACCCGTCAGTCCTAATCTTAAGTCATTTCACCCTTGGGTTGCCATTTATATTGTATCCAACATTGCAACTCCTTCTCAGTAGGCAAACCGCCTATGGACTTATAGATGAAAGCATGGTCTTTCATTCTTTTGTAATGGTCTTCCATACATTTTGGAGGTATAACAAATTTGGGATTTTGAGTAGCTTTTGGAATGCATTTTCCCCTCAAGTCGGCTTGCCATTTCGCACCTAGAATAGGAAATCACTGTGAGGTCCCACTGCCACCAAATCAATGACTTTTTTCCACAATTCGTGTTGATTTTCCTGTCACAACGTTTCTAAAAAATAGGTGACACCCCTATCAAGACACTCATCTCTAGCCTTAGCGAAGACATCAACATTGAAAAAACACTTCTAAACTTTGCACAATAGCGAAAAATTCTCAAACCACCCATAATCAAAACTCACCACCTCATTTTCATGAACCTATATAATTCATTAACATACTTACCTTGAAAGTACAAACCTCATAAATTGTTTTTTTTAATTACTTTTCATGTGATCTTTTTATCAAATATGATACATTTTTTTTAAAATTACTTTTCATGTGTTCTTTTTATATTTACTTATATAAAGTTTATTAAATTACTTTGCAAACAACTTGGATATTGAAAATCACAAATAAAATATTGTAATTTATTTTTTAAAATACTATCTCTGTAAACACTAACTTGTAATAATGTTAAAACAGTTATATAAGTGAATAAAAAACCAAAAACTAAATAAAACCATATTTTAATTCTTAATAAGGTTGTATTAAATTTACAAAATAGTAAGAAATCAAAGTTTATACATTTTTTTCATATAGATGCGATTAATATAATATAGATAATTATAAATAAAAATAAAAATAAATTTATTTCAACTTTTAAAGAGATGAAATTCATCAAAATGTAAAACTTTTTTTTTTTTTTTTTTGATATTTTGAGTGAAAAGCTTAAAGAAAAATTTATTCCTAAAAATTGTTCATAATATCTATATATATATATGATGTTTAAATCATTAATAACCAAAAAAAAAGTTTAATTTTAATTTTATTATTATTAATTAGTATTTACTTATAATTGAATTTTTTAGTACTTTGAACTTCAACAACCACATGAAACCTAAATTTCACAAAATCTACACTTGAGTTTATTAAGATTTTCAAATTACTCAAGTTAAAATTTACCGATTTATAAAAAAGCTAAGAAAGAAGAGAAAAACTATAAATAAAGAAAGACTTGAGTATATTAAGATTTTCAAATTACTCAAGTTAAAATTTATCGACTTATATAAAAGCTAAGAAATAAGAGAAAAACTATAAATAAAAAAAGACTTGAGTATATTAAGATTTTCAAATTACTCAAGTTAAAATTTACAGATTCTAAAAAAAGCGAAGGAAGGAGAAAAACTATAAATAAAGAAAGAAGAGGAAACCTGAAAAGTACCTGTGAAATTTATGCATGACCTCCAACTGCAGTGTGTTCACCAGTCTGTCAAGATCTTCATACTCCCACCGCAGTGCGCTCGCCCGCCTGTCAAGATCTTCAACCTCACACCGCAGTGTGTTCACCCACTTGTAAAGATCTTCAACCTCCCGCCACAGTGTCTTCGCTTGCCTGAAATTGTCCAGATGTTCAACCTCCCATCGTAGTGCGTTCGCCCACCTGTCAAGATCTTCAGCGTCCCACTGCAGTGCGCTCGCCAGCCTGTCAAGATTTGCAGCCTCTAATGCAGGAAAAACCGCTTAAAGGCAATTTCTCTGAACTTCATAATAATCTTACGTGAATTTGTGGGTTATGGTTTACCTATACAAATCGGAAGTCTTAAATTGGTAGGTTTTAAACAAAACCTGACCAATCACTCAACAATGCTTTAGCTCATAATCCGCCAACAAACGTTGGTCCCACCTGAATGCATAAGACCGGACCTCAAATAAAATAAACTCGGGTCCATAAATTTCTCATTTCGCTTTTCTCACAAATCTTATCAGAATAATCCTCCGTCGTTGCTCAAAGCTCACTTGATCCAACGGTCAATAGCCATATCTCACGGACCACTTGCACGATGTTTACTCGCCTATATGGAGCCTGTTCGGTTCCGACTTTGAAGTTAAAGTTCGATCTCTTTATGGCCCAATATCCGTTGAAATTAGATCGACAGTTGTGATTGAGTGTGGGCCTTCGACCATGATCAAGGCATATGTACACTCATATCCCCCGCAGTCTATTTCCTTCGCCCATTTATATCCGTCGATCTAAACAATCCGACGGCTCCCTTTGCACTTGTTCGCTTATGATAGAAATTACATCAAACATCCATTAATTCTTCCATGCTATGTTCACACTCATAAAACAGTTAACTTGTTAACATTGGATTGCCATCGATCCTTATAGTGATATCAATGAACCAATAACATGGGAATTAACTCAATAGCACATAAACACATAGGCATACGAATTCCACATAACACACAATTTATATTATACACAATATAATTACAATCTAAGGCATTTCAGCCTTAATCACAAATTCTCCTCTTGACTACATTGAATCCACTCTCTGTTTACACAAATGTTTCATTTCCCTCTCTATCTCTTTTTCACACATAGACTCTTTATAAAGAAATTACAAAGTTGTGGATCATCTCAGATTCACGATATCCTCTCACAAATCGCCTAAATCTCTCAACACACATACATTTCAGATAATTACATTAAATTAAATTTTTTCGAGACTTATCAATTCCATCACATTAGCTCATTTTTAACAGAAATTTGCTCCCCATTTACACCGATTGTGCATGTCTCCTCCTCCATAGCTTTGACTCTGACTTTTGATTAAGGGTATTCGGATGCTCCTGCATCAGCGTCCCACCGCAGTACGCTCGCCAACCTGTCAAGATCTTCAACCTCCCACCGCGGTTCGTTTTACCCCCATAAAATTCTCAAATTTCTCTTCGTTTTCCAACCCGAAATCTTCTTCCTCCGACTGTGGTTCATTACCCCCATAAAATTCCCCAAATGCTCTTCATTTTCCCTATCCAACTATTGTTCTTTTCCCCGCTTGAAAGCTTCAACCTCCCATCGCCATTCGTTTCTCCCCTTAGAATCTTGGGCTTCTACTTTCCATTCGTTTTCACCATAAAAGATTTCATTTTCCAAGCGTTGTTCGTTTCGCAACCTGGAATCTTTATCATCCACCTGCGGTTCATGCAACTCCTCTTTACACAACTTCAAATCTTTAAACAATTCAAATTCTATTGAATCGCTGTGAGGAGCTTCGGTGCTTGGTATTCGAAGATTTGTTGTCTGTGCCAATCCCCTTATGCTCTTAAGACTGCAACATACAGAAACCCGGAGATGCACCAAATATATCAACGTTTCAGCACCTGGAAACACCCCCACTGCTTCACACTTTCTCATGTCCAGTTCTCTAAGTTTTGCTAGACCACAAAACCCTATTATTTGCTTCAATGCATCACAACCATGCAAGTCCAGCAATATTAGTGTTGTGGGCAATGCTCCAACCTCCACAAGTTCTAAACAATCGCTAATGTCCAGCTGATGAAGGTTGGGGCAAACACCTTCCGCAAAAGATTATTCCTTTATTCTTGTACCGTGCAGGTCTAACTGTTTGAGTCGAATAAACATGCACTTGGGAATAGCAGAGTCCAACAATCTATGCTCACTCTGATGTACTAATGCATCTTTTCCCTCAACATTTTCCACCCTACCAAATGGCACTTCTCGTAGCAACGAACATTTAGTTACTTTTAAAATTGTAAGACTCTTTAACTCTCCTAAACTTGCTGGTAAATACTCAATTCTTCCAAAATCTATTTTGAGATTTGTCACTTGTTTTGACTTTGCAACTAAGGCCGGCAAACATTTCCAAATCCCGCCAAAGAATGTCAAGTGCTTTAAGCTCTTTAGCTTACCAAGCGAAGGAGGCAGCATTGCCATAGGGGATTCCTGAAAGGATACTCTCAGAATTTCCAAGTTACTTAAGTTTCCAATATCTCTTGGCAATTCTTTAAGGTTTACATTCCACAAGGAAAGTTTTTCCAGGGACCACTGACGTGTGACCTGAGGAGGCAATACTTCTACTTTCTGACAATCTGAATGGTCTAAGCTTTCCAGCGTTCTGATATTTCCTAGAGTTTCTGCACCGAGGATCAACTGCGAGCAGCTCTTCAAATAGAGATATTTAAGTCCAGTTAAACTCCCAAAGGAATGTGGCAGTGTTTCCAAATGGTAGCACCCATACAAGCTAAGATATTGAAGGTTTGTAAGATTCCCAAAAGTTTTTGGCAGCGTTTCCAAGTCGCAGCTACCAGTCAAGTTAAGATGTCGGAGGTTTGAAAGATTCCCAATCGCATTTGGCAGTAATTTCATGCTTACCCTCATTCTGTTATGAAACCAGCTCACAAAAAGATAGAAAAGAGAGATCAATGCCTTAGAATTCAGCCGCTTCGAGGGGGCAACCTCCTTTACATTACACAAATGAACAATTCTTAGATGATTCAAATGAAAAAACCTCCTTTCTCTATATAGGAGTCTATGGAGTCACAATATAACCCAGCCGACCTAACAATAATAATATAAAGCCACAAAAATAACAATAGAGGGATTCTATGGGCCACAGTAATAAAAATATGGGGACAATAGGGGCACAACAATATTAATAAGGGATACAACTACAATAGTAATGGGGTAATCACTAGTATTATAGGGACCTAACATGCCCCTCTCCTTAAAAAAAAGTGTTGTCCTCAACGCTTGAGTAGTTCTAGATGCTTCTGTATAAAATTTTCATCCTCCCATGTGGAATCTTCAGCGGATAAGTTCTTCCACTTGATGAGATACTCTAAAATTGATTGATTTCGTAGCTGTTGAGTTCTTGTTTCTGTGACTGCTTCCGGTTCCAATATAATTTTTCCTTCCTCGTCAAGTTCTGGCAATATTGTTTGAACTGGGAGCTTGTCACCTATAACCTTCTTTAAATATGAAACATGGAAAACTGGATGCACTCGAGACACTGAAGGAAGCTCCAATGTTTATGCCATAGTACCAATCTTTTGTAACACCTTGTACGGACCATAATTCTTTGGTGATAATTTATTATCCTTCTTAGCTTGCTTGAGGGACATTTGCTTATATGGTTGTAGCCGTAGGAATACCCAATCACCTACATCAAAACTTCTTTCGCTACAATGTTGATCTGCCTGTTGTTTCATTCTATTCTGTGCCAACACGAGGTTATCCTTTAAGAGTTGGAGGACTTGTTGTTGATGTTCGATGTGATGTTCCACTGCTTGAACCTTAGAATTTTCTCTTAAATATGATGTGATGGATGGTGGCTGATATCCATAAAGTGCCATAAATGGGGTCATTTTTGTTGCTGTATGGAAGGAAGTGTTATACCACCATTCAGCCAGAGGCAACCATTTGACCCATTGTATCTGTTTATCAAATACAAAGCAACGAAGATATCCTTCCAAACATTTGTTTACTATCTTAGTTTGCTCATCAGATTGAGGATGATAAGATGAGCTATGACCTAACTGAGTACCAAGACAAGAAAATAATTCTATCCAAAAATTTCCAGTGAAAATGGGATCTCTATCACTTACAATAATCTTTGGGTTTCCATGTAGCTTTTGAATTGTTTCCATAAATGTAGTAGAAACTGTACTAGCTTTAAATGGATGTGATAATGCACAAAAGTGTGCATACTTGGTAAGTCTGTCAACTACCACCATGATGACACTCTTTCCCTTAGACTTGGGTAAACCTGTGATAAAATCCATTGAAACCTCCTCCCAACGTTGGCTTGGAATGGATAAAGGTTGTAATAGACCCGGGGTCTTAATTGTTTCAACTTTATTTTGTTGGCAAACCAAACATTCTGCCACAAACTTTTGAATATCTGATTTAAGGCCATCCCAAAAAAATTCCTTCTTAACCCTGTGGTAAGTTTTTAAAAATCTTGAGTGCCCTCATAAGGGAGAAGTGTGCAATTCCATAAGAGTATTTTGTTTGCGTTGCGAATTCTTACAGAGGTATAAGCGATCTTTGTACCATAACGAATCATTTTGCCAGCTAAATGTATCAGATGTACTGAATCTTGTTGTAACTTTTGAATAAGTGCCCAAACTTCTTCATCATTCTTCCATTCCTCCCTTGCTTCGTTTATCCAATCTGGTTGAATAATAGAAATGGCGCACAACAATGCTTCCACATCCTCATCCTTTCTTGAGAGTGCATCTGCCACCACATTTTTCTTCCCTTTTTTGTATATGATTTCAAAGTCATAACCCAACATCTTTGTGACCCACTTTTGTTGCTCTTCAGAGAATAATCTTTGTTCTAAAAAGTATTTAAGGCTATCATGATCCGTTTTTACCTTGAAGTGTCTTCCCATTAGGTAGGGTCGCCATTTCTTAAGTGCATGTAGTATTGCCAACATTTCCTTCTCATAAATAGCTTTGTGTAAAAACTTTCCCTTGATTGGACGACTTTCAAAAGCAATGGATCTTTCATCTTGGATTAAAACAGCACCAATTCCATTTCCTAAAGCATCACATTCCACAATAAAGGTTTTTGTGAAGTCTGGTGTAGCTAAGACCGGTGCTTGGCACATTGCCTCTTTAAGATGTTCAAAGCCTTTGTTGCTTCTGGAGTCCATGAAAATGCATCTTTCTTCAATAATGTTGTTAGAGGTGTTGCTATTCTCCCATAATTCTTAACAAACTTGGAATAATACCCTGTCAATCCGAGAAATCCTCACAGATGCTTTATGGATGTGGGGATTTTCCATTCCTTAATGGCTTTAATTTTGCTAGGGTCTACCTTAACTCCTTCATGAGATACAATATGACCCAGATATTCCACCTCTTGTACTCCAAAGAAACATTTGGATCTTTTTGCATATAATTGTTTCTCCTCCATGTTATAGACATTTTTGGGCACTGCAACCCCAAGCATAAATGTCCATAAACCAAGGGCTCCTAAGTCCCTAAAGGTGTTGTTCCAACCCCTAAAAGAACAAGGTCAACTGATTACAGCTTCTCCCAGAAGTTCTCCATGAAAAACTACTCAAAACTGGTCAAAACTGGACCATTTCACCTGCTCCATAGGCAAAGTGCGTTGCATCTCACCTGAATACACATAGTAGGTGCGTTGCATTTCAAAAATCCCTTCTATGGGGTGCGATGGGCGAGAAGAGACAAATGGCAGGGTCAATCTGCAAGGTGGAGAGGCATGGAATCTTCCAGAAACTTCTCCTGTGACACTTGCCTCTCTGAATTCGACCAGGGATGAGTAAGAGATCATCAATCTCCAAGTGGAATCAGGAACTATCAGAGGGGAGACACTAATCAAATCTCAAAAGCTGACTCACCTCCCTTGCAGACATCTATATATGGATCCCTCATCCCAGAGATCCAGGAGGCTGGAATTTTGTATCTTGTAAGGAAGTGTTGCTAATTTATTGGTGCAATATCATAGTGTTGGGTGATCTAAGCTTTTCATGAGGTGAAGAAGGGCTTCTTGCTGAGAGGATGATGCTGGGTCAGAACAATTGGTTGTAACTCTCTTGGCTCTTTCTTGATTATCAATAAAGCTATTCAAGTTTTCCTCCATACTCTTGTGTGATTTATGTTTTATGCATTTGTATGGTCAATTTACATCTGATCCTAGATTGTTTATGATAATAGATCCATGTTCTCGTATAGTGTTATGCTGCTTTGATTCTACAGGTACTCTGTGAAGCTGGGTATAAAAGAAAGCAAGTAACAAAGGACTATCGGAAGAGAGAGGAATCGAGCAAGGAACCAAGCGCAAGACAGAGGTTGCTCTCCTTTATTCTTCTCTCATCTATCTCTCATAAAGGAAAACGAAAGTAGTTTTACTTTGTTTCTTTCTAAGGTAGCTACCAGCCTTAGTGGGATTAGCAGCTCTGCATAGACACTTTTCCCTATAACACTCCAATAGTTGTAGCACCCTGTCAACATGTTCAACATGATCCTTCCAAGACTTGCTGTAGATTAGTATATCATCAAAAAATACTAACACAAATTTTCTAAAGGTGGGTTTGAAAATGGAATTCATCAAACCTTGAAATGTAGAAGGTGCATTGGTAAGGCCAAAAAGCATGACCAAAAATTCATAATGACCCTCATGAGTTCTAAATGTTTTTTCAGAATGTCTTCAGTCTTCATTCTGATTTGAAGATATCCTGAACGAAGATCCAACTTGGTGAAGTAAATTGATCCATGCAATTCATCCTGTAATTCATCAATGACAGGAATGGGAAACTTATCTTTAATATTGAGCTTGTTGAGCTCCTTATAATCCGGACACATGCGCCATGATCCATCCTTCTTGTGCACCAATACTACTGGAGCAGAGAAAGAACTTTGACTAGGTTGAATTATACCAGCCTCTAACATTTCTGCAACCATACGTTCAATTTCACTCTTTTGGGCATAGGGATATCTGTACGGCCTGATGTTTGGAGGAACACTTCCTGGAATCAGATGAATAACATGATCATGATCACGAATAGGTGGGAGACCTTTGGGAGTCTCGAATACCTTGGAATGATTGTCCAAGACTTTTTGGAGATCTGAAGAAATAGATGATTCCGATGTGGAAACATCTAGCGAACATAATTGTGCAATTACACCTCTTTGTTACTTTTTTAGAAGATTTTTCATACCATTAGAGCTGATTATCTTTCCCGGTTTCCCTACAATACCCCTTAATTCAACTTCCTTTCCTTCCACAGAAAATTTCATGAAAATTTCTTGAAAATTAAAAGTTATTGTACCCAAGGATTGTAGCCATTGGACTCCTAGTACAACATTAGCACCTCCCATTGGAATGGAAAGCATTGGGCTAGTCAATACATATTCTCCCATGGATAGCTTGATATTATGGCACTTTCTAGAGCAATTTACCGTTCCTCCATTTTCAACCATCACTTGACACTCTAGTGCTGGATATAGGAAGCAATTCAATTCTTTTGCTACCTTACAACGAATAAAATTGTGGTTACTTCCTGAATCAATCAACACTATTACCTTTTTCTTCTTGATTTGTCCTTCTATCTTGATGGTTTGAGGAGTGGTAATTCTAGCCAATGCATTACAAGATATGGTCGGACTCATTTCTTCTTTATCTAGGCTTTGTTCCTGGAGTATATCCTCTTCCTTTGACCTTTCTTGCTCATTTTCTTCTTCCTCTTCACAATCTATGTAGAATAATTTCTTCTCAACACACTTATGACCTTTAGTGTATTTGTTATCACAACTGTAACAAAGCCCTTTTGCTCTTTTTTCTTCCAATTGTTGTGGTGTCAACCTTATAGGTTGTGGAAGGCTAGGGGTAAAAACACTTCCATATTTATAGTTGTGACTGGTATGCTTCCTGGTTGCCATAATTTTGCTTTCCATTTTTCTTGCTAACTTGAATGCCTTCTCTAAGGAATCAGGTTCCCAAAGGCGAACATCATGTTGGATATTATCCTTTAAAGTCCCTATGAACACATCAATCCTATGCTCCTCTGGAATATTTTTTTACCCTTATGTTCAATTTTTGGAACTCCTCAATGTGCTCCATTATTGAACCCTTTTGTTTGAGGCTTATCAATTGGCTAAAAAAAGTGTTGCTTTTTGTATCCTCATAATGTGTTGTCAATTCTTCCGTAAAAATTGCCCAAGTGATAATTTGTTTACGAGAGCAAAGCCATTGATACCATACAAACTGATTTGGTTCCAAATATAAAGTTGCAATACGTATCTTTTGTGTGTTTTACACATTATTGAGATCGAAAAATTGCTCCATCTGTAATATCCATATTGCAGGATCCTTGCCATCAAACTTCCTCATATCGATTTTTGGAATATGGTGGGTCTTTGATCCAACATTAGAGTCTATGAAATCATGATTAACATTTCTTTTGTTCTCATCATGAGTTTCCTTTACTACCCTTTCACCATTAGTGACCATTTCTTGTAGCAACTTATTCATATTTATATTCAATTCTTCCATCTTATCATCCATGCCATCCATTTTAGCGTCCATGCCATTCATCTTAGCTTCCATGCCATCCATCTTAGCTTCTACGCCTTTCTTTAAACAATCCACCTTAGCTTCTACACCTTTCTTTAAACCATCCATCTTAGCTTCTAAATCTTTCTTTAAACCATCCATATTAGATTTTGTTGCTTTTTGTGCAAGTGACACTTGTTGCACTTGGTCTCGTAATTTTGATATATCATGTTGCATTTCTTCCTCTTCTTCATGAGTCATGCTAGATATTTCAGGTTGCTTACTAGGTGTTTGCATTTTCTTTCCTCGGGGCATCAATTGCCGATAATAATGCTTTACAATGCCCTTTGAATTCTGTCAAACTAATTTTTCAAACCAAGCTTATGCAAAAATTTTAAAAAAACTACACACCTTTTTTCACTTTGTAGGAGCTTGATATTGAATTTGATGTATCTCTATAATTTCGGATCATCCAGTCTGAAATTGCGATATGTAGTAGCCCTCTGCGTCCTCCTTCCAATGCCACCAATCTGATCCAAATTGGATTCTCCAAGAAAGAGTTATGCACAATCTCCCAAGATGACCTGATTATAGACCTTTCCAGAAGAGCGAACTTGTATGGAGTGCCACGTGTCAATGTTTCAACCTTTGCCACTGAAAAATATATACAATAAACTAAAGTCTGTCCTCTTTCTGTACCTTCTTACAAAATTTCAATATGATGCTCAGAGAGAAAGTTATGACAATTTTCCCCAGGTCACCTGCTTGGAATGTAATTCAGGAGTCTGCAAAAAGACCAACTTACTCAAATCATATCTCCGCAAATATAGCGCAAAAAGCTCTGTAATTCGAACCCGAGGTTCAGTATGATTTCGTCTCAAATGGTTTTTTCTTCACTTCCGAAACGTCGCAGAAAAAAATTTATGGCGAAAATGCCACGATGACCTATTTGGAGCAGCGAAACCCTGGAATCTAAAGCTCTGATACCAAATGTTATGAAACCAACTCACAAAAAGATAGAAAAGAGAGATCAATACCTTAGAATTCAGCCGCTTCAAGGGGGCAACCTCCTTTACATTACACAAATGAACAATTCTTGGATGATTCAAATGACAAAACCTCATTTCTATATATAGGAGTCTAAGGAGTCACAATATAACCCAGCTGACCTAACAATAATAATATAAAGCCACAAAAATAACAATAGAGGGATTCTATGGGGCACAGTAATAAAAATATGGGGACAATAGGGGCACAAAAATATTAATAAGGGATACAACTACAATAGTAATGGGGTAATCACTAGTATTATAGGGACCTAACACATTCTCAAATGTTTCAGGGAGCGGAGAAGAAAGAATTCTTCTGGCAGTGCTTCGATAGTGCATCCCAGTTCAATCTTTTCCAGGTGCTTCAACAACCCAATAGACCTTGGCAACTATAAATGGGCTACATCAATATTCAACTCTCTCAAATGCATAGGTGCCTACAATGAATGGTTCATTTTAAATTAAAAAACCCCTTACTCGAGTGAAAGGAGAAAAATATACACACAAACTTTTAATTACTGAAAATAACCAGAACGCAACAAAAGAATTACCTCACTGTCATTCTCCCAAAGTGTTTCCAATTGGATCTGGCGGCCAAAGATTTCTAAAATTCTTTATTGGAATATAGGAAGGCAGAGAAAAGTACCGCCACAACCGATTAGAGGAAATAACTTCTGAACACCCAAGACGTGAGGAAGAAGCAATTTCCGAAACACTTTCCGAGAACCCATTTGAAAGAGAAACAATTTCCGAAACATGTTCTGAGATCCGATTGACTGAAGAGAAATCCCACCGGAGCCATAGAAGATTTGACAATCTCAAGTGATTGGATATGCTTTCACACGATTCACCTTGAACTCTCAGCAGCTGCAAGCCGCGCAAATGAACAAAAGGATTGCCCATCTCCAGATGAGTTTCCAAAGAAATGCCTGATGTTTGTAAGTTAATTCCGTGTACCTAAATTATTTAGTGAAAACTGTTAGAAACAATAATAATTCAAAAGATGAAAAACAGATTAAATTGACCATAAATTTAAGAGCACTAACCGAATGTGTAGTGCTTCAAAGACACACCGATGATTGGTGGGACACATTACAGAAGGCGTTGTCTGTTAAGCACCAAAGACAAACCTTAGGTTCTTTCACTTCCAAAGCTCTCCCCAAGTCTCGAAGATGAGAATGCATTCTTATACAGTTTCTGTCCTCGACCTCTACGAGATACTTGTTCTCTAGGTTCCGAAAACCGAGGGATCCTTCCCAGTTAGATGCGTCCCATATTTTGATGGCCTTCTCTCTGTTTTCTCCTATGAAGAAACAAGCAATGTCTAAGAATATCTCTCTCTCTTGCTCATCAAGGCTATCAAAACTAATTTTAAGTCTACCTTGTACATCACTGGAAAGTACTTTGGATTTTTTTTGTAACAGGGCTCTCTAATACCCCAAGTCCTGGCTTTTCGAGTAAAGTAGAGCCCCTGTCACTCTGAGAGATAATGGAAATCCTTGGCACTGATACAAAAACTGGTTAACGACTTCTTCAAATCCTACAGCAGGGTAAGACTGTTGTAAAGCGTGCAAGCAAAAAAGCTCTCGAGAATCTTCTCTATTCAGACCTTTCAGATTATAAATGGATGAGTTCTTCATTCCACAGCTTTTAAGAATAACCTTATTGCGAGATGTAACTAAAATTATGCTACATGAACTAAGGGTATCCTTCAACGGTGAAATAATGCCCGCATCTGCTCAACAGAATCCACATCATCTAGAATTACGAGAACTACAGAATTCGGGACTTGACATTTTAACTTCGCTATGCCTTCATCAATGATATTCATCACCTGAGCCCGTCCAATCAAGTCCTCATTAAGTTTACTTTGCAAGGATGTTAAAGAACCCCCAGATGCAGCATCTCTCACATCAAACAAAAAGCAAGATCGATCATACTCTGACCTCTTACGGTTAAAGAACAGTTTTGCAAGAGTCGTCTTCCCAACTCCACCAACGCCTACTATCCCTGTAATCTTGACTTCCTCACTGTGATGTTGTGACAACATAGTCCATTCAAAATCTTGTAGCTTTTCTTCTAACCCAATTTGATATGTAGCCACTTCCAAAAGGGGTTTTCTGGCCCTTTTCTGCACCAAGTGAAAAACCCTATCCATGAGCTCCCCCTCATCCCTGATTATTTACAAATACATAACTAAAGCTGGTGATCAACACGCTTAAAGAACTTAAAGGTCAATCGGGAAAAAGGAGTTAGAAATCTTACCCATTACACTCATGCAGTTCCAAACCGCTTATATCTGCAATGCTAGAAAGGGCCTGTCTCCATTTTTGAAGAGTCTTAGGTTCGTATCTCTTTTTCTTTTCTAGCTGGCGAAGGGCTTCAGCATACTTTCCGCAATTGCCTTCATCCTGCGTCCTCCGAAGCTCAGAAGGATTAACATGGTTAAAGACAGGGATAATGGCCACCCCCGACTTCAACATCAACAGGAGTTCGTCGAGACACCATTTTGATTCGGCGTGTCGCAGAGAGAAAATAGCCACATGAACAGAGGTCTTTGCAATAGCTCCTTCAATTTGACAAGTCAAGTTTTCCCCTTCCTTCATTTCCTCTTGGTCCAGAAAGACTCTGAATCCATAGGAAAGAAGATGACGGTATAGATGGCTAGCGAAGGTTTTCTTAACATCTGGTCCTCTGTGATTGAGGAATACTTCGTAATTGTAATTTCCATTGGGAGTTGTAGAGGCTGAGGGGGAAGTGAATGTGTGATGATTTGCCATTAATAATATTGGATACTGATAAATTGTATTGGACACACAGACGAGAAGATGAAGATGCCAAGAGGGGGAGACTCACTGAACGAATTGTGAAAGGTATTTGTGCGATGAGCTGATCTAACAACTGTGGAACTGCTTGCTAGCCAAAATAAGCAGTATCATAGTTAGCATTGAATCCTTTAAAATGAGTTTAAAGGATACAAGCTGTGGGTTATTGTCTGTCGTCTACGCGGAATCTGCAATTTCTGTCATTGGCTGTCGTCTATGCGGAATCTGCAATTTCTGTCATTGCTTTCATCTACGTGGAATCTTCAATTTCATGGAGCGAAGGGATAACAAACATTAAGAACTAGATGATAGGCAATACGAAATTCTCAGTGCCTGAAAAGACTTCGATATGAGTGAGAGCGCCGAGTGGAGAGCACCGATGACCGACGAATCAGGTATGCGACTGTCTGCATCTGACCAATAACACAGCTTGGAGCCACCACAAGAACCTAAAAATCTTCTCGAGAGTGGACGGGTGCATGAGGGATACGTGCCTTTATCAGCAGGGTGACGCTTGTTTTGTATACCTGAATGTGTCATCTCCATAAACGCCATCAATTCCTTTTTTTTACTTTGACCCTGCGAGTGTTTCCGGTTTTGGCTCATACCAGCTCTCGCCAGCTTTTCATTAACAGGAAGAATGTTGACCTCTGGTGTTGGAGGTTTCATCTGAACACTTTCTGTTTATGCTGCTACCTCCTCCACAGTTCAGACTTTTTTCTAATTGTCCAGTATTACCTCTTTCATACATCGTTTTTGGGTTTGTGTCATTTTTCTCTGTGAGGACTCTGTAATTATCTTCGCGTTCTTTTTTACTCCACTTTTGAGGTGAACTGTCTTCGAGGGGATGTTTTTCGCTCTTCGGCTTCGTGGTGTTCAGTTCCACGGTGCTCTCTGCTCGGAGAAACGCTCGTTTAAACAGGTCAGTTCTTAGTCTCTGAATACTTTAACATCTCATCAAAGGATAGTTTTTCTTCTTCATGGAATCTGGAAAAAATTTAAAGATTAAGTTGTGATATGGAATATGATTTTTTTGTTTATACATTTCAAAGGTGAAAATATTAGTGTTTATTTTAAAAGTCGGAACTTTTGGCTTTTGTCTTTAGGCTGTAGTCTGAATAATGGCATTCAGTTAAAAGTCTAAACACTTTCCCGGAGGTTTGCATTAGTATTTTCCCTCAATACCATATGTCAGGGTCTGTTAATCCTGGTTGGTCGTGGGTATCTTTCTTCAAATTGAAGAATTACTTTGTTATATCCAAACCTTGTTCAGATATACGCTTCAAGATAGGTTCCTGGTGGTGTGTGTATGAGTTTTGCTGCTGTTGTATTGTATGCCCCGATGTTTCATCCTGAAACAATTTCAAAAAGCCAATTTAGTCTCTATTTTTGTCTGATACTGGGAAGAGCGAGGGAATCAAGTCTCTTATGACGTGTTTCCTCTTCCATTTCCTTATAATTAATCAATGACTGCATATTGGAAGACTGGTAGTTTTTTTTGTTGAGACCTGCAACATCTTTCAGAGCCTTCTGCTTCCTGGTTTTTCCGGGACAGATCCCCCCCTTCTCCGGGATCGGAAACCATTTCCCGGTTCACGTTTTTCCACTCTTTTGGGTCAGGTACTGCAGAGTTTTGAGTTTCAAAGCTTATAGGGTAAAGGAAATGGTACTTGAAGGCATGAAATCAGACCTTGTGGGACAATAGAAGCCGCCATTTTTTGAAACTCTCTTTATTGCTATCCTATGCTGACTCATGTATACGTCACCCCCTCATAACTCCTGAAGACAGTTGGCTTCTTTGGAATCTGATCCCCTCTTTGGAAGGGGAGCTGCTTATTCTCGAGGCTTCTTTCTGTCAGTACTTATGTCAGGCAAGATCTACTTTTCCTCTCTGAGTCATATTTGCTCTGGGTAATATATTCAGAAGCGGTCAGGTCATATTTATTGCATGATTTACTACCCGATCCGGAAAATCCTTTTTAGGATTTCTCAGTACACAGGGGGTGGAATTTTATGGACTTTGTGTCAGACGCATTGGCCATGGAGGCCATGATCCGAGCAACTATTCAGGCCGAAACTTTCAAGGGTACCACCATGTTGTCAAATGACTGGCAGTCCACGCTGGCTGACGTGACTGTCCAGCCTTTGCTGCAATCTGATGACTTGGATGGCGATGGCCGTCAAAAAACTCAAACAACTCGGGAAGGCAACCAAAGTGAACACCTTCAGAGAGAATATGTAGATTGTGAGCCTTCAAACTGTACAAAAAGAATGTAAAACCTATAAAAACCATCCCGCCACTGGCGGCGATTAAGTTAGATAGTATTTATCTAACCGACCGCATTGAAAGTTTACAGGAATACACCCTGGTTGGCCGATGGCACTTTCCAGAGATGGATGATGCCAGGATGCGAAAGTGGCTAGAGCTTCAATGGAAACCTTTGATCGGCTACATCCCCATTGTAGCTAAATTGATGAAGGAATGGTATTGTTTTCATTTTCTGAGTGCTAGCGATCTGGAAACCGTTCAAACTCGTCCATGGGTACACAGAAGGAGTTTCCTGGCACTATACAAGTGGTACATTGGCTATAATATATTAAAGGATACTCCTACAAATAATTTGATTTGTGTCAAGCTCCCCGGCCTTCCCCTGGAGTTGTGGTCGAAGGAAACTTTAACTGAGATAGGAAATGCCATAGGAAGATGTGTATATGTAGATCCAAGATGTCTGGGGGAAAAAGACAAACGAGTAGCATGGGTTCTCATAGAGAAAGCTTATAGGGGAGGTTTCCCTGACCACATCGAGATATCCTGGAGGGATTTAAAAATAAATCAAAGACTGGACTTTTGGGGAGTCCCCTTCAGGTGTTCAGTATGCCACAAGACAGGACACCTTATTAAAAACTGCCCTCGACGCCCTGTTTTAAAGAACTGAATATATCAGGGAAAATATCAGTCAACAAAAAATAAACAAAGGATAAAGTCTCTATACTCTGGAATGGTGAAGGTATCCTCTACTATTAGCTCATCTCCATCAGAATCTGGCAAACTACAAGGGGTTTTTAATCTTGAAGATGATTATCATAAATTCTCACCTCTCGGTCAGAAATCAAATCCTCAGTATAAAATTTCTCCATCAACATATCCCCAGAGTCAGTGCGTCCTGCCTGAAAACTCGAGAAGATCAATCACCCCATCTGATAAAAGGACTTTCAATCACTTTTGCACGCCACCCCCGGAACCTATTGTTGATAAAGAAATCCCTCCTCTTCTCCCGGTTCCCCAGCCATTCAAAAATTTTAAAGTGGATTCACATATCACTTTTATTTCATCTTCCTCTCCATCACCAAAAAAGGGAATGACTCAATCTCAGAAAGGAAAAGAACCTATGGTTTCGGCTACCCCTCTTAACTCCCCCATTTCTTCCCCTTCAAATTCGATTGGTAGCGACTTGGACTACCTCCTTAGCAAAAAATCGCTTGAACTCAAACCCATAACCATTCATAAACCGGGAATGCCATCCCCTCCCCAAATAAGCCCAAATTCTATAAAAAAATATTATGGTGAGAAGAAAAAATAATAGGGGTAGCAGACATTTCAGAGGAAGGGTTGATGGTACAGGCAGAGGAATTCGAAATATTTCCTTAGTAGATGTACCTATAATTGATATGTCGGAAGAAGGGCCTCTTAGAGAAAGTATGTCCGAAAAGCCTTCTTAATGACTTTCATTATATCTATGAACATAAGGGGGCTGGGGGCTGATCAGAAATTTTTAGCCCTTAAGAATCTTTTCATTTCAAAACAGCCCAAAATCATCTTAATCCAAGAAACCATGCACAACACACCTGTATCTATTTCTTATTTCAGGAAAATGTTCCCCACTTGGCATATGGCTGCTTCGGAGGCAAATGGTCTTTCAGGGGGCCTAGCATTTTTATGGGACCCTGATTGGATCAGAGCAAAAGCATATGAATGTTTTGCTGGAATTCTCATATCGGCTTCCATTAGGGGGAAAGACTGTCCCATTAACATTTTAAATATTTATGCTCCTTACAAAGATAGGTTAACATACTGGGAGAAATTATTTGCATCAGAGATTTTTGATATTGAGTCCTTGATGATTGCAGGAGATCTAAATGTCACATTAAGCTCTGATGAAACATGGGGGAATAGTCAGAAAAAAGATCCTCTTGCTGATCGCATTAGATATGAGCTGTAACACAGGAATCTTGTTGACATAAGCCCACCTAAAATGCTGCCAACATGGGACCATGGAAGGACTGAAGGAGCATATATAGCAAAGATACTTGATCGATTTATTTTACATGCAAGTATAATTGATAGACTGGGCATGCCTTTTTCATCAATTGGTAATGACTTCATATCAGACCATAGGTCGATATTTCTAAGATGGAGAGAAAAGGGTTTCAGAAAAGGGTATCTGTTTAAATTTAATAGGTTATGGTTAGAATAACCAGAGTTCAATGAAGCCATAATAAGAACATGGAAGGAATTATCATCAAAAGAGAATATGCCCCCTTTCTTAACTTTTAGAGATAAACTTTCCTCCATTAGAAAGTTTGTAAAAGAATGGCAGTATAAGAAAAGGCAACTAAATAGAATAGCCCTTCGGGAAATTCAAATGGAACTGGACAACATTTCTGGAGCATTGGTTGTTCACCTTCTCCCCTTCAACATGAGATGTCGTATAAAGGAGCTGCAAAGGAAAAAACATAAAATCCTGGAACAGGAAGAAGCATCATGGAGATTAAAGAGCAGGGCTATTTGGCTAAAGGAAGGAGACAGGAACACAAAATTTTTTCACAGGTTTGCAAGCTCAAGACGAGAAAAGAACTCTATATGGAAAATAAAGGACGATAAGGGGGACTTTCTATACTCTCAACAAGACATCTCAAATGAAGCCGTGAGATATTTTGAAAACCAATACAAGAGATCTGGTGACTGCAGGATACAGGACATCCTGTGGGGTATTGACCTATTTCCTCAAATGTTTGATGATGAACAAAATGAATGCCTTTTCCAGCCAATAACTAAGGAAGAACTGCTAGAAACCATGAAATCTTTCAAAAAGGATAAGTGTCCTGGCCCAGACGGCTGGACGATCGAATTCTTCATCCATTTCTTCGATCTTATTAAACAAGATCTGCTAAGGATGGTCAAAGGCTCTAGAATATCAGGCAGCATTCACCAGATAACCTCATCCACTCATATAGCCCTCATCCCTAAGAAAAGGGAAGCATAATCCTTTCAAGATTTTAGGCCAATATCTCTCTGTAACATTTCATACAAAATCATTTCAAAAATTATTGCTGAAAGGATTAAAGTAACTTTATCAAAGTATTTAACAAAGGATCAGCATGGTTTTTTAAAAGGAAGAAATATTTTGGACGTTGTTGCTAACACACAAGAGAGTTTGTTCTCCATGCATTCTAAAAAAAGTGAAGCAGTCATATTCAAAATTGATCTCCAAAAGGCATATGATTGCCTTGATTGGGGTTTCATCAGATGCCTACTTGCAAAGATTGGACTGAAAGCTAATATGATAAACTGGATCATGGCATGTGTGGAGAAGGTGAACTATGCCATCATTATAAATGGGATTCCATCTTCTTTTTTTCTAGCTGCCAGAGGACTGCGCCAAGGATGCCCTCTATCCCCCCTATTGTTTATCTTGGCAATGAATTCTCTAAGCCTGCACATTAACAAGGCAGTTAGTGAAAACAGGTGTCGCCCATTGAGGATTTGCAGAAACAATTATATCTCGCATAATCTATTCGTAGATGATATACTTATTTTTGGAATGCTTTGCAGGCTCACTTGGTCATGCTTATATGACATCCTAAAAAAGTTCCAAAAGGCCACAGGATTACAAATAAATGAGTCCAAATCAGTTCTTTCATAATGATGTCAATTTGGAATTAATAGAGTGGATATCCTCACTTTTTGGGATAGAGGCGCGGTCCATTAAGCATGGAATGAAATATTTAGGATTCCAGTTAAAAGCAAAAGGGTACTCTAAAATGGACTGGCAATGGATAATAGATAGATACTACAAAAAGATATCAGTGTGGGAATACAAATGCCTATCAATGGCAGGAAGAGTTATTCTAGCTCAATCAGTTCTAACACAACTTGCGGTATACTGGGCTCACTTATTTTTTCTTCCTACAAGTATTATTCAGAAGATGAATAAGCTAACTGCTAATTTTATATGGGGTGGCCAAGCTGAGAAAAGAAAATTTCACCTGTCTAAATTATCTGATATCTCTTTGCCAAAAAATCTTGGTGGATGGGGCCTTATGGACCTGCGGAGCTTTGGAAAGGCACTTCTATGCAAATCACTATGGAGAGGGATTTTCAGAGAGGGTCCCTGGAGCAACACAATAAAAAAGAAATATATGGGCAGTAAGGATATCTCATACTGGTTCAGGTTGGGAAGGATTGGCTCCACTTATGGATCAGCAATATGGCTAAGTTTTCGTAAGATAGAAGGTTTCTTCTTAAGGAATATGGTATGGAGCTTCCAATCTGGTAGCAGGATTCTCATAGGAATTGATCATTTTATGAGTGGACAGGAGGAAATCATCTTGCCTGGGACTCTCCTTAATTTTTTCCATAGGAAAGGTTTTTTTACTTGGGACAAACTTATTGCAGAATGGCATGGTCCCTTCCCTCTTTGGAAAGAAGCTTACAATATGGGGATGACTCACATCTTAGCAAGACAGTGGAATAAAATAAAAGATTGTTTGAGAAATTGTGGAATATATCTCTCCTTAGAAGCCGATGTTCTTATATGGAAAGATACAAAAGGAATCTCCCTGGTACGAGTAAAGGAAATTTACTCAAATCTGATAGTCTCAAAGAATGCCATTTCCAGCCATACATTCCCATCAATTTTTTGGAAATTTGGTTGCCCTTCCAAATCTATTTATTTCTCGTGGCTGTTATTCCACAACAAAAACTTATCTTGGGATAATTTAAAAAAGAGGAGCTGGCAGGGTCCGGGTCTCTATTCGATATGCAAGTTTGATGAGGAAACAAATTGCCACATGTTCTTATTCTGTTAGAAAACGCAGCAATTATGGCATGCTCTGGAAAATCTTTATGGTTTCCCTCATATTTCTCATTCATCTATAAAAGAGGCATTCCTTTGGTGGAGCGGGCAAAAGAGATCTTGGAGGCCTATTTGTATTATTTCCCTATGGTGCATATGGCGATGGAGGAACAACAAAATCTTCAAGGACAGGAAAGTGCCTTTTATGGGAATTCTTTAAAGCATAGCATCTCTTTATGACTCCTTACTTGAAAAGCCACACAAGGAAAAAAGATCAAATCCCAACATGCACGCTCATGATCACAACATGCTCCCAAGAGCGTACTTTGATGGAGCTGCACAAAACAACACTTGTGGTTGTGGGGTTCACATCATCATGGATGAAAATACACAATATCTCATTTCTTGGAATGAGGGAAAAGGGTCCAATTGCAAAGAGGAGGCGATGGCTCTCGCGGGTCTTCTTTCCTTTTGCCTTTTCTTTAACACACAGTCCGTTTCAATATTCAGAGATTCCAAAGTCATGGTTGATTATGTTTTGGGAAAAATCCATATCAGCAATCCTCACCTTGCAGGCTAGATGAATAGAATCGTGTTCCTATGGAGGAGGATGGAAGGATGTTCCACATTTACAGATTACAAAACCAGAAAGCAGACATCTTATCAAAGGAAGGCCTTTTAGCGGATTCAGGTATCTGGAACATGAAGGTAATATCTGATGAGGAAATTTTCTCTATCATGGAATTTTCTCTCCCTGATACATAATTACAAATCTTGTGGTTTCTAGGTATGCTTTGTCATTTTATTCCTTTTTGTTTTCCCTTTGACTTATGTATGGTCGAAATATAAATTGGAATTCTGAACAACGTTGTTACTCCACAGAGGATCTTATTTTCCAAATTTTGTTTTCACAAAATTTTATTTTGTAAACTTTATTACAGCTCAAAAGGTTGTCTATCTGGATGAACATCTAAACTTTTTTGTTGGGATTATGCTTCCCACCTCCTTTCAGATATTTCTACAACGGATTGTTCATGCTTCCAATTTTGCCCTTATGAAGTTCTATCTGTCAATGTATTATCTGCTCATTATATATCTTATATAATATAATTATGTTTTTTCGTTCCTGAAAAGAACAAACATTAAGAACTAAACATTAAATGAGTTATAAGTAATAAAAAACTATTTTTATATTAGTTGAAGATTGCTTTCACATTTAGTTCGAATGCCACGATTAATCAAATGTTATACCACTTTTGCAGTGGTATTTAAGTGAGAATTTTTTGAGAGCTTCTAGGTGGATAAAAAAAAGGTTGGCGGTGAAATTTTGATGTTGTATTGTTTAAACTGAATTTTTAATTGTATATATAGATGTTGCATTTTAATTGTGAAAAATTTACTGGTCAAATTTGTGATTACAATGAATTTCTATATGATTCTAGTTAATTGTAAAAGGTTCACTAGTCAAACTTGTGATTACAATAAATCGCTTAATCCTAATTAAATTAAATTAAATAATAATAATAAGTTTAAAAAAGGACATTAATTTATTTAATTCATAAAATTTAAAATACAATTTTTCAAAAGACTAAATTTATTTATATATTCAAAAATTTATTTTAAATAATAAAAAATCACTATTTTAATTATTTAATTTATAAAATTAAACTAAATCCACTAAAATAATACAAAGATTCACTATTTTTCAATAGTCTTTTGAAAAAAATAAAGAAATTTTTTTTTTTTTGGTGGCAAACAACAATATTGAGACGGGAGAAACTGACCGAAATATTTGATCTGCAACGTGAATATTTTACCGTGTTGAGACTCGGAATTTTGACCAAAATATAAGATATGCAATGCATGACAAAAGAATTGCATATTTATTTAGGAGTTGTTTTTAGTGTGATGATTTTGACTAAAACATAAGATAGGTAATGCATCATTAGAGAATTATATATTTAATCATGAGTTGTTTTAGTGTGACTTTTTGTATTTTGTAAGAAAATATTTGAGATTGAATTTTGATTTATATTATTTAAACTGTTATTTTGATCGTATATATATAGATTTAATACGCTGAAAAATTTTTAAGACATTTTTATTGTGTAGGAGTTACCTATTAAAGTTATAATTTCAATAAATTCCAATTAAATTTTAGAAAAATTAAACCAAAAAACTCAAAAAAAACTTCCGAAAAAAATCTCACTAAAATCAACTTAATTTAAGCTACTTTCCTTTTCTGTAAATCGCAACTTAACTTACCCTACTTTACTTTTCTTTTCTGGGAATCACAAATGCATATTCTTTTTTTTGCTGAAGCAAGAGTCGGACCTTCTATTTCATTAATCAGTAAATAAAATACATAAAATACAACATTCCACGAGGAGTTGTGGACCAAGGAAAAAACCAATCTCAATCTGTTAACGGGCCAAAGGCAAAAGCCCCGACCCCTACAAACAAAACCTCAAAACTCTCAAAAGAAAAACAATGCTGAAGCCGGCTAACGAGAATAAAGAATCGGACCCGAAGAGGAACAAATGTACCAATCTATAAGGATTTCATGTCCGAATAACTCACAAACCCGCGAACCTGTAGAACGTACAAAAAACGACGATTCCTGCCAAATGTATTAACGCCTCCTGCCGTCTTCCTGACTTGCATCTTTAATCTCAACCGTCGAACCTCCTCCCCCGATCCAACGGCTGTGGCCAATTTCGCAGTACTTAGAAGCATGACGCTTACCCACATGGACCCACCAACATGCTCGATCGATCCCAACCGTAGATCTGCCTTGCTTAATCCGACGACTGAGGATCATATTGCACAGGTCTACATCACCGAACAATAGCGCGTGATGAGGGCAGTATTCTATCTGACCCCAATGCCACGTGTAGCTCGCTGAATGGAATCACTCTCATTTCAAAAAAACCACTTCCCGCTTGCAAGGCCTGCAATCACCGAAAAACCGCCCCAGACGCAGTATTGCGATCAAAGAAGGAAAACCCAAGGTTTTGAGGCCACCGAGAGTTCCTGGATTCTAGCCTCTCGCTGCATCTACTCTACCTGAACCAATGAAAGATGTAACTCCCACCATCCTGCCGATCATCCAAAAAACAGAGTCTCCCAGGTTGCTACCACCTGGAGCCTCTATGAATGTACTTACCCGGGTTGCGAAGGCCGACAATGGCCTACAACCCACTAAAGACCCAACTGTGAAAAAACCGCTAATCATAAAGCAACTGAGTCATCTAGACCCCGCCTCCATGGCTCTGTTCTGAAACACCATCCTATCTTCATCTGCCTGGTCGTAACAATTTGCCTTTAATCTGTTCTGAGGCAACTCTTGCCAACTCATCGCAACCCTATTTTCTATACAGATCACTCCTTGATTTGCAAGAAGATCCGCCAATTTATTGGCCGTTCTTTGCACATGTTTAAAAATTACTGTTAAAAGGCACTGGAGGTGATGCTGAATCCGTTGAAAGACCTGGATCAGCCTCCAGTTTCTTGAGGCTTTTTCTAGCTTCGTACCCCAGCTGATTCTCTTGACCGAGTTAATGATTAACTCTGAATCAGCTTCAACAATCACATTTTGGCGGTTATCTTGTTCCAGGAAATCTAAACATTGCTCCATAGCCATTAATTCCGCCATATTGTTGGTGGCTCTTCCTAAATGGCAATAGAAGATGAAAAGAATACTTTCGTTCTCATCCCTTAACACCCCTCCATAACCAGCAGTGCCTGGGTTGCCTTTTGAAGCCCCATCAATGTTGTATTTCAAAAAACCCTTAGGGGGAGGATGCCAAAAATCTTGCTCAGATTCCATTGTTATTACCTTCCTATCCAGGCCCTGAGGAATAAGACCTTGCAAAACTAGCTGACTCAGAATCCTCAATTCTACTGCTGAAGGTGGGTTCTTAGGAAGATTTCACACTATAGTGCCAACCGTCTCCTTACGCTGTTTTAAGATCTGCTCATAAAGGCGTTGGGCTAGCTTCTTTTCATTCTTGAAGATTCTATTATTCCTTTCTTTCCCGACATTCCATATAATGAAGCTTGGCGTAAGAGCCCATGATGAGCCAAGAACTTCATAATCTGAAAATTTTCTTCTCCAGTTGTTTAGGGTGTTGATAATGCTCCCTTTGTCCCTATCAGTCTGTTGGAAAATGGTGGCAAAATAATCCCACAACCTGGAGGTAAAAATGCAATTGTTGAGAAGGTGCTCCATTGTTTCCTCTTGGGCTTCACAGAGCTGGCATCTGGAAGGCCCCAGGACACCCCTCTTCTGAATGTTATCCCAGGTCAAAATTTTCCTATGCTGAACTAGCCACATGAAGAGTTTAATTTTCATCCAGCCTTGATGCCTCCATAGGTCTTGCCAAATCCTATCCGGAACATGGGAATCCAGTTCAAGGAGTATGAGTTTTGCCTCCTTAAGATTAAAGGTACCCTCATTATTGTTGCCCCATCTCAGTTGGTCATGCCCCCCTGACACTAAAATCTTCCTTTGTTCTAACATTTTCATTAGTGTCTCTGCTTTAGCTTTCAGGGGGTTGTCATCCCTAAAATCAAAGTTCCTCCAAGTTCTCCATTTTCCTATACTGTTGGTTTGGTCCCAAAAATCTTTTACCTTAGATAACCCTTTAGTATCTGTCTCTTCCTTGAGGTCCCCCAAGTCCTCTTTTAACAAAATAGGTTCTTGTTGCCATTTATCCTCCCAGAATAAAGCTAAGTCTCCCTCTCTGATTTCCCAGAAGCTATTTTCTTGTACTAAGCCCCTGTTCTCCCAGGCCTTATTCCAAATGTGTGAGCCCTTTATATTTCCAGACATCCTTATGTGATCATTATTTTGCCAAGTGCTGGCATATTTTTCTTTCCAAATAATAGCCCACTGAACCTCTGGGTCTTTTACCCAACACCACCATAACTTTGCCCCTAAATCCTTGCTTAGGATCTCAGGATCATCCAATCCAAGACCCCCATGGTTTTTAGGTTTGGAGATTTATTCCTAGGCTACCAAGGCCCATTTCTTTCTTTCTTCCCCCTTGCCCCAAAGAAAGTCTCTTTGTATGGTTCTGAATTGTTGCAATACTCCTTTTGGTGCTGGGAGAGCTGATAGCATGAAGACTGGGATTGATTGTAGTACAGCCTTTGTAAGCACCAACCTACCAACCAAGTTTAAAGATCTAATAGTCCATTTCCTGATTTTATCTTGCAACTTATTAATCAGTGGCTCCCAGATGCTCTTGTGTAAAGGTTTAGCAGCTAGAGGAAATCCCAAATATTTTGATGGGAGGATCTCCCTTTGAAAGCCCAGAATTCTGGAGATATTCCTCTGAATAGCAATATTAGTATTAAAGAAAAAAATCTTAGATTTGGAGAGATTAACTTCCATACCTGAAGCCATGGCAAAGTCACTCGGGATTTGCTTATACGCAAGAGCTTCTTTGACCATGGGGATTCCCTGCAGCATGGTATCATCAACAAATTTTTGATGAGTCAAGGCCTGTCCATTATCAGAAAGTTGGAGACCTTTGATCTTACCAACTTCTTTTGCATGCTTGATAGACCGACCCAGTCCTTCCATCATGAGGATGAAGAGAAAGGGAGAGAGTGGGTCTCCCTGCCTGAGGCCTCTTGAAGGAATAAAAGTCTCCGAGGGAGAACCATTAACCAAAATTGAAAAGCTGGAAGAAGTAACCAGGGCCATGACCCATCTAACCCAATTGTGATCAAACCCAAAAGCAATAAGAACTTTCCTGATATAGGTCCAATTCAGCTTATCATAAGCTTTGGCTATGTCCAATTGCATGATCATTCCAGCCTTCCTATTGCTAGTCAGAGAGTGCACCACCTCATGTGCTTGAATGATGTTATTGAGAATTTGTCTACCTTCCACATATCCAAATTGTTCCATAGAAACTAGGGTAGGAAGAAGAGGTTTGAGTCTATTGGCCACAACCTTGGATATTATCTTGTAAACCACATTGCACAAAGCTATGGGTCTAAACCTGTCAGGAGTTTGAGCCAAATCCTGTTTAAGATAAAGGAGGTATTTAGCGCCTTCAAAATAGTTCTATTCATCCTGGAATCTTCTACTACATTCAGAATATCCTGTTTGACTATATTCCAGCAAGCTTTAAAGAAATCTACATTGAAACCATCCGGGCCTGGCGCCTTACCATTCTGCATTTCTTTGAGGACCTCACTAACCTCCTCTTCAGTCACTGGCCTATTAAGGTTGAAATTGTCCTCTCTAGACACCAGCCTAGGTATATGTGTTGGCATTATGATTCAAGTGTTGTCCTTGATGGCAACTCACTCAGAGGATGGTACAGGTGCTCAGAGGTTGGTACAGGTGATGGCAACTTAATCAGAAGACAGATCTTAGTACAGCATGCCAAGGAAGTTCATATACGCAGGTTAGTTAAGCCCAAGTCGCGTGTACACGCTAGTTGGATTCAGAAAAAGCGCGTGTATGTGGAAAAGTACCTTTGGTCCATGGTGGTTAGTCCTTGGAAGTTGTGCCTATGGTTTCGGACCATTGTGTCTCGACGGGCGTGTCGATCCCTAGTTTTGAAGTTGATGGTATTGAGTTACTATGGTTTTGGCTCTTGGTATTGAGCAAGGCCTAAGGCTATATAAGGAGAAGAAGATCATTAGGCAATATCATCTTTCGACAAGGCTTGAATATCTAAGAGAGAAAGAGATCTGATATGCAGGGTCTGGGTTGCTTGATATGAGCTAAGGAGAAATCACATCGGTGGATGGAAGACTAGATCTAAGGATAAATCAGGATCTAATGGTTTGAAATGCTCTATTATGATATGGTTGATTATGCGTATTTCTATATCTGCATACTGTCGCAATATTATGTTCTGGATCTAACTGATGTCTGGTACAGCTGCAAGTTGAGAGAATCTATTTTTAGATCTGTACGCAGGTTGGCTTAGGTAAAAGCGCGTGTATACGCGGGTTTCGCTCATTAAAGTAGCGTATATCTCTTAAAGCTTGATTTTTGGGTTTGCAGTTGGATCTGATTGTTATTGCAGAGTTATGTAGACTGCTCTGTGTTCTGGTATCTGGTGATTGACAGGGTTCAGTGGTTCAGTGATTCAAAGTTTGATAATACTAGTATTGGTTGTTTTATGCTTCATGGATCTGTTGTGAAAGTTGAATGAATTGGGGTCTACAGATTGTAATGTTGTGCTTCAGGAATATCCAGTCTGAAAATGTATGAAAGGAGGTACCTGAAGGAAAGAAGATTGTAGGTCAGCACCTACGTACTAGTATCTTGGCTAGTACAAGAGCAAAGGGGGTTGGAGCTCCCTTCCAAGGAAGTTTGGAGAACGAGAGAAGGTTGTAGCCTTCTGCAGGTTGTAGCCTGCGTACTGGTATAAGGCTGCACCAGTGCAAAAGATTGTAAACTGAAGTTTCTTATTAAAGAAAGATAGAGACAACTTGCAGCAGGTGGTTTTCACCCACATTGGGTTTCCACCTTATATCTTGGTGTTCATGTGTGTGGCTTTTGATCTGTTCTGTTATACTGCACCTGTTTACTGTTAATGTGGTGAATAATGTCCTGATGAACTTAACTGAAGAATAAGCTAACTAAATTATGAGTTTTCTTCTTATACGCTGTTTTATTTAATCACAGTAGCGTGTACACGCTGGTTCACCTAACTGAAGTAGCGTATATGTTTCTGAGCATTGAAAAAGTTTGATTGATCTGATAATACTGATTCACCCCCCCTCTCAGTATTATTTCCAACAATTGGTATCAGAGCAGGTCCTTCAGAGAAGCTTGATCGCTTGAAGGTAGATCATTCATCATGAGCAACTACGAGAAAGAAGCATCAATCAGGCCACCGATTTTTGATGGGACAAATTTCAATTATTGGAAGGTAAGAGTTACTGCATATCTTCAATCTCTTGGTACAGAAGTTTGGAACATTGTAGAAACAGGCTATGCTTTTCCTTCAGCTACTCCTACAGATCCAGCTGAGAAAAAGCAGTATGAAACAAATGCAAAAGCAGTCAGTACTCTATTAGGAAGTATATCTCAAACAGAATTCATGAAGGTCATGCACTTCAAATCAGCAAAAGAGATATGGGACAAAATGATCACTAGCTAAGCTAAACTTCAAACTCTCAGGATTCAATATGAGACTCTCAGGATGTATAATGATGAAAGTGTGGCTAATTATTTTCTTCGGGTAGATGAGATTGTTAATTGTATGAAAAATTTGGGTGAAGAAATAAGAGAAACTATAGTAGTTCAAAAGATTCTAAGATCATTATCCCCCAAGTTTGAATCTAAAGTATCTGCAATAGAAGAAAAAGAAAATCTCCGTGTTCTCACTATGTCTCAGCTACATGGAATTCTAACCGCTTATGAAATGAGAAAGGGAGGTCCATCTGACAGAAGGGAAGCTGCTTTTAAGGCATCAGGAAAAGAAGATTACTATGAAGCAAGCCATGTTCCAGAAGAAGAGGAAGAAGAATCAAATTTTGTCAGAAATCTTCAAAGGGGTTCTGGAAGGTTCAGAGGTAAGCTACCTTTCAAATGCTTTGCTTGTGGAAGAGTAGGTCATTATGCTGCAAAATGTCCTTATAAGGATAAAGGAAAAGAACCTGCTAGATGGAACAAGAAACAAAGTGCAAATAAGAAAAGCTACTACACCCATGAAGATAGTGATGGCTTATCAAACAGTGATGAAGATGAACAAGGTAATAAATATAAGCTGTTAATGGCATTTGAAGATGATGATTATGAGGATGCTGTAGATGTGGATAATCTCTATAATGAAATTACTAGACTCAAGAGATGCATAGAAGAAAAGAATGTGATCATTGATACTTTGCAATTTCAAATTGATGAAAAGGAAAAACATCTTGAAAAACTAGAAGGTGAAATTGTTGGTCTCAGAAAAGAAATTGAGAAAACAAAAGCTATTAATCTTAAGTTTGTCAAAGGATCTGAAACTTTGGATGAGATTATCAATGTGCAGCGGTCTCCTCTAAACAAGACAGGTTTGGGCTATAATGGAGAAACCTCTCAAGCATCCACCTCAAAAAGTTATCTTGATGCAGCAAGAAGAAATGAGCAGAAGAACAATGAAGATAATCAGGTAAAGCAGGGACGAATTACAAACAGAAACTATCAGGGACAATCCTTCTTAAGGGTGAACAAAAGCTACAACCAACCACAGGTAAAATCTTCTCAGTTTGGCTCAAGAATAGATGAAAATAGAAATTACAATCAGTTGGCTGGTAGATTCAATAACCGCAGAAGCTTCTTCAATGGACAATGCTTTTCTTGCCATAACTTTGGTCACAAAGCAGCTCAATGTGTTGCATATAAAACAATCATGACTAGGGAAGCTCAAAAACAAAGAAGTATGACAGGGATTACAAAAAGGACCTATAACAACTTTTCGGTTCTTGAAAATGAAGTTGAATGTTCTATTTGCAATAATTTTGGTCATAAAGACTCTGAATGCAGGAGCAGGTTTCAGGAGAAAAAGGAACAAGCCACGAGCACCAAAACATGGAGAATAAAGGAACCTCAAACAGAAAGATGTGGGATAGCATTTTATGCAGAAGGACAGGAAAATCTATGGTACATTGACAGTGGATGTTCGAAACATATGACAGGTGATAAAGAAAAACTTGAATCTTATTCTACTTTAGAAAAGGGAAAGAAAGTTTCTTTTGGAAATGATACTCCTGCAACTATAAAAGGAAAAGGTATTGCTCCTTTGAAAGAAAAGGTCAAGGCTGGAAATGTTTTGTATGTTGATGGATTGAAGCATAATCTACTAAGTGTCAGCCAGATGTGTGATCAAAAAACCGAGGTTATTTTCAGATCGAATGGATGTCTTGTTCGTGATCTTGATACAGGTAAAACAGTTCTCAAAGGCAAAAGAACTCCAAATAATCTGTACATATTTGAAGAAGGACAACAACAATGCTATCTTAGCAAGGATGAAGAGCACTGGTTATGGCATCGAAGGTTGGGACATCTAAGCTTCTCACAAATAAGGAAAGCATGCAAATATCAGGCAGTTCGCGATCTTCCAGATATCAAAATTCCAGACAACACCATATGCAAATCTTGTCAGTTTGGAAAGCAAACCAGAACTAACTTTCCAGAGAAGGAAGGATCAGCTAGCTTGCCTCTTGAGCTAGTCCATACAGATGTATGTGGTCCATTTAGGAAAAGGACACCTCGAGGAGAAGAATATCTGATATTATTCATTGATGATTTCTCAAGGTTTGTTTGGTTAGGGCTTATGAAGCACAAAGATGAAGCATTCGAAAAATTCAAATCCTTCAAAGCATTGGCTGAAAATGAATCAGGACACAAAATTAAGTGCCTCAGATCTGACAGAGGTGGGGAGTTCACATCAAATGAATTTTTCGATTTCTGCGATGAACATGGGATAAGAAGAGAATTCTCTACAGCTAGAACTCCTCAGCAAAATGGGGTTGTGGAAAGAATGAACAGAACTATCCAACAAATGGCTCGTGCTATGCTCGATGAATCAGGTACTCCTGCAACCTTCTGGGGTGAAGCTGCACATGCTGCTGTTATTATTCTTAACAAAACAAATGTCCGAGTAAACAGCACTCAAACACCTCATGAGCTTTGGAGTGGTAAAACTCCTTCCGTGAAGCACTTCAAAATCTTTGGGAGCAAATGTTATATTAAGAATACTGATGAGCAACTTGGCAAACTTGAACCTAGAGCAGATGAGGGCATTCTTCTTGGTTATTCTCCACATAGCAAAGCATACAAGTGCTACAATAAAAGACTTGGCAGAATTGTTGACAGTATTGATATAGTGGTTGATGAGAAGGGATATATTCCTAGGCAAGTTCATCATGAAGACATTGAAGAAGATGAAGGTTACTCTCAAAGGCGAAATGATGAAGAAGAAGAACCTCAAGAAGAAGAAGAATCTCAAGAAGAACCAGAGGAGCAGACAAGAATAGAAGAGAAGACTCCATCCAGATATGTTCAAAAGAATCATCCAGAAACTCAGATTGTGGGGCAGAAAGAAGCAGGAGTACAAACAAGAAGGACACTTGCAGAAGCTTCAAGCTACTTGGCATTACTCTCCTCCACTGAACCACAAAATGTGAAAGAAGCATGCAAAGATGAATGTTGGGTCAAAGCAATGGATGAAGAACTTGAGCAAATCGAAAAGAACAACACTTGGGAATTAGTTCCTAGACCAAAAGATAAGAATGTAATAGGAACAAAATGGGTCTTCAAGAATAAATTAAATGAAAATGGAGAAGTAATTAGAAACAAGGCCAGACTTGTTTGTAAAGGGTATGCACAGCAAGAAGGAATAGATTTTGAAGAGACCTTTGCTCCTGTGGCAAGACTTGAGGCCATCCGAATGTTCCTTGCTCTCTCAAGCTTTCAAAACTTCAAGGTATTTCAAATGGACGTGAAATCAGCCTTCCTGAATGGAGACTTAGAAGAAGAAGTATATATTGAGCAGCCAGATGGTTTCATTCTTGGGAATGATCCAAACCTTGTATGCAGATTGAAAAAGGCACTCTATGGACTCAAACAAGCTCCAAGGGCTTGGTACTATCGGTTGGACAAATATCTTCACCAACAAGGCTTTTCAAAAGGATCAGCAGATAGCAATCTCTATATAAAAGTTGAAAATAACAAATTGCTAATTCTTGTTGTTTATGTAGATGATATTATTTTTGGCAGCAATGAAGAGACTATGAGTCAAAACTTTGCCTTGGTTATGCAGAAAGAATTCGAAATGTCACTTCTTGGAGAATTGACATATTTTCTTGGATTGCAAATCCAACAAAATGAAGGAGGTATCTTCTTGTCTCAAACCAAATACCTCAAGCAGATCTTGAAGAAGTATGGCATGGAAGAGTCAAAACCAGTATGTACACCCATGGTTACAGGATGCAGCCTCAGTGCAAATGATGAATCAGCAGCAGTTCACCAACCCACTTATAGATCCATGATTGGGAGTTTGCTTTATTTGACAGGTACTCGACCAGATATTACACATGCAGTAGGAATGGTTGGAAGATTTCAAGCCAACCCAAAGGAAACTCATCTTCAGGCAGTCAAAAGAATCTTCAAATATCTTCAAGGGACCCAAAACTATGGCTTATGGTATCCTAGAAATACAGATCTCACTCTTCATGCTTACACAGATGCAGATTGGGCTGGAAGTGTGGATGATAGGAAAAGCACAAGTGGTGGTGCTTTCTTCATGGGTTCCAGATTAGTATCTTGGTTCAGCAAGAAACAGAGTTCGATTGCCTTATCTACAGCTGAAGCAGAATATGTGGCTGCAGCATCTTGTTGCACACAACTTCTTTGGATGATGCAGACCTTGCAGGACTTTCAAATCACTTGCACTCCACCCGTCTCTATCTTATGTGATAATACAAGTGCAATCAGCATTTCAAAGAATCCAGTCATGCACTCAAAGACCAAGCACATACCAATCAAGTACCATTTTCTTCGGGAACAAGTGCTTGAGCAGAAGGTCAAGTTGGAGTATGTTCCTTCTAAGGAACAAGTTGCTGATATTCTCACAAAACCACTGCCCAGGGAAACTTTTGAATATCTCAGACAAAAGCTGGGAGTAGTTGATGCTTCATCCTGCTGTTGAAGCTTGTCTGTTCTACAAAAAAGTTGGTATACGCAAGTTACGAAAGGTATATACGCGTATACACGCGGATTTATGCTGGGAAAGTCGCGTGTATGGTGTACGCTTGTTGCAGAGATTATATCCGCGTCCATACGCTGTTTCATGCAGGAGAAATCGCGTATATGAAGTTCTGAACAGCAAGGGAAAACTCTGGAGTTCTGAACAGCAATGGGTATGTCAGAATTCTTCAGGCACAGTTTCAGGGGGTGCAGCAGGCACAGGCTCAGGGGGAGCAGCTTAAAAATCTCATAAAGTATTGTTGGCATTCAGATGTTTTGGTTGTTGATTTCAGTCAGAAAGAAATCCTGGTTGCTGATCTAAAAAGATGTTTATCATATGCTGCTGGTGACTTTCATAAGTCTTGGTCTAGATCTGTTGTCTCTATGTCATGTATCTCTCTTATGGTGTCAAGGTCATGTAACGGCCTATGTTGGTTTCCCCACTATGCCTGGGATGAATGCTGTAATATAATTGGTTGTTTCTGATATGTCCCCTCTTGGTAGGGAGTATGGATGTATGTATTGAGTCTTTTGGTGATAGGAAGGTCCCTTATGGTGTATAAGTCTTGGTTCTTGTTGAAGAACATCTTTTGCAGATCTGGCCTACTGTCAGGGGGAGCATGAGTCAGCACAGCCAAGCAGAGGTATCAGCATGTCCTCAGGGGGAGCACAGCCCTTTGCCCTTGATGTCAAAGGGGGAGAATGACTTGGTGTGGTGGTTGCCATCAAGTCCAAAGGGGGAGATTGTTGGCATTATGATTCAAGTGTTGTCCTTGATGGCAACTCACTCAGAGGATGGTACAGGTGCTCAGAGGTTGGTACAGGTGATGGTAACTTAATCAGAAGACAGATCTTAGTACAGCATGCCAAGGAAGTTCATATACGCAGGTTAGTTAAGCCCAAGTCGCGTGTACACGCTAGTTGGATTCAGAAAAAGCGCGTGTATGTGGAAAAGTACCTTTGGTCCATGGTGGTTAGTCCTTGGAAGTTGTGCCTATGGTTTCGGACCATTGTGTCTCGACGGGCGTGTCGATCCCTAGTTTTGAAGTTGATGGTATTGAGTTACTATGGTTTTGGCTCTTGGTATTGAGCAAGGCCTAAGGCTATATAAGGAGAAGAAGATCATTAGGCAATATCATCTTTCGACAAGGCTTGAATATCTAAGAGAGAAAGAGATCTGATATGCAGGGTCTGGGTTGCTTGATATGAGCTAAGGAGAAATCACATCGGTGGATGGAAGACTAGATCTAAGGATAAATCGGGATCTAATGGTTTGAAATGCTCTATTATGATATGGTTGATTATGCGTATTTCTAGATCTGCATACTGTCGCAATATTATGTTCTGGATCTAACTGATGTCTGGTACAGCTGCAAGTTGAGAGAATCTATTTTTAGATCTGTACGCAGGTTGGCTTAGGTAAAAGCGCGTGTATACGCGGGTTTCGCTCATTAAAGTAGCGTATATCTCTTAAAGCTTGATTTTTGGGTTTGCAGTTGGATCTGACTGTTATTGCAGAGTTCTGTAGACTGCTCTGTGTTCTAGTATCTGGTGATTGACAGGGTTCAGTGGTTCAGTGATTCAAAGTTTGATAATACTAGTATTGGTTGTTTTATGCTTCATGGATCTGTTGTGAAAGTTGAATGAATTGGGGTCTACAGATTGTAATGTTGTGCTTCAGGAATATCCAGTCTGAAAATGTATGAAAGGAGGTACCTGAAGGAAAGAAGATTGTAGGTCAGCACCTACGTACTAGTATCTTGGCTAGTACAAGAGCAAAGGGGGTTGGAGCTCCCTTCCAAGGAAGTTTGGAGAACGAGAGAAGGTTGTAGCCTTCTGCAGGTTGTAGCCTGCGTACTGGTATAAGGCTGCACCAGTGCAAAAGATTGTAAACTGAAGTTTCTTATTAAAGAAAGATAGAGACAACTTGTAGCAGGTGGTTTTCACCCACATTGGGTTTCCACCTTATATCTTGGTGTTCATGTGTGTGGCTTTTGATCTGTTCTGTTATACTGCACCTGTTTACTGTTAATGTGGTGAATAATGTCCTGATGAACTTAACTGAAGAATAAGCTAACTAAATTATGAGTTTTCTTCTTATACGCTGTTTTATTTAATCACAGTAGCGTGTACACGCTGGTTCACCTAACTGAAGTAGCGTATATGTTTCTGAGCATTGAAAAAGTTTGATTGATCTGATAATACTGATTCACCCCCCCTCTCAGTATTATTTCCAACAATATGTCTTGTTAAGTCCTTGATGGAATGTTCTCTATCTGAACAGGTTTCCTTTGCTATACCTAGAAAGTGTTGAACTAGCACAACTTCTATTTCTTCATGAGAATTGAGAAGATTACCTCTCTCGTCCTTGATTGAAGAAATCCTGTTATGAGCTCTATTCGCCATAGTGGATCTATGGAAAAATCTAGTGTTACGTTCTCCTTCTTTTAACCGTTGAACTCTAGATTTTTGTCTCCAAAATATTTCCTCTTGTTTACATAAATTCTCCCAGTCTTGATGATATTTGGTGACTTGATCACTTCTGACTTTATCAAAGCCATCCGTGATAAGGGCTTGGTTGAGTTCCTGCATTTTACCTTCAACAGATTTTTTGCTTCAAAAAATATTGCCATATTCATTCTTGTTCCAATCTTTGAGCCTGAGCTTGATATGTTTTAGTCTTTTTTGAAGAAGGAACATTCTTGTGCCTTGAATATTCAAATCTTCTGACCACCAGTTGGCAATGTTGCTGATGAAATCTGGGTGGGAGAGCCAAATATTCTCAAATCTAAAAGGTCTATTCCTGGGGGTACCAATGCCCTAAACCTCCAGTTGAACCGGCCAGTGATCTGAGCCTCCAAAGGGGAGAACTCTTGCTACCATTTCCTTGTCATTGAGCATAAGGTCCTCTGAGATTATGAATCTATCTAATTTTGAGGCCACCTGAGACTCTCCTCCTCTTTTATTGTTCCAAGTAAAGATACCATTACTCGTTACAATGTCCACTAGCTTCATATTATCTATAAAAGTTTGAAATGCCAAAGAGTCTTTACTTAGAATTCTGGTTCCCCCTTTTTTCTCCGAAAGTGATTTGATCATGTTGAAATCACCCCCCAAGATCCATGGTATTCCTGCATGTCTATCTCTGAGATCCTCTAGAGAATCTAGAAACTTGAGTTTACCATCCATTCTTTGGGGGCCATACACATTCGTGACCAGGTAGGTTTCCTTATCTCCCACAGGCTGAATGACCACTGATAAATAATCCCTAGATGCCTCAGCATCTATAATGCCAATTTTTTGGGGGTTCCAAAGAGTGAGTATGCCTCCTGCTATATTCTCTGCTTTGACTTCCAGAAACTCAAATCGATTGAGCCATTTGCTATGAATTTATTTTATTTTTTGAATGGAACATTTAGTTTCCTGGATGAAGATCACATCCGGTGCTGCTTGTTTCATTCTATTACTAAGTAATCTTTGTTTTCTTTTACTGCCTAGACCCCTAATATTCCAAGAAGTGAACTTCATTATTAAAGATTTGTAAAGGAGTAGCTGGTTAGGTCTTTCATCTTACCTGAATCTATCATTAGCTTTCCACATTCCATCAATAGCTCGTTCTGCTTTTTCCTGCCTCTTTTCTTTCCTGGGTTTCTGGGTGCTAATCTTGGTGTGGTTTTCATAGTTTTCACACCTTCGTTGCCCTGCCTTTCATTGTTTCTTTGCTTCTCCAGCCCTTTGGTCTGAGTTTTCCATATAAACAGCTGCTGAACTCTATTGAACTCCTCTAGAGGTAACGAGTCTACCCCCTCCCTGGTTCCTTGTTTCAAGAATCCTTCCAGATCTAGGTTCTCTTTATCAAGAATCTCCTGTAGTTCGTGGTCCTCCATCTCCATCTCACTCTGGGTCATTTCCTGGTCCATCTCTAGTTCTGTATCACTCATCATAGTTTCTTTCTGTTTATTAATATCTTGTGTTTGTTCACCATCTTCTTCGTTCTCCTCCTCCACTGGACTTCCTCCCTTTGCCTGATCTGCTTTTGTTATCTCTTCTTCTTCTTCTTCTAGTACTTGGAACCTGTTCTAACTGGCCTATTTCCCTTCTGTTTGATGTAGCTTCGGCCCCCTTTTGCCTTCTTTCCCTTTATGTACCACTTTGTCAAAGCTTTCAATATCTTTCATGGTGTTAACTTTACTCTTGTTTTCTATTTTACTGAGAGGGAAGTCTCTAAATAGGTTCCCATGCTCATAGCATTTGCGACATCTGAATGGAATATGTTCATAATCCACTGTTTGCACCCATTCTTCATCAAACACTTCCAAGATTACCTCATTCGGTAGAGCTCCAGAGATATCCATCTCCACACATATTCTTACAAAGGAAGTATATTTTCCCCTTCTAGTGGCCTCAGAAGCTTTGACAAAACGCCCTAACTTATTTCCTATGGCAGATAAGGATTCCGTTTGCCAATAATCAAGAGGTAGAGAGTAGAGTCTAACCCAAACCGGGACCGAGGTAAAAGTCTCACGCTCTGGGACAAAATTCATAATCCATGGTCGCATATAAAGGCCTGCTGCTGCATAAAAGTAGGGCCCTCCTTCAAACACTCTGTCCTTATCTTCAATATTTGCAAAGACCATAGTGAAGAATCCCTTTGACCCAAGATGTAGGTCTATGCTTCCTTTTGGTTTCCAATGGTATTTAATCCACGTTTGTAAAGCTTTTTCAGTGAGCCTTAAGCCCATGAATTTACAAATGATTGCATATGCCTACATGTGGTCCCTGTACCCCTGCAGAGCAAAATCATTTAAAACTACTCTGGGTGTGATCATGGCTTTGGGTTTACATGGTCCCTTTTGTGCTTTGTCTTTTGTTCCCTGTTCCTTGTCTGCTTCCTCATTTTCTTTAGTGTTATTATTCTCCCTTGATTTAGTACCATTTTGCTCCTCTTCACTGTTCATTTTCCTTCCTTTTGAAGGACCTCTATCATATTCTATTGGTTTTTTACCTCTGCTGGCCACAACCTGCTTATAAGAGGGAGTGGAGCTCCCTCCTTTGCGTCCCTCCATGGAGAACAACCTTTGCAAAAGCCTGTAACCCTAGCTAATCGCCCACGCACTCTCGAAAACTTCTAAATGATAAATCAATAACCATCAGAAGTGCATATTCATTTACTCTATTTTAACCTTTTTTATTGGAATCATGGCTATGCTTTTAAGACCGGCTAAAATACGAAGGTGCCACTTGCTTACAGGCCGCTCCTATTTCGTAGACCATTACAATATTAATGCGGTCTGACATGGGGCCGATATAACACGATACAACACGCCGCACGGTGATGAGAGAGAAAAAAAAATAGCGGCGTGTTGTATCGTCTTATATCGGCCCCATGTCAGAGCACATTAATAATTCAATGGTCTACGAAATAGGAGTCGCCCTTTCTTACACGGACAAGACTGAGGTTAATTTTAAAAAAAAAGGCACTGACATATCCGTGTGCCTGGTCGGTGACAGCCCGTTGCGCGGAATCTGCATTTCATGGAGCGAAAGAGGCGTATACACGTGGACGGAATAGGCATCACGGATTCAAGGAAGGCAGTCTTCGATATCGACATGTGGTTATTACATTGTATTGTTATTAGATGGTTACTTTTTTAATTTAATAAAAATTGTGTTAAAATTTTTATTAATTTTAATATTTATAAATTATGATATGAAATTATTTTTAAATTACACTCTAATTAATGCAAAGTACTACCTTAATAACGCTATTAATAACTATACAAAGCTTCAACCAGTTTTTGGCTTTCTTTAATGTGAAGGTAACAAACCTTACCCTAGCTCAAGTCAAAATGAGTAAAGTTTTAATATTCTTTTTATGTATTATTAAAATATTAAAAAAATGTCATTCATAATGGACAAAGTTTTTGAACTTTTAATTTCTAATTTTTTTAATAATATTTATATATTATTGAAATAAATATTAAAAAATGGCCATTTATAAAATATTACTAAAATAAATATTAAAAAATGGCCATTTATAATGGACAAAGTTTTGGAACTTTTAATTTATGAATGGTTTAATAATATTTGTGTATATTATTAAAATATTAAAATTTTTAATTTATTATAACAATTTTGTAAATAAAAAATGTATTTATTATATTAATATATATATATATATATAACATTCACATGTGAACTTTGTTTTTAATAAGAGATTTGAACACATGTATTATGTTGTATTATAGATATATCATCATTTTATTATATACGGGAAGTAAGGAATAAGTGAAAATATGTCAATTTTATTATTTAATTAAATTATTTTTATGTTTTTTTATTGTTATAATAATGATTATTTTATAAGCTTTTGGGATAGTTTAGTTGGTTGAGTTTCTGTTGCTAAGCATTTCTCTTATCAGGAGATCATGGGTAAAAAAATCTCCTTGATGCCCTTGGGGTTAGGCCTTGGCTAGCTTGGCCAATGGGTAGATACCTTCAGGTTGATCTACTAGGATTTTTCCATGGATGTAGTTGTCATTCACTATCCATAAGCCGCCCTTAAAAAAAATAATGATTACTTTATATAAAAATAGGTGGTCACAACAAATACACCATAATTGTATCTCCATGAATCTCTCACTGTCTCAATATTATATAGACTTCTATAATTAGTCTATATATTTACAAATGATGATAATTAGTCTATATCATTACAAATCATGATATTATTTAGATATTATTCATGATTATATGTAAGAGTTATTCCTCCATAGTATCTTTAATAATATTTAGGATTTCCATATGCATTCATCATCTTGGTTCCATCTTCATATTCAATTATAATCTTTGGTATTTTGTCTTCATTTTTCATCTTGTACCTACAAAACATAAGCATTGTTGTAGTCCATAAAAAAAGTAACTATACATGGGTCACCAGTTGTTGTATTCTTTGGTTTTCTAGGAAACTCTTTCTTGTACACGGTTATCAACCATTCTTCCATAACATGTTTCCATATCTATACCTTTTTACTCCCCTTACAACATCATTATCATCATCTTTGTCCTAAATTTTTGGCTTACTCATAGCCATGCTCTCAATGCTTCTATATTCAACTACTAAGGAACAAAACTTCTTCGTGGGCTCAGTTCATGAGTTCCCTTTGGCTCTAACTATCATCTCACAAACTTTTGTTTCACTCTTTGCTTTTCTCCATCACTGCCTTGAGACAAGTCCCTTTTTTATTAATTACAATCTTCTTGACTACCTTTGCCTCAAGACAAGCCCCTTTTTATGAATTATTATCTTTTTGACTACCTTTACCACTAAGACCAAAGTTTTTATCAAGTGTGGGCTATCTTAAATCGGTGGTTTTGTGCACTAGGAAGCTTCTCTTAGTAACTAACAACTTATTCATTTCCTTTAGTGGTGTTCTTTCTCATCACATGTGGTTTTTGGATTACCATGAACATTCATTACACCAACGATCTTTAGAGCACGACTAGTTTTTTAATGGGGATATAATTGCGTTTATCAAACTTACACTATCATTGGCTTAGATACATACAATTTCAACTTTTATTTTAAGCAGTTAAACAACATGTTAGCGAGCCCATTTTCTTTTTATCATTACAAAGAAAACATTTTTCAAGGACCATTCCTTAGGGATCTCATTTTCCTAGATTTATTGCATCTAAATGAGACTTTGTTCTTTACCTTGCTTTGCTTCCTTCTTCATTCTCCACACTTTAATTGCTTCATTGTGCGAGTCATTTTCTTCTTTTGATCATGTCTAAGAGTCTACATTTTTCTCTCTTTGTATTCTTCCTTCATATTCGTCCAAATTTTCTCTCTTCATGAGTATTCTTCTTTGTCCTATAATCTCTTTATCTTAGCTATGATCTTCTCACTCACCTGGAATTCTATATCACATGCATAAAAATGTTGCTTAATGGGTTAAGTAAAGTCCAATAAGAAAAAATATAACCTTGGCTTGGAATTTAATTAACTATAAGTGAGAATGTTATACCTCTTTTGGAGTTGTCTATAAGTGAGAATTTTTGAAGTTTTAGGTTGATTCTTAGCTTAGAGCTTTAGGCGGATTCTTAGTTGGAATCAAGTGAAAAATTTGTGGTCAATTTTTTATTTTGTGATGTTTAAACAGGTTTTTAATTGCATATATAAATGCAACACCTTCAAAAACTCTTTAAGCACTTTTATTCTGAAGATTTCACTCATCAAACTTGTGATTACAATAAATCCCTACTTCTAAACAATAAAACTTTTCAAAACAAACTTAACATTAACTTATTTAATTTATAAAATGCAAATTACAATTTTTTAAATTACTAAATTCATTTATACCTTCCAAAATTTATTTTAAATAACAAAAAAATAACTATCATACTCATCTCATCTATAAAATTAAATTATAGGCTACAAAATATGGTACAAAGATTCACTAGTTTTCAATAGTCTTTCATCTATTGAAAAAAATAAAGATAAAATATTTCTCCAAGCAAACAATCTGAGACGGGAGAGCCTAACCGAAATATTTAATGTGCAACGTGAATATCTAGGGAATTTGACCAAAATATAAGAATATGATAAATGAATTGCGTATTTAATTACCCTACTTTTCATATACTTTTTGTGGAATTGCAAGTGCATATTTATTTACTTTATTTTAACATACTTTTCTTGGAATGATGGTTATGCTTGTAAGACCGGCTAAAATAAGAAGGTGCCACTTGCTTACACGGACAAGACTGAAATTAAATAAAAAAGAAAGGCTTTGAAATTCTCACTGGTTCTTACCTACTTAATTAACTAACATCATGATTTGGCATCACTCAAACTTGAATTGACGATTAATTTTATCTTCATTTACTTTGACTCCACACGCTTAACTAGATTTCAACTCTCATTTGACTTGATATAATTTATTAGCTTGATCTTACACTCTTCTTTGTACAACACATAAATAATTTCTGCGCAATTAATATTTTACTTAAATTTAATTAAATATCCCAACTTAATTAGACTTTAAATCAATTTATAAAAAATGACTTTCGTCTAATTTTTATAAAACTTTGATTTAAAAAAAAAACAACTTTACTATACTCCCATTTTATTTTTGGATACCTTACTTTATATATATACGTAAAATTATGTTTCCATTTTATTTTTTATTTTTCATTTTTCGATACCTTACTTTTATATATATATAAATGATACTAAATTTTTGTTTAAGAATTTTGCCATCTTTACATCTTACTTTCATAACTTATCCTTTAACCAATTTTTATAAGTTATCCATGTTTGAAGCACTCAAACGTCAATTTCTCCTTTAATGTTGGAAGCTTAATGCCATGTTGTAATTCATTTTGTACATAGTATTTATTGTTTGTGGCAGCGTCTTTACCTCTCACATCAAGTCTACTTTTGGTGCAATACTAAAATAAATTTAATTACCAGCTTCGACCTTTGTGTGATATTTTGATTTTTCTCAAATTGTTGAATATCCATGAATGATGAAGATTTGTCAACTAATAACATCAATTTTCAGTTTTCACTTTAAATTTTCATCTTGCTTTTTATTCTCAGAAGTATTATCTTGGCTTCATCTTACCTTTTATTCTCAAAAGTTATCTTGGATTCATTGCTAACATTAAATGCCTTGCTATCCATAAATAAATTTATACGTTCCACATGCATTATTTTACAAGTCCAACCACGTCATGCACATGAAATCCAACTCTTCTCTGGAATAAACCGCAACCACAGGCATTTTTTGGTATTCAAATTAATTCAAAGAGCATTAGATATACTCACAGGTGGTGGCGATCCCGAGGAGGGACGCGTGGCTATTGACCGTTTAATTCTTTGGTTCCAAGTTAAGTTTGGTGGCAGGGTTTTTGGTGTGTGTCTTTATTGTGGTTTAATGTTTGCTACCCACCCTCTGTACTGACCTCAGGCTTGCGACTAAGGGTTATCACTTTCACCGAGGGGTTTTGGAGGTCATTTCTCCTATGCGATGGTTTTGCTCTGCGGGTGCTCTGTGTTCTCGCCTGGTATTCGCGATGGATGGTAAGTATTGTGCCCTGTTTGCTCCATATGGCAGTTTAATGTGCTTTGTTGGTTCTCTGTGGTTTATTGGTGTTATGCCTCTGCTCGTTCTCTGTGGCCTGTCGTTGCTATGCCTGTGCTCGTTCTCCGTGGTCTGTTGTTGCTATGCCTCTGCTCGTTCTCTGTAGCGACTCATTGCTCTGGTGTTTGGAGGGTTTCAGGTCCTCTTCCTCTCGCAAGTCTGTTTGTCTCTGTTATTTGCTTCGAGCTCGTTTCTGTTCATTTTGTGGTGATTTGTTTGTTGATGTGGGGTTTGGTTATGGTTCAGCTCTGCAAATCTCAGGTCCCTGCTTGGCTGCTGCACAAGATGACTCAGCATCCCTCAATTTCAGGTAAGCTCCTCCTTCTGATTTCAATTTCACTCCTTATTTTTAAAGGTCCTAACGCTTTGGCTCCTTGGTGAGCAGGCATAACATGTTCATGGCTCATTCACTGGTGGAAACCCTCTGTTGTGGGTCTTGGCTCTCGTCCTTCGTCTCGAAACGGTTCTTCTCCAAGTAAGGTCCTCGTTCTCCTTCCAGTTAGCTATTCATTGTTATCTTTTTTATTTTCGTGGCTCAATACTGACCACTGCCCTGCTTTGTGGTGGTGTGCAGGCCCTTCCAGGGAAGCGCTGCTCCACAACTTCGTCCTAGGGACTGTTCGCGGGCTTAGGGAAACCGGGTAGGGTCTTTCCGTAGCTATAGCAGTTTCTTGCTTGCTTTGCTGTGTGTTTAGTTTTGCAGCAGTTGTTCTATCGCTTGCTCTTATTGTGACTCAGCTATACCCTTGATGTTTTGGGTCCTTTGTATCTATGTGTAATCTTTGAGGTGTTCATGCCCTCCCTAGAAGATTTAGGCACAACCCGTGGACTGTAATGTGTTTTGGTTTCATGGGTTTGGAACCCTTCACGATTTTGTACAGTGAATTTTTATTGAACGAAAAAAAAATGAAAATTCCATGTACAGGATATGTTTTTTTTGTTTAAATGCAGAATGTAATAGTACCTGGGGTTTGTTTTGTTGAGAAACGAAATCTATGTGCTGGTGTACCTCTGTTTGATTCTCGATCTTGAAACGCTGCTTGTTACTGTATGCTTGTCGATGCTTGTTCGAATCTTTGAAAAGAAATGGTTTCACTATCTTGCTTTCATTTTGATGCCTGAGACATCTATGCACAGAGAACGTAATGAAATTTAATCTACTTTATTAAATGACACATTTTGAATTGTTAGCTATCATAGAAGTTCAAATAATTCTGGTTTGCAACTTTTGGGCTTTCTCTCCTCTCTAAATGGCAGCCCTTCCATCCTCTCTGATTTTTCCTTTTCAATACATTATCAGCAGTTCCTTTACAAGTTTGAGGAATTGTTCCTCAGTTACTTTTCAGTTACTAAACAGTTTCTTCAAACAAGTTCCTAACTAATCCTATTTTGTCTAATTTAAGAACTAACAATGGCTGATTCATCCTTAATTTAAAATGACACAAAATGAAACTAAATGAAACAAAAACTTGAAGTGTTTTCCTCTCTATCTGTCAAAATAAAATGAAAATAAAAAAACATCTCCCAGCTGTTGCCTCTTCACTCGGATGCTCCTGCATCAACATGCCTTCAATTTGCGCATATTTTCCGGCGACCATGAGTTCTTCAATCCCACTTCAAGGAAATACCTACAACTACTACACTTTTTAGCCACAACTTCGATTTTCTTCATTTATGAACACAAATTGGTTTTGATTCCCCGAACATGATTTTCTCGTGTAGAAGTGCAGGCTTGATCTTTCCATGTTTTATCCATTGTTCTCAATTTTTGTTGAATCATATCCTTCGACTTTTAAAATCGGTCACTAACTCGGAAACAATGTTTGTTGTAACTGACTCGGAAACAATGTTTCTTGTAACTTCACTACAACAAAACCAGCGATTAGCGTCCCTTTTTACTTCTTTTTTTGCATCTAGAGCCCATTTTTGGTGCTATTTGCATCCATTTATCAAATATGGTGCAAAACTTGACACAAAATTTGCATCAAGTTTTGCACCAAATCTTACACCAAGTTTAGCACCAGGTATTGCAATAGGTTTTGCACCACGTTTTGCACCAAATTTTATGCCAAGTTTTGTGTCATCCTTTACACCAGGTTTTGTTCCAGGTTTTGCATCAAGTTTGGCACCTAATTTTGTTTCACATACTTTTGCATCCTCATTTGCATCCACTTTTTGCACCTACACTTGCATCAACTTTTGCATCGACTTTCGCATCCTTTTTAAATCATTTTTTGCATCCATTTTTTCATCCATTTGTGCATCCCTTTTGCGCCAAGTTTTACATCGTGTTTTGTGTCTAGTTTTGCATAAAATTTTGCATCTACTTTTGTTGCATCCACTTTGCCCTCTTGTTTGGCATCCATATTTACATCCTCTTTTGCATCTATTATTATACCCACTATTTCATCTAATATTTTTGTGCCACAATTAGCGCCTAGTTTGGCACCTCCTTTTGCACCCACTTTTGATTATAATTTTGCATCCACGTTTGCATCCTCATTTGCGTCTAGGTTTTCATCAACTACTACATCTATTTTTGCATCCCTTTTTGTATCCAATTTTGGACCGGGATTTGCATCGGGTTTTGTGTCTCGTTTTGCATCTACTTTTGCATCGACTTCTATTGCATCCACTTTTGCACACAATTTTGCATCCACTGTTGCACCCATTTTAAATTTCACTTTTTGCATCCCTTTTTACATCTTCATTTGCATCATATTTTGATTCTTTTTTTGCATCTATCATTACATCCACTTTTGTTATGCCACAATTTGCACCATGTTTTGCACTCACTGTTGTATCCACGTTTGCTTCCAATTTTGCATCCATGTTCACATCCTCTTTTGCATCAAATATTGCATCTATTTTTGCATCCACTTTTATGTCAGGTTTATGCATTGGGTTTTGCATCTCGTTTTGTATCTACTTTTGCATCTACTTACATTATATCCATTTTTTGCATCCAATTTTGTTTTGCCTGTTGCATCAATGTTTGCTTCCACTTTTACATCCATTTTTGCATCTTATTTTGCATATTTTTTGTCTATTGTTACATCCACTTTTGTTGCACCATATCTTGCGCCTACCATTGCAACCACATTTGCTTCCATGTTTGCATCCCCTATTGCTTCCACTTTTGTTTCATCCATTTTTGCATATACTTTTGTTTCCGTTGTTGCATCCACATTTGTTTCACCACAATTTGTGCCAAGTTTTACACCTACCATTGGACCCATGTTTGCTTCCACTTTTGCCTTCATGTTTGCATCCAAGTTTGCATTGACAACTGCATCTACTTTTGCATCCACTTTTGTGTCAGGTTTTTCATGTTGTTGTGCATCTACTTATGTTGTATCCACTTTTCATCCAATTTTACTTCTATTGTTGCCCCCATTTCTATGTTCGCTTTTGCATCCCTTTTCCAACACTCATCATATTTTCTGCATTGATGATATTCCTTATGGCATTGACAATTATGAACAATTGATGACAATGTCAATAATATTGACAATGATGAAAATGAAGATGATGGCGATGACATGAATTGTGATTATAATGATAAAGACGATAGTGGTTACAATGACAATGATGATGATGGCAATGATTATGATGATGACGATGCTAATGACGTTGGCAAATCTTCCCAATTTTAGATGTTGTCATTGTCATAATCATAAGCATTATATTTGGTGTCATGATCATCATTTTCATCTAGGTCATCATCAAAAACAATAATGGCATGAATGATGATGATGCATGATTACAACAATGTCGATAGAAATTACATTAATGATGATGATGGGGATGATAAAAATGACAATGACGATGATAATGGTGGTGATGATCATCATCATCGATCATCTGTCAAAAATAGAGTTGTTATTTCTCTTACGTATATCAATGTGTCCTAAACAACCCTTTTCTAACACTGATCACATTTTTTGGGTTGATGATATTTCTTACAACATCTACAATTATGAACAATTGCAAACAATGTCCATAATGATGATGATGATGGCATGAATGGTGATTATGATGATAATGTAATGATGGCAATAACAATGACAAGGATGATGGTGATGATGATGACAATGATTATGATAATGAGAATGACCTTACAATCTTATGGATTCGTGAACAATTACTAGTTTCAATACCATCTTCTGGATACGTATTACTATCATACTTTTTAAATTTTCTGTCTCTCTTGAGGTATCTTACTATAATGGTGTTGTCAACACTAGAAAGATATCTTGTTGTAATGGTGGTTCTAATGTTAGCACTAGCAAAGTTTAGTAGGGAGGATGCTACTACAAGAGGAATTCCTTCTAAGTGACTATGGCATTTGCTACTACAAGAGGAATTCCTTCTAAGTGACTATGGCATTCAAAATGAGGCTTTATGGGCTGCTTGTTAACACATGTTCTCATGCTCATATAAAATTAATGTGAAAAGTTGCTTTAATTGGTTCCCATGCATAATTGATATTGATAATGGGGTGGTATAAAATTGTAATGGGCATATCCGTTAGTTAGTTATGATGGGTCAACAACATTGAAACTATCCAAGTGACATTTCACCTTGGAACAATCATCGCTCGTGCGAAAACACGAAGTTTATGTAAATGAAAGTTGTGATTGTAGTGGAATTAAAACCATCGAGAAATATCAAAGAAGACACTGCCTACCAGTTTTGAAAGACAACCAAGGCATTGAACAACTATTTGCATTAGGATGTAGTGAGGGAATCGAAGGAAATTTGGCAGCCCTAAGTTGCCATTACTATTGCCAATCACACATTCAATAGTAACCATAAAAGGTAGCCACATATAAACAGAACCTCGAGGTGTTGACAGTCAGAATCTATTATTGTAATAGCTTTGACGTATATATAGTTTTGTGTTTAGATGAGAATGAAGTGGGCTTCATCCAGGGTTTGGCTCAATCCTCGTCCATTCCATGCAGTGGTGTTTAATTCGCCAAGCAAGAGAATATTACGTGAGTGTTCAGAGTTAAATCAACAGAAATCAAGGACGTGTGATTGTCAAATTATTGCTCCTCCCTTATGATTGAGCGCTTGATGCGATGGTCATTATCCTTGGGTGATACTTTTATTCCCCATTTTCTATTGAAAAACTAGCATTTTTCTATTCGATTATGATAGGATTGGATGAACGCCGGTTTGGGTGGATGTAGACCCATGTTTTTTTGTGGTGATCTTCAAATGTCTTGAGGATAAGAAAAAAATCCTTGACCAAGGTCCATGGTTTTGGGGATGAGTTGGTCTTCTAGTGAAGCCATGGTTTCCCAACTTCAATCCTCTCACTATGTTGCCGATGACTACTCTAGTATGGGTAAGATTCCCAGTTTTCCCATTCACTTTACCCATCTAGATCTCTTAGAAAAAGTGGGCAATTTTATTGGAAGATTCGTCAAAGTAGACCGGGAAAGACTTTTGAAAGGCATTTTCACCTATGTTTGCATATGTGTTTAGGTAGATCCCAATGAAGTTTTGCGAGATAAAATTGAGCTCAAGTGGATGGGAATTGTGTATTCCCAACCCCTGGACTATGAAAATACAACTTTTCAATATAGGAATTACCAACAAGATAGACACCTTCAAACTGTCTGTCCCTTTCCAATAGGGGCTTCCTCCTTACAGTCATCTAAGAACTCTAGCTGTAGTTGGAGGGATCTTAAGGAAAGAGAGGGATCCAAAATGTAACACCCCTCCCTTGTGTGTCAAACTTTGAAAACCTAAGCTGAGAAAAGCTAGGTATGATGTGTAATATAAAAAGTAAATACATTATTAATAAATTAATCACTTGGAAAAGCGAGAAACCAAGAGATGAGATTCTTGCCAAATCACATTGGTGAATGGGAAAGGATAATTCTTTCATGGTAAAGCTTCTCGATTTAATTCTAGATAAGTTGGATGGATTGGAGATAAATATCCATTGAGAAAAACATAAAAGTTGTGCGGGAGAGAAAGGCAATCTTCTATGAGGAAAATCCTCATGGGAGAGAAAGGTGAGCTTTTATGAGATAAGCCTACGCAAATGGATAAAAAGATCCATAAAAGTGAGACACTGCTAATGGAAACCATATCATGAAAGAAGGTATTAAATACCCATTGCATAGATCAATTGGAGGCGGTTGATCCATGGCAAGAACCTCGACTCGGTGGTGAACTGAAGAGTCATTTCTAGGTTGGGTAGCGGTGCTCTGTTTACCAAGTGTCGTTCTCTCTTTTGATCTAGTTTGACTCACTTGCGTGGATTGTTCTGTATGTTGGTTTCTTACCCTCTATGTTATAAATTCCTTATCATATGAGAGAATTTGCTTGAGTTTTAAATGCACTACATGTGGCGTTAATGAGATGATTTTATGGATGCACATAAATGAAATTCTAATTACAGTCACAGTATGTGGATCTTATGTAGAATTGGTGTGAACCTGTCTTTTGTTAAGATAGTGAATAGTCGTGCTTGAGCCGCTATGCAAATTTGTTAACTGTGGTTAAGGCTCGACTGTATAAACTATGGTACAAGTTATTTGTGCTATGCATCCAATGCTGCGCTTCTGATTAATTGTGCATAATCCCTAAGATACACATGTTAACGTGTCATGCAACTGTGGCAGACGAATTATTGATTATGTATGATAAATGATTTTGTTTTGAAACGGTAGAGCCTATGGTTCGGGTTATCTAATATATGAATTATGCATTATAGGATGAATTGCATCCATTGAGGCGTTCTAATTATTTATTCGTATTGCATAAGATATATGTCGGTGGTACTTTCGGCCATGACAATAGGAATATGAACATGCTATATGGCAAAGCTAGTTATTGTAAATGGATGACCTGATCTCCATAAATGTTGGATTGAATCCTCAAAGGAGGGATACTCGAATGCGGGATATTGAATAATATTGATTGATTCCTCCTCTGTGATGTGATGTAGGCATGGGTAGAAGTGCTTGTGTTAGCTTTGTTATGAGGTAGTTGTATATGAACGCGTGTGACAACCATTACATCTAAATTTATTACAAGCTAAAATTAGTAAAGGAAACCAATATGTTGCCTTTAATACTGTGGCTAGGAGGTGTCTACTGAAAGAGGACCCAAAGTTGATCATAATTCATGGAACAAGGTACCAATAAACCTTAAGCACAATGCAAGAATAGGATGAAAACCTTAAGCATGACCACCAACTCATCGAATGGCCTTGAGGCTACAATATGCAAGAAGAGGATGAAAGACATTGACTTTGAAAGCTTTTACAACCAGAGAACCTTAAAACCCCAACTCCCTCCTTAGGACAAGTGTATTTGAGTTTACCAAGAGTTGGCTTCCAACACACCCAACGCTCAATGCCAAACATGACATGGTACACTAAAACACAAAGACCGTAAAACCTTTCAACATATCGACAAAGTACACATTCTTCCTTGAAATACACATTCTAAGGAAACCCACAAATGACTTCTCCTCATTTTGACGATGGTACCTAAGTTAAATTGGATTGCATAGGGATTTCTTAACACAGGGTTCAAAATTATTACAACAATATACTCATTAATCACTAAATATGTCATTTGTAGGAATTGCAGTTAGGTGGGGAGGATAACACTCCTATCCATTTTTAAAGCTACACCCAATTAATAAGTTCTCCATGTGCCACAATAAATGCAATTTTTATGACTATAGTGACACATCCCTCGAGATTTCCTTCCACACCAACACTTTTATCCATGAACTAAAGAGTGACTATTTCATTATTATATTATACATACATGTTAATATAAGCATTAAAATTTGTATTCCTTTGTAAAAAATGCTAGTCCAAGAGATACATTTGATCACCTTGTCTTGTATCCAATATCCAATGTTGACCCCTATATCCTTAGATCTAGAGTGAAGGTTTCATTTCTAATGTTGTGTTTGAGCTTAAATTCTAATTAAATATTTGGGTTAGCCAAGGTCATTACTTAACTTAATGGCTTTGCAATATACAATGTATCATATTTTTTTTAAGTTCAATTGGTGAGATATGTCTGGGGGATTGAACTTTCGATCACTTGGATACACAAGGGCTTGCCAACATGCTTTTTTCCAATTGTGCTACTACCCTCAGAAAATATACAATGTATCATATTAACATCCACTTAAACCAAATTGACTTTTGGGACACATGTCTCTTTGATGATGAAGGGAATCCAATTATGTGATGTCAAACACATTCCCTCACAAACACTCACAAAGACCCTACACTTTTTAGGGTTCGAACCTAGGTTGTCTGTTATGAAACCAACTCACAAAAAGATAGAAAAGATAGATCAACAACTTAGAAATCAGCCTCTTCGAGGGGGCAACCTCCTTTACATTACACAAAAGAACAATTATTGGATGATACAAATGACAAAGCCTCATTTCTATATATAGGAGTCTAAGGGGTCACAATATAATCAAAGTCAACATAACAATAATAATATAAGGGCACAAAAATAACAATAGTGGGCTTCTATGGGGCACAATAATAACAATATGGGGACAATAAGGGCACAACAATAACAGTAAGGGCCACAATGACACTAGTAATGGGGGAATCACTAGTGTTATAGGGACCTAACATTGTCTATATGGAAACACTATATAATTTTGAATTTATTTATTGTAGATTTGTACATAGATGGATATTCCTTTCTTTGCATTTATCTTTTAGACTTCTTGCTTTCACCAATTGATTTAGAGCTTATGGAGTCTCAAGTAGCACCAATCCCCTTGCTTCTATTGGATTGAATAACATGATTTCTCTTTTGAAATCCATAATATCTCATTCACATGCTTCCTATTTCTCCCATAAGACTTTAGCACAGACTCCATGATCATGTTTGTGTCCCTCTTAATAACGCACTCCTTGGAAGGGGCCATAAAATCTTTTATTAGGACTAAAATTGGATGTCTCTTCTTTCTTGCCCTTTGATTCTTCATTCAATCATACCACCCATCAACTTGTTATTTTTCCATTTTTCTTATAATGACCTTTGTTGTTGGGAAGGTGCCTTTCAAGTATTTTGTCTTTGCATATAGATACACATAAAGTATCATTATTTTAATCTAATGGACGTGGTTGTTAAAATCACCAATATTTAATTAAATATGCATTGTTATACCTTTGCTCAAGTCAACTTCAATTCAAATTCTAACACATGTGTGTATACCCTTCCTTGCTTAGTTTGTATATTGTTGTAAGTCCCCAATATATTTATGTTGGCTTTTGAAAGATCATCTCATCCCAAAATAAGTAGGGGGGATTCAATATTCAAATCCGGCAGAGTGGGGTTGAAGAAATGGATATTGAAGATGGATTCAATTATAGAAACTATCTTTTGAAAAAAGGTTAGTTTTGCCCCAAAAAGAAAGTCCCTCCTTTGAGACCTTGCCACAACTTCCATAGTTGTGAAATTTTACAATAATAGAACCTCTAGAGTAGAGGTTTACCATATACTTAGAACTTAGGTTGGAATTGATTTGATTCTTGAACTCTTTAGATGATGACTAGAGATCATTAAATACATAGTTTGAAGCGTTTGCTTTTAGTTATTAATGAACTTGTTAACCATCCATAGATGAATACTTCCCTTGCACATGTGCTTGATTTTGTCAATAATGAAAGAATCCTACTATGTTTTTGGTATATTCGACAAGACTACATCTTTAAAATAAAGAAGATTCAATTCTTAATGCCTTGCAATCCTGTAAGAGGGAGGGACAATCGAAGTCACGCAGGAGGAGGTATTCCCTTTGTTTAGCGAAACTCTACAGAGATAAACCACTAAATGCAATATTAACCCCTTGTTTATGTGATAATTAGGGAATATATATCTATTCTCTCAAAGATTAGTCTTATATATTCAAAAAGAATTTCTCATTTATTCTAAATAACACTTAACACTCTTTATAGAATAATTTCTCACCATTACAATCACAATAATCATTTTTCAAGACAAAAACTACATCAAAACTTTTTGAATATGCAAGTAGATAATCTCCACAAATGAAGATGAAAACATATTTTGAGCATGTTTAAAGTGGATTAAAATATAATAATAAAAGACACAACAAAAATCTTGATACAATAATAGCTCAAATAATTATCTTTAACAAAAATCTATTAAAAATTACTATAAAATTATAAAATGAAATTAACATTAATAAATAATCAATTAATTTATATAAAATCCCAATTTAATAATGAATAATTACTTAATTCTTTAAGTTCCACTTCAAAGAAAGCATTGACACATCAGCTAGAGAAGGGTGCATTATTGTTTTGGAGTAAGAGAAGGGTGCATTATTGTTTCGGAGTAAGAGAAGGGTGCATTATTGTTTCGGAGTTCTATGTCCGTCGCATCAATATTTTATTTGATGTGCCCAATTATTTTTCCAAAGTAAAACTATTATTCAGCTTAAATAATAGAATGTATAATATTTCAAATTCTATAAAATGTATAATATTTCAAATTCTTTGAAAATCCGTTTTACTGAAACACAAATATATGGCCGTCGATGACATGATCGGATGGTAGATATTCTATCCTGCCTTTAAATTCAAATCCTCTTGGTAGTTTGGCGCCATTGCGCGTATCCCTCTCAACGAGCTCAGTAGCTCGCATATGAACAATCATGGTTTGCAATCGCATAAACATTGCCCCAGAATCGATCCACGAGCCACCAGATCTCTCTCTGCACGACTTCCAACAGTTCATCTGCGTTTCTTCGTGGTCAAAACGATTTCAGAAAAGGTATTTTTCTGCAAGAGAGTGCTAAAATTGCAAAGCGCCATTATTTTCTTGTCGCCGTCATGAATCCTCTACGCCTTGTCCTAATGAAATTATTTAGAGTTCTTGATTGGAAAAATTTGCCATATTTCAACTTTCTGGAAATATTTCATTAAATAAGCTACCGTATTATCTAAAATAAATCTAAAGAAAGAGGCCGTGCTCAAAACAATGTTTTAAGCAGCAAATTTCACAAGGGTTATTTCTGGTTCAGTTATTCTGAGCTTTCAATGGAAAATTTTGACTCTATTTTGGCTTACAGGCAAGATTTCATAAAATAACGCTCTCTATAAATGGACTAGACAAGGTTGTGCTCAAAATTTTGTTTAAAAAATGGCAGAGTTTGGGAAGAAGTTCTTTAAGTTAATGGATCAGCGTTCAGATGCATTTCGAGTGGTTTGATTGAATGATTTATGTCTCAGTTCCGCACATTTAAAAGTTTTGGAGAATGGGAATTGATAATTCTGGTATTTGATGGTGTTCTATTCAAATTACACAGAAGAAGATAGAAAGCTAGGGCTTTTAGAGGCTAAGTGTACACAATGGCACAATCTTTACAGGTTTTTGTGAGATTTTTAAGACAGGCAAATAGGATAGAAAATTAGGGATTTCACTAAGCCAAGAAAGCTAATGCTACATTCTTTACAAATTTACTTCAGAGTTTTGAGACTGAACATTTTTTATGTTCAAGTGGTTCGTAGATATCTTCATGCGGTTTCTATTTCCATGGAACCAAGAATTTGATACCTCAACATGAAATACTGTGCTCCGAAGGGTTTTCCCTTCCAGCTCATCTTTGTGTAATGGAATAGAATCGTTAATGCTCTTTAGTGTCTGGAGAAGTCAAAACTAATGGATCAGGAAGCAGGGGCTATTGGAACGGTTAGTAATTGAGGGAAACACTATCCTTCACAATATAACAACGTAGAGGAAAACTCATGGTACATTTTTGTAGTTTTGGTCAGATTAGGCCATCCAAGCACGCCGTTAGAGATTTCAGAGAGAAGCTCTTTGTTTTCTTTAGCACCGGCTGAAGGGGTTGGTAAGGGATCCCCCTCCCCAAACACCCTATCAGCATAGTTAAGACTTGAGTTTAGGGTGGCTTTAATTATCTCTGGTAATAGCAAATGATACGGAGGATTGTGCATAACCCACCCCCTTTTTGATTCCAATAAGCAGAGGTGGTCACTATGGTAATCCGATTTCAATTTGTAGTTAGAAAATGGGGTCACAACTTTCCATATATTTTTTTTTGTTTTGTCTTTTTACATCAAACAATAGTATATTTCTTAGAACCATAGTCAACTAAACAAACAGGAAACAATTTATTTGACAGGTGGAAGAAGTGATAGGCTTAGAGCAATTGAATTGTAGGCCATGCTTCTTGACAAATTGATGAACAGATGTCTCCTTACTTGAGATTTAGGTTGGCACCATGGCACCATCCTGTCCATCATTATACACTAATATTGTCATTATCTTCTTCACTGTGAATGACTGGCCTGTTCCCTGCAAATAGATTTGGGCATAGAGGATCCAATCCAAGAACAGTAATCTCTAGCACAAGACAATATTAATGATCTAAATACCTAATCCTGAAGCTTGAGTTTGATTTTTCTCTACTGGTTCTGAATCTCTGATTGAGAATCTCCCACTCGTCATTATCAAACCTTCTCCTTCATCATTGGCATCAGCTGCACTGCTAAGGTACTTTGGTTGGTTGTCATTGGACTTGAGAGCTTGAAGTTTCAAATGATTATAGTAACATACAGCCAGAAAAGCCAGTCCACACCCACTCAAGTTTATGACTGTAACCTTTTCATTTATTACAGACAAAGATTATGTTATGAGCAGCCAGTCCTTGACAAGACCAGCAACATTCATAGTCAAGGCTGAAGTCTTTCCTATCAGAAGAAACACTGCAAGATTAAGAGCCAAGGCACAAGCAGAAATGTCATGTAATCCAAATCAAAGGAAGAGACCCTGATTATCAGAAATGGGTATTCTACTAAGGCCCAGGGGGTGCTGAGAAAAACAAGGCAACAAGGAGCAACAAAGATGTGATGGGATTCAACTTAATCCCTTTTGATGTTCGTGGAATTTGTATGAGAACCAATTGGGTAGTCTCACATGCAACTGCACTTAACTGGAGAATCACCTCCCATGCATTCATCTTGGCCTCCCCATAAGCTGAAATAGTAACTCCAATGGATATGGCCAACATATTGGCCTCGGGCTCACCTTTATAAGCTTCTTTCTTCAGGGAAACCACAATCAAATACACAGCAATGGGAATTAGAGCTTTCAGCATTTGAAATAATGATACTAAGAGGAAAACATAGGCAGAATTTGAAAACCAGAGACCCAAAGAATACACTTATCAATACTATGGGTTCAATGAGCTTGAAGACTCTTACAATAGCAACAGCCAGTGTTGAGTAGAAGCCCATGTGAATCATGGTGGGACTGATCACACTAAAGTTGTCAAGCAATGGCAACTCCAATGGATATGGCTAACATATTGGCCATGGCCTCACCTTTATAAGATTCTTTCTTCAGGGGAACTGCAATCGAATGCATATCAAATGGGCACAAGAGCTTTCAACATTTGAAATATCGATACTTTGAGAGACATGCACCAAGGGCTGCATCATTTAGGATTTGTACTCAGTTTAGGTGTCATATTCAAGGGGAAGTTGTTATGCTTTCCACCACTTCATAGATTGTTAGAGTGATGAAACAAAAGAGGCTCCCTCTTGAGGCTAGATTATGTCATTCATATCAGTTGTGTTGTTGATGTCCTAGCTCAGCCAAGTCTTGCCAAAACTCCGTTGAGGTTCAAAATTTATTATAAACTGAAATGTCTTCACAAGAATTGACCTCATAAAATGCCATAATCACAAGATATGCCATACATGGCTGTGATTATGGCTCGCAAGACCCTTAGACTTTGAGCAATGAGGCTCGCAACATCACTTATGATTATGCACTCTACAATTCTGTGACCAGCTGAATGTCAAGCAATTGAACCGCGATTTAAATCCTATTTTGTCAGCAATAAGTACTATACTTTGTCTTTATTTAGTGTAGAGAACCAAGCACTTATTCTACTCATCTATAGAAGGGACAATGGTTGTTTGCCTATGAGGTATAAGGAAATCCTATCAGATGTTTTGTATTTTCGTATGGAATTGAATCATACTCCTGCACACTGTAACATTCATATATATCAACCTGTAGAGGCTTTAATAACACCTGGTATTCTGGTTAGTGATTTTATTGGACCTCATGTGCATATCCTACATGCACAGGATGGACTATTCATATGTTACAGGGTATTATTCTTATTATTTAGGGTGCACATCTTCAGGTGCTCAAGAACGATTACTAGAACAGTCAGTTAATTCTGCAATTTAAAGGATGAAAAAGGAGGTTATAGGAGTCTAGTTTTGGTTCTCATCCACAATGTCACACTAGTCTACCTGGGCATGGTTCTCATGGTTTAATAGTGACTTGAGGAGTCATAATACCACAGATCACTAAACACGAACAGCTAAGGTAGCCCAAGGACAATAGCCATCTTTACACATTAATTAACAGGTCTTACATTAATTATCCTAGGGGGTTTTAATACTTCCAAATGCTTAAAAAACAGTTAGCAGAGCATTCACATTACACATTCCAACAATATTTTCTATAAACCAACCAAATGCAGTCAGGAGAGCCCTCCTTTTAAACTATACAACCTTATTGTTAGTATGATCAACCTTATTTTAATATATAGTGTGACAAACCGTATGTGACAGGCAGGTACCTCCTAACTGTTATTCTACCCCGGATTTAGAGGAGCAGCCAGGATTTTATCCATAGTTTCTTTCCTTCCAACTTTAGATGGGATCTCACCTCAACCTTCTGCCTTGGTGGTCAATCAACATCTTTGACGCCTGTTCGGGGTTGTGCCATATTAGGTTACAGATCATACATAATCAGACCGAGTTATGGACCAGCTCCAGACAGATCCAGAGTATGGCGCCTTCCACCCATTAGGGGTAAATCAGCTCCAGACTGATCCAGAGTATGACACCTTCCACCTATTAGACTAGGCCATACATAATCAGAGCGAGTTATGGACCAGCTCCAGACAGATACTTTGCAGATCCAAAGTATGGCACCTTCCACCCATTAGGGGTAAACCAGCTCCAGACAGATCCAGAGTATGGCACCTTCCACCCATTAGGGGTAAACCAGCTCCAGACTGATCCAGAGTATGGCACCTTCCACCCATTAGGGGTAAACCAGCTCTAGACTGATCCAGAGTATGGCACCTTCCACCCATTAGGGGTAAACCAGCTCCAGACTGATCGAGAGTATGGCACCTTCCACCTATTAGACTAGCCCTACATTCAGCAGAGCGGAGATAATATTTTCAAGAGTTTCCTTGCTTGGACATTAGATGATAGGAGAGCCGAGCATCATCATTCCTATGCCTCCCATAGGATCACACAACTGGATCCTTTCTTAAGCTTTTGGCAATTCCAACAGTGATCCAATAGCCTGGTTCCCACCACCATTGACATCATCCCATCCCTCTCTCCAGACTTTTAGTGCAGACACTCTATTGTATCCCTACATTTATGCTACTATTAGATAGTTTGATGGTTTTTTTTTCCCGTTTTGATGCCTTGAGACATGAAGGAATTTGATCTTGTTGAAGGCTGAAGCTCCGCATTTTTTAATAATTCTTTTGTGCCAATGGGCTGTGTATCACTGTTTGGAAGAGACGTGCACAACAGCTCTTAGAATAATCATTGAATCACCCACCACTGTTGCCTAGCAGGCCCCTTGAGCTTCAGGAAGCTGGAGGCCTTTGAAGAGGGCTTGAGCCTTCACTTGTTTGTTCACGAAAATACCAACCTGCCGTAATATCGACTCTCTTGATTTCATCTGAAGTCAATGAAGGCTCCCTGCCCCTGCCATTCCAGGTTTCTTTTAAAGGTGCCATCAAGGAAAGGGTTGTTATACCTTGATCCAGCATCCAGGGTTTCATGTCTTAGAGAGACATATCTTGAGAAATAGGTGGATGGTCCATACTGTCTTCCCAAGCTTAATGCACTTGCCATTGCGTGGGATACATGATAGGTGTTTCCAAAGGAAACGGGCCAAGGACTCGCAGAATGGCGAGACAGGGGATCCTTTTATCACCGACTTTGTTTGAAATAGTTATGGCGAAGTCCATCTTTCCACCAGGCCACTTTGTCGGACAAATATTTCAACAACAGTTTGGCTTCCATGGCTTGGTTAGATATCATTGGATCTCTTATTGCCAAGCCCCAATACTCTCAAATGGGGCTCGAACCATAATCCAATTGATTAAATTGAATATTTTGTTGTCCGCTGTCTCCTTTCTACAGGAACCACCTTATCTCTCTCCCAAGGATATAGGTAACCTACCGGTGCCAAGAGGGCTGAAATCAGGAAAAGTGACAATACATCTTACCTGGATTATCATATTGATATTTACTGTGACTAGATTGATTCATTATCCTTTTGGCTGTACTTACCCATGGGTTTTATTTTGCTCTTATTACATTCCTGAAAGATTTGCGGAAGATCTCAAAGCGCTCTTCTTTGTTTAATCTGTCTGTAATGATTGTTTTCCAAAATATGCTTGCAAAAATATGCTTGATCTCGCAATTGACTTTTGCCCCCACATTCAGCAGAGTGGAGATGATATTATCAAAAGTTCATTAGATAAGAAAGCAGAGCATCCTCATTCGGGTGCCTCACATAGTATATCATACAATTGGATCCTTTCATGAGCTTGACAATTCCAACAATGAGCCAATATCTTGCCCCCCCCCCGCCCCTCCTCATCAGGGTTAGAGGACATTGACATCATCCCATCACTCTCTTTTGCTTAGCACCAAGCTTTCCAGATTACCAGTATAGACTCTCCAATTGTATCTCTATGTTTATGCTACTTTTAGATTTCCAGTGCATTATATATATATATATATATATATATATATATATATAATCAATTAAACTGTGTTTAGGTTGAGATCAGCTCCAATGGTTGATGGAAGAATGATTTGTCTAATTGTAGGATGTTTTCAATAGGTTTGTGCAAGGCTCTATCTCACTAAGTGCCTTACAGAATAATTTTTACCCTTCACAAGTGGCTCCCACTCTCAACCCCTCTCCATTAAATCGACCCCTCTCCATTAAATTTGAACATGACATTTCATGAGTTAAATCCAACACAAACTACTTGATCCACACTAGATAGGTTTATTCTATTGTTAAATTTGAAAATGACATTTTATGGGCTAAATCCGACACAAACTGCTTGATCCACACTTGATAGGTTTATTCTATTGATATATATATATATATATATATATATATATATATATATTTGTTTTGGTTACACTTAAACTACACAATTGTCATTGTTATATTTTTTTAACTTTATTTTTTCTCACTTTAGGAGTTACTTTTAAAACAACGCATTTTATTTATTCTATTGTTGTATATATATTTTTGTTTTGGTTACACTTTAACTACACAATTGTCATTGTTATATTTTTTAACTTTATTTTTCTCACTTTAGGAGTTACTTTTAAAAAAACGCATTTTATTTATATTGGATATATTTTTTAATTCCATTGATTTGTTTGTATCATCATTGGTTGAAGATCAGCGAAAGTAATGTGGTGTCCGTGGCAGAAGATGAGCTAATGCGCATTCTCATATTGATGCGAAACTTTGTGCCTGGATATAAGCAAATTGTTGAGGGTGATTGGAAAGTGGCAGCAATTTCTTACAGGTCATATGATCTAGAAGGGAAAACTATTGGTTCTATTGGTGCAGGGCGTATTGGCAAAGAACTACTTAAGCGTTTGAAGGTATTCATTCTTAGGATCTAGTACTACTTCATGATGTTGCAAAATTCTTTTCAAAAATCAGTGCTCCATAATTCTTACGCATGCATGCTGTTTGTTTCAAAATTTCAATCTAATAATAATAAACATTACATGATGTTGAATTGAATTGCGTTCCTTTGTACAGCCCTTCAATTGTAAGCTTCTTTACCACGACCGTCTTTCTATTGGACCCAAATTGGAAAAGGAAACTGGAGCAACATTGGAGACAAATCTTGACGAAATGCTACCTAAATGTGATGTACTTGTCATTAATATGCCTCTTTCTGACAAAACTAGGTGCGCCTTATCACAATTTCATAAATAATCTCTCCCATTATTCACTCAAACATCAATAGCACCTATATATTTTGTACAACTTGTGAACAAAAACCTAATTATTGTTTCTCTTGCCCTTTCCTTTTGGTTACAGTAGGGGAATGTTTAACAAGGAAGGTGTTCTCTACCAAGCCTAGCTTTTCTCTCAGAATCTTAACATCCCCTTTGCAAAGGGTTTCATTAGAATGACAACAACCCGCATTTAAAGCATTTCTCCACCCATCTTAATTAGAAATACAATTTTGGGTTCTCTACTAATTTTCTCCACACCCATTTAATCTAACAATGGACATAGAGCATGTATATTTATACTTGTGTGTTGGAAATACCATTTTATACTTTAATGTTTATTATTTTTGTTTTATTATTATTACTTGAATTTCTTCTTAACAAGTGGTTGTGTTTCTTTTGGTTTTAGTGAAAGTATGGGCTCCAATGTTGGCTCTCTTATTATGGAGTATAATTCATCTTTGAGAAATTTTCAATTATTAGGTTAGTCAATTGCTTAAAATATTAAATTTATTTCAAAAAGTTTTTGTTACTTTATAAGTTAGACACTAGCTTGAAATATTAAACTTATTTCAAAATGTTTTTGTTACTTTATAGATAAAGCGTAGATTTCTTGGCTCTATGATGAAAATAATGAAGGGAAAATACATGTTAATATGTTACTTGTGCTCTTTGACTGAAAAATACACGGTGAGAGAAAAATGTATATTATGCTAATTGAGGAATGTTTTTCACTTGTCGAACTTATAGTATTGAATTTAACACACTAACACTTTACAACAATGAACTAACAATATTCATGATGAAAATAGCAATATGGAAGATTTATCTGCATAATGAAAAAGGCAATATGGAAGATTCCGATCACGTTCCAAGGCATTTCTTAAAATGTGGATGTGACAAAAGGTTGTTGTGGAAGTTGTTGTTTGTATATGGAAAATTTCTTGATCATTGTGTATAATCCTAATGTTGATAGATATGTCTACTAAATGCTTCCAGTTAATGGGGCATTGATTTTAGCATTCAATATATTTTTATTCTTTATCAAAGTATTCTTTTGTTGTATTTGTATTTTTCAATTTATGCCTTACGGCGTTTCCTTTGCAACATCTGGTGAAAATGCTAGTATATCTTACCTCATTTTATGGTTAACATTGTATAACAAAAACATGCGTTGTGTTATGTAATTAATACTAACATGTAATATTGATTTTTTTTGTCAGAATGCTATAGGTAATGATTGCCAAGACGATGATCCAAATTATGTTCAACATATATCAGGAGATGATGAGGATGAGGATGAGGATGATGGTGGTGAAGGAGGAGATGATGATGATAGTTGCGGTGTTGGTGATGATGTGGATCAGAGTAATGAGGATGGTCGGGATGATCATGAGGATGATCTTGGTGGTGGTAGCTAGGCATGCACATGCATTGTTTTTTATGAAGAAATTATTGTGTAGAATGACATTGTTATGTTTAGATGGGTGTTGTGAATTTACCCTATATCAATGAGACATTTTGATTTTGTAATCATACGATGAGTTTGATTTATGTATGTTGTTAATTTATCGTAGAATAACGATATTCATGAAATATTTTGATTTGTTAATCATATTTGAATTTTACTTGTTTTGATTAAAAATAATATTGATTTTATTAGTATTATGTTGCTATTTTATACATGTTTTGAAAATTGTTAATGACACATTGTTATTTTTTTGGATGGATGTTGTCAATTTCTCTTAAATTTCTTTACAAATGATTTTGAATTGTGATATTTGCTTTAATGATATTTAGAAACTATCATATATTTCACTATGAATCTATAAAGGGGGTCATATATGTAAAGAAAAATATACTCTATATAAGAAGTCAAATGCGGATGTAACCATGGATGCAAAATTGAAAGTAAAATTGAATGTTAAACTAGGAATTAATACAAAATGCAAACAATTGACATACAAAGTGTTTTAAATTAGAAGTGAAAAATTGTGCAATAGTTGACACAAAGAAGGGAACAAAACATGGCATACAAAAGGATATCAAATTGGGCAAAAACAAGGACACATAAATGGGCACCAAATTAAATGCAAAAAAAGACAACAACTAGATGTAAAATAAGATGCAAAGTTGAGCGTTAAAAAGAAGCAAAAAACGTTACAAATTAATATGCCAAATGATGATGCAAATAATGGTGTAAATTTGGGATGCAAACTTGGGTGCCAAAAAGGAAAAAAAAAAAGATGTAAGAAAAGACATAAAAAAAGATGCAAAATGGGGCTGAAAAAAGGTGAAACCAAGGATGCCATATTGGATGTAAAAAATGATTCCTAATCACATGCAAATTTAGGCTCGAACTCAGACACAAAATTATATGCAAATGTGGACACAAAATGAGGCAAAAAAAGATGCAAATTTGGATGGTGAAAACGATGTAAAACTAGACACCAAAAAAATGCAAAATTGGATGAAAAAGTCGGTGTAAATAATGGTGCAACATTGGACACAAGTAGACACAAAAAAATGGTGCAAAAGGGGCATAAAATAGCTTAAAATTGGATGCAAAACTTGGTGCAAAAACAAATACAAAAGTAGACGTAAAAAATGGCTCTAAATTGAATGTACCATTAGACACAAAATAAGATGCAAAGGTGGACACAACACATGACTCAACATAAGATGCAAATATAAATGCAAATTTGGATGCTCAAAATGATGTAACATTAGATGCAAGAGATGGTGTTAAAAATGATGCAAAATTGGATGAAACAAATGACGCAAAATATGGTGCAAAATGAGATGGGAAAAATGGAGACAAATCAAACATAAATGTGGATGTAAAAAATGGTCCAAAAAAAGATGCAAAAATGGGCACAAAAATGGATGCAAAATTTGGTGCTAAATCAAATTCAACACATGGTGCAAAGATAGGCACCAAAGCTGGTGCAAAAATAGAAGCAAAAACTAGTGTAAGACTAGATACAAAACCTGGCGTAAGACTAGATGCAAAAACTGACACAAAATGGATGCATAAAAAGACGTTAAAATGGATTCAAAATACAGTGTAAACTTGATGCAAATGATGGTGCAAAAATGGAAGCAAAGAATGACACAAAATAGGAAGCAAAAGAGAATGAAAAATAGATGCAAAAAATGATACAAAACTAGAAGCAAAACCTGTCATAAAATAAGATGCAAATCTTGGTTCAAAATTTGACGCAAAAAATGATGCATAGTTTGGTGTAAAAAATAATGCAAAATCTAGCGTGAAAAAGGATGCAAAATCAGGTGCAAAAAAGGACGCTTTAAAAATTTTACAATAGAGCCAGATTTAGCGCCAGGTTGCTCATCACAATTACAAAAAAAATGCACTAAAATCTAGCGCTAAATCTGGCGCAAATCGCTGGTTTTGTTGTAGTGCTTGTTGTAGCTACTACAATAGCCCTAAAATTTCAGCCTTCTCAAAGTTTTGGAGAACTCCATCTTAACTACCTATCATCCTTTGTTTTGTTGATTTTTCCACGACATATGAGAATCTGGCTTGGCTCTTAGAATCTCTAACACAAACTCACTCAAATGCCACAACAATCTACTTTGCACAGTGGAATCTACACACATCAGTGAATCAACTAGTTCACATGACAATTTTTAACTTTTCAAACCCACTACATGTTATATTACAAACTATAATACAATAGTCTTAGGGCTCCCATAGCAGGGATCATGGCCCTTACATACAACCCCGATACAAGGGTACAACTAAGGCTTGGTGTCCGTCATTTTGACAACCAATCTACCTTGAACAAGACACACTTAATATACTTGCTAATGTGGTTCCCCACAACCCTTTCAATCCATGTGTCTTGAACACTTCTAGTGGGTTCTCTTGGCTCCCATTTTGTAGATATGCAATATGCTTCTATCAATGAACACAACTCCTTCAGGTCACTAATCTTTGGCCCAATGTAATCTTCCCTTTAGTTAATCTTTTGTCCATCAAATATCCCAACACATAGGGTCTTCAACCTTCCCAATACTTTCATTCTTGATGTTCCAATAATTATCATACTTAGGTCTTGGAGGTTGAGCTCTTACCATTAAAGTTTCCCTCCTGCAACTCACTGATCTAGCGCATAGAATCTAGCCTACTTGGATGCCCTAATTCCTTCAAGGATCAACCTTCAAGGCTTTAAGGTATCCTCCCTCTAACCATCATGGTTTCCTTCTCCAGGGAATGTCATTAGGGCTTGAAGTAAGCCACTATAGTCCTCCAACCTTATGCACGTTGGTTGCTCCACAAATCTAGCTTCTTGCTCTACTCCCTGCATTGCATCCTACACTGTTCACAACTGTGTTTGTGAACAATTCTCACTTCCCACTTGTAAACCTTCTAGTCACCTTAGAGTGTTCATCTTAGGGCTTACATATTTTCCCTACCTCTGTGACACATAGTTTCTCCTGTCACTGTCCTTAGGGCTTGCATATCTGCCCAACTATAGTTGGAATCTTGATTGATCTAGGTCTCCATAAATTAATTTCTCAATTATGCAATTTGTCACGCAAATTTCATTGATCTATTATTGTTCATAAGCTAGTAACAAACCTCCATAACCAACACTTTCTCGTAGCAAAATCAACCCTCCTTTCTGCCATGTGTCCCACTGTTTTTGTGGCCTCTTGTATCACTTATACATTTGCGTTATACCAAACTTAGGGAACAAATCTAAGGATGATTATGTGCATGGAAAGTAGCCCTATTTATGGAATCAATGACTGTTGTTCAAACCCTTGAACAACTCCTCCATCGTCTTAGAAATCTTCTCCATGACCAACCGTCTTCTAGCAGATCCACACGACCCTAAAAACCATGACCAATATACCAACAACTCTAGAAAATATGCAACCTCACTTTTAGACTTGATTATGGTCATAATAGCCACATAGGCCACTCTTACTATTGGACTGAGGTTTGAGGACGCTCAACCCTCCTGGTTGCAAAACATTTAGGCCTTAAGACCTTATATCATGCACATTAGGGCTTGCAGCCCTCTACCTGTAATTTGGACATAGATTTAGGCCTTACATCCCCTCTACTTTACAATGACAAGATGCATCATACAACAGATCTTCATAGAATACACAGATGCTATGGTTGAAGAATATCTCCATAAGACCAAGCATACTTGGATAGAAACCCTCTTCCTTGTTGCGTCTCTCCTTGAAAATTATTCCCTTAGGTCTCTTTAAATAATCCTTCTTAGGACTCTTAGGAAACATCTAGATCTTAGGGGTTTTTTCCACTTAGACCTCAGGAAATTTTAATTTTATTTTTAATTTCCTTTTAGATTTTAAACCCCAACTTAGGTCTAAAACCCCTCTACTTGGGTTATTTTCCCACAAAACTTTTTTGTGACTAGACTCCTCACAAACCCAACTCTTAGGCTTGTGAAGTACCTCCCAAGCTACACAATTCAACATTCCCTCTTAGCGAGGGAGGTACTTCCACTGCTTGGAAGTAACCATCATCATCGATGACACTAGCCCATCTGGAATTCATCACTACAACATACCCTATAGAATGGATCACATTATCTCAGTAATGTCCCTACCTCATCAGAACTCTATGATCTCAAAATTCCATTGGGATGCTCCCTTCGAAGCTAGACTCGCTCTTAATCTATACGATCTACATGGGCTCAACCTGCTTCCATTGTGCATACTCAAATCCACTGGCCCTTCAAAGTAACTCTGATACCATGTTGATTTTTCCATGGCATATAAGAACATGTTTTGGGTCTTAATCTCTAACAAAAACTCACTCAATTTCCACAACAAACTACTTTTGATGGTGGAATCTACACACATTACTGAATCAACTAGTGCACATGACAATTTTTAACTTTTCAAACATACTACATGTTTTAACCAACTAGAATACAACAATCTTAGGGCTTGCGAACTAGGGATCATGGCCTATACATATAACCATGATACAATGATACAACTAGAGTTTAGTGTCTATCACTTTGACAACCAACCTACCCTAAATAAGACACACTTGACCTGCTTGCCGATGTGGCACCCCACAAACCTTTCATTTCACCTGTCTTGAGCACATCTGGTGGGTCCTCTTGTCTCCCATTCTGTAGCTATGCAAACTACCTCCATCAATTAACACAACTCCTTTAGGTCATTTATATTTGGCCCAATGTAATCTAACCTCTAGCTGGTATTTTTTTATAGGGTCTTCAACCTTCCCACTATTGTCATTCTTGCTGCTCCAATAATGATCAAAATTAGGGCTTGGAAGTTTCCCTCTTACCACTAAAATTTCCCTCCTACAACTTAGTGATCTAGGGCATAAAATCTAGTCCACTTAGTTTCCCTACTTCCTTCAAGGATCAACCTTCAAGGCTTTAAGGTATCTTCCCTCTAACAATCTTGTTGTCCTTCTCCAGAGATTTTCCTTAGGGCTTGAAGCAAGCCACTGCAGTCCTCCAACCTTATGCACTTTAGCTGATCCACAAATCTACCTTCTTGCATTGCTTCCTACATTGTATCCTTCGTTGTTCACAACTTCATTTTTTAATAGTGCTCATTGTCCACTTGTAAGCCTTATAGTGACTTTAGAGTGTTGATCCTAGCGCTTAAATATCTTCTCTACCTCTATGACACATAGTTTCTCCTGTCATTATCCTTAGGGCTTGTAGATATTCCCAACTACAGTCAGAATCTTGACTGATCTAGGGATCCACAAATTCATATCTCAGTTCTATAGTTTGTCCCTCAAATTGCACTGATCCACTATTGTGCATAGTATATGAACGAAACTCCATAACCAACACTTTCTGCTAGATCAATTACCCTCCATTCTATCATCTTCCTAATGTTGTTGCAACCTCTTGTATCACTTATAGATTTGTGCTACATCATACTTAAGGAACAAATCTAAGGATGATTTTTGCATGGAAAGGAACCCTATCTAAGGCATCAATGACTATTGTTCAAACCAATGAATAGCTCCTCCATCCTCTTAGCAATTCTCCACAACCATCCCTCTTCTAGCATCTCCACACAACCCTAAAAACCATGGCCAATATACCATCAGCTCTTGAAAATCTGTGGCCTCTGTGTTAGACCTGATTCTCATCATACTAGCCCACATAGGCAGCCCTTCCTACTGTCCTGAGGTTTGAGCACACTTGGCCCTCTTGGATGCAAAAATTCTAGGCCTTAAGACCTTCTAGCATGCACTTTAGCATTTGCAACCCTCATCCTACAATCTAGACAAATATCTAGGCCTTATGTCTCCTCTACTTTCGAACGATAGGGTGCATCATATAACAGATCTTCATAGAATACACAGATGCTAGGGTTGAAGAATATATCCATAAAGTAGGCATAATTTGATAGAAATCATCTCCCTGGTTGTGACTCTCCTTGATAATTCTTCCCTTATGCCTCTTTAAATAGCCCCTGTTAGGCCTCTTACGAACCCTCTAGAGATTAGGGGTTTTTTCCACTTAGAACTTAGGAAATTTTAATTTTCCTTTTAGATTTTAAACCCACACTTGGGTTCTTTGCCCACAAACCCTTTTTGTTACCAAACTCCTCACAAAACCAACTCCCCAGCTACACAATTCAACATACCTATGGTCTCCTAGGGTTTCATCCCTCGTTTGACCAATCTAGGTTTTCCCTGGGACCCAGTGAACCTAACCATAAAGGCCTAAAACCTAAGTTCTCTAATTAAGTTGCAAATCACAATTTCAACTTGTAGTGGCAGTCCTACTAGCCACTAAAGTTGTGATTTGCGACCTCCTCTATATATTTTCACACTCTAAGTTGTTAGTCACACCTTCAATTTGCAAAGGAAACCTCACTAGGCACTAAGATTGCGGCCTACGGCTGTCTCTTGGTACTGTATACTATAGGTCACAAATGACATTGTGAGAATACAAATACATCTCACTATGATCTGCATATGCAACTTGTGACCTCCCTTTACTTGTCACATGTGATAAAACCACTCCACAACTCCTATGTGTGATCTCCCTCGCATGTTATACCTATTTATAAAACCAAATCACCTCTCATTCTAAGTACACTCCATATCCAACAATTGAGTAGGCGACCTGTCCTCTAGCACGACTGCAAATTGGTAAGTAACATCCACCCTTTGTAATCATTTCTTCTTGATTCAATTAACAAGTGTCCAAACTCTTCATTGACATAGCCCTTCACACTTAAAACCTTTCCATTCACCCTTCCTATAACCTCTATGCTTAACCATTAAGTCATTTCCCTAAGGTTTTCCCCCATAAGTTAGTCTTACCTCTCATTTCCACATATGCCCAATATTTCATACTCCTGATAGATTCTAAAGTTATAATATGAAGCCCCACACTAAAACCCTCTCGTCTTTCTTTTGGTTATAATTTGATTTGCCATACTCAACAACCTTGAAAGGAAGAATCGTATTAGTCAGGGCATGAATGAATGTGTGTTCAAGTTTCACTTGGTTCATCGAATGATAGATGTTCAATTCATCATATTCATCCTTGGACCATACACCATTGTTCCACCATGGAAATCCTTGCAATGTTTTCCAATGGTGAACCTCCTTTAAACCACATGAGATCAATTGGGCAACTTACTCCAAGAAGGTGTGTTCATATTCTAGATCCCAATGGTTTCAAAGCTCATAGGTTGCAATTATCCCCTTAGAAAATCAAAAATATAATTTGAGATCTATATTCCTCTCTCCGTATATCCTTTTATGTTACATCATCAATGTATTTCTGATCGAAGGCTATGACCTACACTAGAGTTGTGAATTGTGACTAACATAAGGTTGTGATTTGCACTTCTATTACTCTTTAGTGGCCATATAATGTTGCGACTGATGATAAATTCACAATATGTGACCTTGTTTGTGATTGGGTTATCTTAATAATACATAGGTTGCAAGTCGCAACGACAATCTACAGTGCTTTGTGGAGCTGAAATATGACCTACACTGCATTTGGGAAACATAACTCACCTTATCTTATGAGCATGCAACCTGCTCTATTGGCAGAAATTGTGACTTGTCCTGTAATGTTAACTTGCGACCTACTCTAGGATTTTCATCTTGTCCATTAAATCGTGGAAACATAAAACCTAACAATGACATTCATATTTTCCCGTCAAATTGGTGATTATCGTTGTTTGAATTAAAATTTATGTCATTGATCCACATATTTGAGATGTCAAGTACCATCAACATAGACTACCTCAATAACCCATCTTCCTCTGAAGAGATAGTGCCACCCGAAATCAGAGGATTTGGAAGGAGTTCTAGAAGGATGGAAAGCATCGTAGAAGGGGTTGCAGATAGTCCTCCAAAGTGGCTTATGTGACACTACCTACCACATTAACAAGGAAACAAAACTGATCTTGGGATATATTTTATCAGAGTTTGAAAAGAAATATATTCCATAGGATTAGGAATATTTTCAAGTGTATATCAATGTCAAGAAATCTTGGTGGCATCTAAGTGGCAACACACCCACCAGTCTTCCCATGCACAAAAATGATATAATGGGTCTTGCAACACATGGATGAAGAGAAGTGGGCAATAAAAGGACATGATGGAGACATTACATCCTTCACTACTGCTGACATTGCAAGTTATTATAATCTTCTCAAATGTGAGGAAGCCTTCAATACTAGATGGTTATCCGCCTTCAGTGAACCCACCAAGGATATATTGAAGTCATGGTGGAAAGAGCCAAATACATTTAGGCTTAAAGCAAATGGAATCTATAAAATGAATATCTCAAGAAGGTGTAACTAATGGCTTCCATGATGAATATATTTTATTGGAAGGCAAACATCGACACGTTTAAAGGAACATGGGTCCCCTTGATGCACCCAGTTGCTACAAAAGGAACAATTTTTCAATTGGGTGAGCATACTTGCATCTTCTCTCAAGTCAAATTCTCACGCAACAAAGAACTTGATAAAGGGGGAACAATTAGAGTTCTATATGGCCCCCTACCTCTTAGATTTAATATGTGTAAAGTGTGATTTCAAAGGTTTGGGTTTGAAATGGACCCCAAAAGAGAAGGAACCTGTGCATGTCTATCACAATAGATTTTGGAACACAGGTTACAGGGGCATGTACGAGAAGATCTCAAAATATTTCATTTTTCCTTTGTATAGTGTTCTCTTCAGAGAAAATCCTTTGTGCATGTCGAAAAGGGATAGGAACTCCCTTCATGATATCATAGATTGGTTCCCAATTGGAGAGGCAACTTATATCATGGTTTTTTGTGCCTACAAGCCTCCTCATGCTCTCCCCACATTGGTAACAGAAAAAGTGGTATTACAAGAGGTTGCTTACCAATTGACTACTAGATTGTGTAAGACCTTAGTGAAATATAAGAAGGAACCATGGCATGTCTTCCCTTTGAACATCAAAGCATATACTATCTAGAAATTCAAGGAGGCCAAATAAGAAGTCAAAGATACAATTTTTTTTCATTTTATTGAGTTGAGGTTTTTTAAATATAACCTAAGGGGTATTGCACTAGCACATTTCAAAGAAATTAGGTTTGGTTGGGCCTATTCTCATTTCGCTAAGAAGAAGAAAATATCAAACATGTTTATAACACGTCCAAAGTAGTAGAATCAAATGTGAAACCATAAAAGGAGCTAGAGAAATAAGATAATGACACACAAGAAATCATGAGTCTAGAAGCAAGGGTCACCATTCTTAAGAGAAAGAAGGGGCATGAAAGAAACAAAGAAAAGAATAAGAAACAAAAATATGATAAGCAAGAAAAGGCCAAGAGAAAACAGAAAGAAGAAGAAACGAGAAAGAATCAAGCAGAGGAGGAATAGAGGAAGAAGCAAGAGGAAGAGGCTCAACAAAACCAAGTAGAAGCAAACATAAGAAAGAATGAAGAGGATAAGAAAATAAAATAAGCCCAAAAGAGGAAGAATGCATAAGCCACAAAAAAAGAAAAAATAGGAAGAATTGAAGAAGACAAGGGAGGAATAATAATTTAGGAAGGAAATAAAGGAAGAAGGAGTGAAAAGAGAAGAAGAACAAAGAAGGAAAGAAGAAGAATAAATGAAAATAAAAGAGGAATGGGAAACCAAGGAGCAACAAGAAGCCTAAACTAAGAAACTTGAACATGAACTACTTGCCAAAGAAAAAGGATAAAAATTTGTAGAAGATCATTAGTCAAAGAGATCATAGGTATAGTTGGAGTTGCCCACCTTGAACATTCCACCATCTATTCCCATCACCAGTGGAAACTTCCCGATGTAGGAATTGGCCATTATGTAAGAAGAAGAGGAAGAAGTGTTGTATATCTCAAGCCTCGCCTTCGACCAAGTCCAATGCAAAATCATGGAAGAAAGGTGTAGGTGTTATGCTAAGAACCCAAAAAAGCCCATATTAGTTGTTACGAAAAGGAAAATTGTCATGAACACTACTATGAAACTTGAGATGATAACTTTTGTTGGAAAATCTTTTGTAACAACTACGAAATTTAATATAAATCGGTTAAGAAAAGAAAATGTAGAATTGAAGGAAATGTTAGTTGCCTCTAAGAAAAGGGTTGTGCAATTACATAGTGAGAACCAATTACAAGCATCTATTCTAGATGAGGTAAAAATACTAGAAGAGTTAATGGACTTGGTTTATGACAAGATGACGATCTTGCATCAAATCATGTATCCATTCCCATGCATGCATAATGAGTCAAAATAAGAGGTACAATGATCAAAGTAACTCCGCAGTGTTCGATCACATATATAAATGGACCAAACAATACCCTAATGCACCCAAGAAACTTCCAAGGAAAAAATGGATAACAATAGAGAATGACAAGGTTGTTGTCCATGTCAAGATGTAGTCACTGTAGGTTTTAACCCCGTACAAAAATTACCTGCCTACGAATTCTAAAAATAGAAAATAAACAATGGCGAGAGCATAAAACATAAAACAAATATACACAGATATTTCCCCTGGATCCCAAAACCGGGACTACCAGATTGATTTTTCATTATGTTCCTTTCAATGTTACAATACATATATATACATGTCGAAGCATCCATAAACCCCAATCCATTAACCCTCGATTAGAACATAACATAGTTCCCTTGACCAGATCTACAAAATACCATGGACAGAAAATCATCATGCCCAAAACCATGTCTGAAATCCATGCACAAAACCATAGGTAGGTCTGCCCACCTAATATAGGGTCCAAAAAAAAAATACCGAGGCACTTCCCTGGACCTCATGCAGGGGGGCTACCACCCCCCCCCCCCGCATACCCCCCGACAGTGCCCCGTGCAATGTACAGGGGTCTATCACCCCCCCATGTGTGGGGTAGTCATGGAAAGAATATAACACAACCCAACATTCTCCCACTTGTTGTTTTCTTTCCACAGGAGAGATTAATCATTGGTCCATCCCTGCAATGCCCATTGTTTCTATACACCAAGAGAACTTCTCAATGCTCACATAATTTGTCAATGCATCTGTAGTATTCTTCAAAGTGTTCGCCTTTACCAACAACACCTTTTTTTCCTCAACCATATCCCTCACAAAGTGATACTGTACATCAATGTGCTTTGTCTTTGAATGATAAGAAGGGTGCTCTGACAAGAAAATTGCACTTTGGTTGTCACAGTGTATCCTTATAGCTTGTTGTACTAACCCCATACTTGAACACAATCTCTGCAACCAAACTGCTTCCTTGCTTACATGAGTGACTGCCATGTATTTTGACAGGCGCGAATTCTTGTTATCCCGCTTCACGAATTCGTGGATCTTCCTATCCAACCACTTCTCAATTTCCTTTTTGGTCGGATTCCAGTGATGCGACAACACACATCACTTTATGCAGATCCCGGTCCCAACAACGGAACCATTTGTTGGCTTAGGGGGTCTTCATTAGGGGAATTTTGAAGTCTAAAATGGGCCTCCTAAGGAAATTATAAAGTAATAGTGGAAATAATAAAATAAGATTAGATTACATCATCAAATTTTAGAGTGAAAAAAGAAAAGCCTATTTTTTCAACTCGTTCAACTTATCTACCTATGGGTTTACTCAACTTTCGAGCAGAAACACTTGTTGAATGCAAAATTTGATTCCTCGTCCAAGGAGTACCCATGTTGCATACTTTAAATGGACCCTACTACATGAAAAATGAGAAATACATGAAAACTGTGATTGCAATCACATTTTTTCATGTATTTCTTATTTTTCATTTAGCAGGGTCCATCAGAAGTATACAACATGGGTACTCCTCGGATGGGGAGTTAAATTTTGCATCCAACGAGTACTCCCACTCGAAATTTGAGTAAAACCTCAGGGAGATAGTTTAAAGAGTTAAAAAAATAGTTTTATTATTTTATTATTTTTTAATATTTTTACTTTTTTACTCCAAAAATGGTGAATCATCCCCCATGGTTGACATCATCATCTTGAATCCCATTGGTTCTCTTAAAGTTTATTTTCACTGTACATTTTTCTTAGGAGGCCCATTTCAGACTTCAAAAGTCCCCTAATGGACCCAGGTTCAGAGTTAGTTGCGCTAAACAAATCCCTACACAACTGACCCTTTCGACATCAATCCGTAGTGTGTGGACTGAAGTCTCACTCGAAGCATTATGGGGGGTGTTGGAACCAATTTTCCGCACCCAGAGATCAGTGTGATGTCCTTTTGCGATCTAGATCTGCCTTCGCGCAGATCTCTAGGTCCTTATGGCCTATTGTGATAACTTCCCTCAATTAGCCTCTAGACCCCTGCGACGGTCTACAACTGGCTTTTGCAGACCCTGAACAGGCCAATTAGCTACTTACGTGCACCCTAGATTACCCTTAGATCAATATTTACTCAGATCTACCTAAGTGTTCGATAACTTTAATAGAAAGTGTTATGATATTTGCGTAATCACTTAACATTAGTTGTGTTCAGATAATAATACATATCAAGTAAATTTGCGCATCAATACATCATTATTTTATAAAAACATCATTTATCACAACATACATCACAATCATTCATGACAGAAATAAAAAGATAAAACACAAGAATTTATGTAACAGTCTTCTTTATTGATTTTCAGTATAAGTTTACAGACTCAAGACTTCCTTGCACACTCAACTGCAGGGGTCTGCGCACTCAGCTGCGGACACTACTCTAGGCCTCTGTGCATTCAACTGCAGAGCCTTTCCTCTTACTTTCCCACACTAACTCTCTAGACTCCTTCCGTCGTACCCATAAACAAACTTAGATCTCTCTCTTAGACTCTCTAAGACACACCTATTTATATAATCCCATAGTCCACGGACCGTGGGTAAATATTCAAAAACTGACTCAAGTTTACATAAAAGAGGATAAAAACCCTTTTTGACTCTTAACTAACTCCGCGCTACGCGCCCTTAGTTTGTGGAGACTTTACATCTTTCTACATCAAAACTTTGGCTTTTGCCCCAAAACTAACCCAGGGGACCCCATCCCAACAATCGACTACAACCAATTAAATAAGTTAACCGTAAAAAATAATTGCCTGCTACCAAGAATTGACGATTTATTCAATCAAGTCAAGGTTGTTGTCATATTTTCTAAAATTGATCTATAGACAGGTCATCACCATATAAGAATAAAAGAGGAGGACATTTGTAATACAATGTTCAAGACTCGTTATGGCCATTACGAATTCGTTGTTTTACCATTCGGGATCACTAATGCCTCACCAACATTTATGAGTCTAATGAATGGAATTTTCCATCCCTATTTAGACAAGTTTGTTCTTATTGTTATTGATGATATTTTGATTTACTTGAGGAATTTGGAAGAGCATAAGGAACATCTTAGGATAGTACTGCATACCTTAAAAGAGAATCAACTTTATGCTAAATACAGTAAATGTGATTTTTATAAGGATCAATTCCAGTATTTGGGACATATAATTTCATCACAAGGCATAGTTGTACATCCTCGGAAAATCAAAACCATCATGGAATGACCTATTCCCAAAAATGTTGTAGACATTCGGTCTTTCATGGCTTTATATGGATATTATCGTTGCTTCATAAAAGGATTTTCTTGGATTGCTTACCCTATAACCTTTTTGCAGAAAAAGGGAAGAGCCTTCAAGTGGACAACAAAGTGTCAACACAGTTTTGAACAATTGAAACATTTGTTGACTACAACCCTTATGTTCAAGTTGCAGATCCAGAAAAAGAATTCAATGTTTACACAAACGCATGCCAAGAAGGTATTGGAAGGGTTCTGATGCAATAAGATAGAGTAATAGTTTACGAATCACGTAAATTGAAAGATCATGAGCAAAGATATTATTCTTACAACTTGGAACTGATTGCAGTAGTTCATGTTTTAAAGGTATGGCGACATTACTTGTTAGGGAAAAGGTTCATTTTAATGATTGATCATAGTAGTTTGACCAATTTCTTCAAACAACCTTACTTAAATGCACGCTAAGCCAGATGGAAAGTTCATTGTGTGTATGAAGTTTCTTATAGTCAAGTGGAATTTGAATTTTTAGGATAGATTAAAGAAGCTACTCTAAAGAATCCAGGATATGAATTTTTATGGCAGTAAACTAAACAAACATAAAATTCTAGGAAACAATCAAAGTATGGAATAAACAATAATAACTTGTTAACATTTTTAAGAAGAATATATGTTCCTAATCAGTTAACAATCAAGAAATTTATGTTGGATGAATTTCACCAAAGCCCTTACGCTACTCATCTCGATTATCATAAACTATTTTTTGCAATTAAAAAGGACTATTTTGGGCCTGAAATGAGAAGGGATATTGCTGAATATTTAGCCAATTGTTTGGAATGCCAACAAGTTAAGGTTGAGAACCAACACCCTACTAGGTTGCTTCACCCACTACCCATTCCTAAGTGGAAATGGAAAATGATTATGTTAGACTTTATAACAAGCCTACCTAGATCCCAGAAACAGAGTGATGCCATCATGGCAGTGGTGGATAAATTGAGCAAAACAACTCATTTTATTCCTGTCAAATCCACGTACAACACTATTGATATTGTAGATATACTAATGAAAGAAATATTTCAGCTACATGGGATGTCGAAAGTGATGATTTTTGATAGGGATGTAAAGTTCACCTCTGCATTCTGGTAAGCCCTTTCTACTGGATTGGGCACTCAGATTCAATTTAGCACTGCATATCACCCCCAAACAGATGGAAAAACAAAGTGGGTGAACTAAGTACTTGAAAATATGTTAAGAATGTATGTGATGCAACAACCAACCAAGTGGGAGGAATACCTCCATTAGTTGAATTTGCATATAATAATAGTTATCATGAGTCAATGAAAATGAGTTCTTATGAATTATAGTATGGAAAAAGGTGTAGAACACCTATTAATTGGATTAACCATAAAGACAAGATAATATTAGGGCCCAACATATTAATAGAGATGGAACAAATGGTGAAAAAGGTTTGATATAATTTAAAAGCTACCCAAGATAGGAAAAAACCTTATGCAGATAAGAAAAGAACTTATAAAGAATTCTAGGTAGGAGATCATGTATATGTGTGAATTAAACTCAGGAAAAACAACTTAAGATGGGGTGGTTGTGCCAAATTAGCACCCAGATATTGTGGACCCTTTCATATTTTGGAAAGGGTGGGGTCTGTAGCAGACCAACTTGCATTACCAAGTCATATATGAGTCCACAAAGTGTTTCATGTTTCACTATTAAAAAAATACATAGATGATTCTAGACATATTATTAATTGACAAGATGTGCAGGAAAATGTAATGTTGAAAGTTTTGTATATATGTACATATTTTTTGAAGCAGTGATTAAATAAAACTAATGGAAAAATTATAATTTTGTGACAGGTCAAACCGGACAGAGACTTACTAGTAGAGCTTTTGTGTCTTCTCGATCAGAGAGAAACAATGTTACGAAGGCGAGCTATCACCCAGGTTAAAGTGAAACGGAGACACTTTAGCATGAAGGAGGCCTCCTGGGAGGATAAAAGCTTCATGCAACAAACATATCCTAACTTGTTCCAAGGGAAAGAGTGAACATCGGGGACGGTGTTTCACACAAGGGGGGAAAGATGTAATACCTCAGCTGGCGTAAATATTTTTTATTACCATCATTTACTTTTACTGCACGAGACTTTGGTAATTGAAGGCTTAAAGGAAAATCCTAGTAAAAACTTTAAATGCTTTTTTTTTTTTAAAGTGTTCTTATTATTTTGATTTATGTGAATCTTGGAATTCACAGGAAAGACCCAAAAATGAATTTCCAACCTCCAAACAGTTAGAAATTGTTATCTCTCTCATTCCGTGGAGATAAAAGAACAATATCTCAGTGGGAAAATCAAGGTTCTCGATCTTTTGGAAAACCAAGCAACAAAAGCGAGAGCTACCTTGAGAGAGAGAAAGAGTGAAGTCTATGAGCCTCAATAAGATGTTGCCTAAGTAGTGTATTCCTGAGTTGGACTAGGGCCATTGGAGAACTCCGACACAGACAAAATTTCGTAAGTTCTAGGCTAGATTGTGAGGGTCTTGATGCCTAAGAACTAACCTTAATTGGTCTCTGTAATCCACTATTCTAGAGTTGAGAAGCTTGGGGGAGAAGAGGACGTAATTTCCACTCTCAAAGTTTGGGTGGAGAGGTATTTACCCAGTTGAATTCCTGGATTGTCGCATAACAAATAAGTAACTATTATCCAAAAATATAGTAAGTCTTTTAGAAAAAATGTGTGAAGTTTTCTAGATGAATTTGAAATTGCATGCTAAAGACAGTACATGACTGCTTGAAAGTTATTTTCTTTGTAACCTTTGTGAACTTGACTAGAAATTAAAAACTATAATAGTAATAGTGATACTATGAAATGAAAAGAAAAGTCTATCATTTTGGCTTAAAGCCCCGCCTACAAAAAGTGGTAGTATAATGCATTGTTTCTTTGTAAGTAAGGGGTTATGCATGGTGCGTTGTTATTCTGTAAATTCTTTCCATGAATGAATATGGCCAACCTTACTCAAGGACAAATGTCATGAGCTGAACTGTAGTGGCTGTGAAGGAGGACATATTGTAAAATATCTGCAAAGAAATATTATAAACCATTAACAGAGGGTTGAAGTAGTTGTAGGAATATTGAAGGAAAATATACTAAGGTACCCAATACTGTATATAGGATGGTTAATTCCGGCTACTTGGCTAGAATAATCCAAACCCAGTCGACCATAGGATAGTTAGTGGGTCGAGACAGGTCAACGGGGAGAAGGGGCCAACCCTATCAGCGTTGACCAAAACCTAGCAAATAAAAAAAGAAGGGTTTGGGTGAGGAGTCAAACTATCAAAAACACGTTATTGCACAATTAAATTTATAGGCATGAATCTAAGTTACTATCCCATTAGTCAAAATCGATTTGTCGTGTAAACATTATTAAGAACTCAAATTATCACAAATGAATTAATTTATTGCATAACCATTGACAGGAAATAAGTTACTGCAAGAAAATTAAATAATCTAGTGCATGCAACCATAGTGGAAGGTTGCACTATAGGTTTAGTTTGAGGTAAGACAATGGAGGCACGACGGCCTAAGACTTGTCCTAGATTACAACCCTCGACTCAAACATTAACCAACATTAACCATAAATGGTTTTATTGCCTTAGACAAATTACTGAGACATATGCAACACTAGACCATTAATGTCCTAAATCAAAATTTCCAAAGAAAATCTGACATGAATGCAGGAAGAGCTATATTTAAATATATAGAATAGTGGTATTAAAGAAACTATATACATTGAATCTTGATTATGAGTTCCCAGTACAATTTAGAATCTATAAGAAACCACTGTAAACTATTAAAACAATATAATTACAAGGAGTGAAACCATAACATTGGCCTAGGGTTCCATCGCAGGGTAGAATCCCTTCATAAACCAGAAAAATATAAACCCTTTCTAGACAGAAGAAGCCCTAACCATAGTCACAGATGAGATACAGAACAAAAGTGCAAAGGAAAACAAAGAAAGAAACTTTGTTGAAAACCTGGATATATCATGAAGAAAATAACCACAGCAGTACCATGGCTCCAGACCCTCACTTTCCACCAAGAAGGCGGAAAGGTTATCGCGGAAAAGAAGAGCTCAGATAAGAAAATATCAATTTGCTATAGGTGTGTGACTTCGAGGATTTATCTCCGTAGAATCCATGGAAATGATGTGAGAGTCATTGGCGCCGCGCTACATTCCTAGCGTGTCGAAAACCCTGATAGCACAAACGAGAAAATGAGTAACATTTTCGAGCTCAAGTCGAAGGGCAAAGGAAAACATTCAACTACTTTAATCACCATTACATAACAAAGAGTAGTACCTGAGCCTGGTTGTAGTTGATTGCTAGCGAAGGTTGGGGTTAGTTCCATCTCCCATTTTGCAGAGCCATGACCAAAGAAACCCTAGGCGAGAGAATGGGTGAGCTGGAAGGGTAGTGAATGGTTACCCTAAGCACTATCGGCGACGTGCACACCATTGGACCAGAATCCAATGGATCAACGAAAAATATTTTAACACTTAGCATCATTAGCCCCATATACCTCATGAATCGAGCTCGACAATTGTAGGTTTAAGATGTTTTTGCCAACCTCCTTCTAGTAATACCTTCATCATGTAGTTCGTGCAAGATAAAATATCTCTGCCTTAATTAAGTTAAGCCAAGTTGATTATGTAAATGTGAATGGCATAATAATAAATTTAACAACATATGACACCCAAGTGATCGCCAACATTTTGACAGCATATAAATATTTAAAACTTAGACTATCCATAAGTCAATACTGAATAACTCATGGTAAACTAGTGTGTAGGAAGCTTAATGAGATAATTGTTGAATTTTTTTTTACTATATCAGGTTAGATGTTTAGACATGCTATATTATCTAACATATATATATATATATATATATATATTGTTTTTATAAAATCGTGTTTCAATTCTATTTTAAACTTTATACTGCAATTTTTTTCATTAAGTAATAATTATCTATAAAATTACTATTACATTCACTTAAAATTTCAATAAACTAAACTTAAACTTAATTGAATCATTAATTTCTATTTATATATAGTCATTTCCTTATTCTTACTATATAATGAATATAAAAATTTTAAATCTTAAAAATCTTTGTTATCAAAATATGTATATATATATATATATATATATTTAGCTAGCTAGGCAAGTAGAACCACCCATTGAAAATTTAAACTAATCAGTGGTCTCAAAAAATGCTTTAACAATATAACCATTCACTATCAATCTAAAACCTTGTAAACTTTATATAATTAAACATTATTATTATTTATAATATCATATTTTTAAATTGTATTTTTAATATATAATTAATTTAATATTTTAAACAAAATACCAAAAACATTTTTATTATACCATTATAAAATTTTAAACAAAAATTACTTTAAAAAGAAAGGGAAAATAAAACTCAAACAACATAAAAACATGTTTAAGAGAATATGTTATAATTCTTCCCCTAACTTACCGAGATTTGAAATGCTCTGAATTCAAAATGCTTCGAATTTACCCATACACATTCCCATAAGTATTATATTTAATATAAACCTGTTTAATTTTTCATATTTTTTATTTAAATATGGATTCGATATTAATCTAAAATATATCTTTTAGTCTTCCCAGCTGTATGTTTTTGTCCGTAAGTTGGCTACTTGTTTAAATGTGGTTGAACGATTTTCCCAATGCAATTAAAAATGTGAATCATTAAAAAAAATTCAATGTTTTATAATTTCAAACTCGGGAAATTTGAATATACTCATTAAGTATATAGAAAAACGGTTGATGAGTTTTTTCCGGCACACGTGATCATCTGTCTGTCTAGAGCGGCAAACGGAACATACATGGTTGCACTCACAGAATTCTACTTGTCAGTCTACGGTGAGGCGTCTACGGATGAGGCGGGGTGTCCACAGACAGTCAGCGCTTCATTTTGGAGTTTTTTTCGTGTGAATTTTTGAAGTTTTCAGTGTCGGAATGGTTTATAGTGTGATTTTTTGGAGTTTCTAATGTCGGAATAGTCTATAGTGTGATTTTTTGGAGTTTCCGGTATCAGAACCAGTGAAAATTTTAAAGTGAAATTTTGATTTGTATTATTCAAATTAGTTTTTTTAATTGTATATATGGATTCAACACCATGAAAAATCCCTATGGCACTTTTATTGTGCAGGGTTTATTTATCAATCTTGTGATTTCAATGAACTCTGTCGGATTTTAGAGAAATTAGACAGGAAAAATCCACTGAAAAACTTCCAAGAAGTTGCACTAAAGACAACTCCCTTCATTTTGGCAAGCTTGCTCTTCAATGGAAAGTGTTTAGCATAAAATTTATGCACATGGGTTGACACCTAAACCACATGAGTCCTTTCAAAGTGCATTAAATATAACTACGAATGGTCAAAAATGCTTGAATTTAGGTTAAAAAATTTCAAAAAATCTTTCTAGAGGTAGTGGTTTTTTATAGTGGAAGTGGATTTAGCACCATCAAAAATTTCTAAAACACTTAAAATTATGAAATTTAACAACTTTTACTTTGCTTTACAAAAATTTCTTGACCAAAATTTCCATAACTTTGAGGGAAAAAACGTAATCATTAAACTACAACTAAATTTAATAATATAATAACCAGTAGTACTTCAAACACGTACCAGTGATAGGTGGGACACATTACTAAAAGCATTGTTTGTTAAGGGCCAAAGGCGAAGCCTAGGCTTTTTCACTGCCATAACTCTCGCTAGGTCTCTTAGGTTATGATGCATTCTTCTACATTTGTTGTGGTCGACCTCGACAAGGCACTTGTTCTCCAGGTTCCGAAAACCAATGCCTTCTTCCCATCCAGATCGCTACCATATTTTAATGGACTTCTCTCTGTTTTATCGTATGAAAAAACAAACAATGTCCAAGAATAAACCTCTCTTGCTCATCAAGGCTCTCAAAGATAATTTTAAGTCAAAGATAATTTTAAGTCTTCCTTATATATCCGTGGGAAATACATCTGATATTTTTTGTAACTGGGATCTCCAATACCCCAACTCCTAGCTTTATGAGTAAAAAAGAGCCCCTATCAATTTGAGAGACCCTATCACTTTTTTTTTAAAGAGATAACGATAATCTTTGGCACTGATCCAAAAAATGGTTAACAACTTTTTCAATTCCTCCTACTACAGGGTAAGATTTTTCAAAAGCTTGCTAGTAATTTTTTTTGAATGTGTATTAGTTTATTTTTAAGAAACAAAATTAGTTGTTTATCTATAATTTAATATTGGGAAATTAATTTTGATTTTGATTTTTTTGTTATTATTTAAGTTTATTTATTTGTAAGGTGATTGGTTGAAGTTTTATTATGGGTTGTTTAATAACTTTCATTTCTATTAGTTATTAATTTTTTGTTTTATTTCTTTTTAATTTAACTTCTTTTTTTTTTCTTTTTCTTTTTTTTTTTCTCATTTTTTTTCTTTTTCTTTTTTTTCATGAATTATTATTTTTTCTCTATATTTTTTATTTATTTAAGATGACTTATTATTATATTAAAAATATATTTTAATAAATTTAATTATTAAAATAAAAAATAAAACATATATATATATATATTAAAGTGTATATATATATATATATATATATATATATATATATAAATAAAAAATAAAACATATATATATATATATATATATATTAAAGTGTATATATGTTAATATAAACAATATTAGTTAATCATGTTTCTTAATTTTTAGTGATGGCGTTCAACAATACAATATTTTATTAGTTATTTTATTTTTGTGATAAAATCTTTGTATTTATTATTTTTTAGTTTATTATGATTTTGAAATGCCTTTCTATCACAAGATTTCATAACTTGGGCCAAAACTTTTAGGGTGTTCACACATTGCACACCAGGTCCTTCACTGCATACCACTCTATTTACTTCATCTCTATTCTTTTTATCCATTTTACCACTCTTTCGGCTTCTTTCCTTACGTTGACCTGGCCTGTCCATTGCATCTGTCGCTACAAGTCTACGTCCTTCTAGCACTGCCTTTCCGCTTGCTGCTTATGTCCACATCCACTGTTTCGACCATTACAACTAGCAACATCACAATTCCTATAAACAATGTTTGGCTGCCTACTGAATGACCTCATCATGCAGTGGAACACATTTGTTGCAGACTTCACCGAATGATGGCAGATGCTTCCCACAACATTTTGGTCTTCGTGCCAACTTCTCTCTTGACGCACAAGTCTATTACAACTGCGTTATCCAAAAAAATAGATACCATCTTTACACACTTCATAGGCTTCACACTATGACGAATTCAAGTATCACGCTTCACTTTTCATGAGCTTCTTCTCACATAATCATGTTGGCATTATGACACAGATTTGGCACTATGACACAGGTGTTGTCCTTGATGGCAACTCACTCACATGACAGATCACAGTTCTTACTTACAGAATGAAGAAAAAGAAGTATAGGCAGGTTTCCTATTGACCAAGTCGCGTGTACACGCGGATTAGCTAACCAAAAGGCACGTATAACGTACACACGCATTTTCACAGAAGGAAAGGCGCGTACATGTTGGAAAACTAAGTTTTGGTCCGTGGTATTTGGTCCAAGGTATTTAGTTCGAAGTGTTGACCCTAGGTATTTGGTCCAAGGTATTGGTCCTAAGTGGTTTTGGTCCATGGTATTGAGTAAGGCCTAAGACTATAAAAGGAGGAGAAGATCATTAGGCAAAGGCACTCAAGTAATTGAATATCTGATGAAGAGTAAGATCTAATATACATGCTATTGGGTTGTGATGCATAGCTGGATCTGAACCAAGGATGAACCTTAGCGCTTGAAGAAAGAAAAGATTTAATGATGGGTCAAGATATTAAGGCTTGAAGTGAAGTATCTTTATGTGGTTTGGATCATTTATCTGTATAACTGGGGCATGTTGTAGTCTGTAAATATGATGATCTGGGTATAACTAAAGTCTGAAATTGTTGTGAAGTTTAAATCATCATTTACAGATCTGTACGCGGGTTCACTTTAGAAAAGGCGCGTATACACGTTGGTTCTACATATCAAAACAATGTATACATCTTAAATTTGATTTGCAGATCTATACGCATGTTTGCCTTGAGAAAAGTGCGTATACACGCAGGTTCAACAAAAGGAAGTAGCGTATATCTCACAAAATATATGTTAGCTACTTTTGTTCGCTATTTCAGTGTTCTCGGTCCTGGTTACTGTATTTTTGTTACTGTATTATGGTTATAGCATTCTGAAGATTTGATTGAAGGGTTGTCAAAGTGATTGGTTGATTCAGTTTTGGTTGGTGCAAAAGGATATTGGTTGATGCAGATGATTGAATGATGCTATTGATGGATCCAGTCTGAAAATTTATGAAACATGGTCCCTGGAAGAAAAGAGAAGGTTGGAGCCTTCTGTAGGCCAACACCTACGTACTAGTAAACATATCAGCTAGTACAAGAGCTAGGGGGTTGTAGCTCCCTTCCAGGAGAAGCTAGAGAACGAGAGAAGGTTGTAGCCTTTTGCAAGTAGAAGCCTGCATACTGGTATAAGACTGCACCAGTACAAAAATTGTAAAAAGAAGTTTCTAATTTAAAAAGAAGATAGAGACGATTGCAACAGATAGTTTTCACCCACATTGGGTTTCCACTTTAAATCTTGTGTTCTTGTGTGTCACTGTCTGCGCTATTTTTACTGCACCTAGTTACTGTTTATATGGTTCTGATGCACTGATTAAAGATCAACATATGAATAATTAACTGAATGTTAAGTTTGTAGGATATACGTTAGTTGCCTTAAACATAGTTGCGTATACACGCAAGTTTCATTCACTGAAGTAGCGTATATGAATCTGATTATGGAAATGAAAAATAACTGACTTGCTAATACTGATTCATCCCCTCCCTCTCAGTATTATTTCCAACAATTGGTATCAGAGCAAGTCCTTCAGAAGAAGCTTAATTGCTTGAAAGAAGATCCATCATCATGAGTAACCACGAAAAAGAAGGATTCATCAGACCACCAATCTTTGATGGGAACAACTTTGTTTATTGGAAGGTAAGAACCACAGCCTATCTTCAATCTCTTGGAACAGATGTCTAGGAGATCGTGGAAGGAAGATACATTTCCATCAGCAATTCCTACAGATGCGGCAGGTAAAAAGCAATATGAAACCAATGCCAAGGTTGTCAATACATTATTGGGGAGTCTGTCACAATCAGAATTTGTCAAAGTTATGCAGCTCAAATACACCAAAGAAATATGGGACAAGATCGTTCTAAGTTATGAAGGAGACACTCAAGTAAAACGTGCAAAACTGCAAACTCTCAGAATTCAATATGAAACTCTCAAAATGCACAATGATGAAAGTATCGCTGATTACTTCTTATGCATAGATGAGAAACACATATTTCATTAAAATTGGAAATTTTTATTACAAGGACATCACTAGAATTGAGTTTTTTTGGTTATTTTGAAATTATAGATTCACTATTTAATTCCAAATTTAATAAAATATGTGTTAGATTGTTAATTGCATGAGGAATTTGGGAGAAGAGATAAAAGAAGTTACTCTAGTTGAAAAGGTTTTAAGATCCTTGTCTACTAAGTTTGAATCAAAGGTATCAACCATAAAAGAAAAACAGGATCTTCAGACTATTACTATGACACAGCTGCACAGAATATTAACTGCTTTCGAAATGAGAAAAGGAGGTCCATCAGATATGAGAGAAACTACATTTAAAGCTGCAGGAAGAGAAGAGCTTGATGAACCAGGACATATTTCAGAAGGAGAGGAAGAAGCAAACTTTGTCAAAAACCTTCAATGGGGTTCCAGAAGATCCAGAGGTAAACTACCTTTCAAATGTTTTGCTTGTGGAAGAGTCGGTCATTATGTTGCCAAATGTCCTCATAAAGATAAGCTTGATAAAGGTAAAGAACCAATAAAATGGAATAGAAAACAAAGTGTAAGTAAGAAAAACTACTATACGCATGAAGAGAGCGATGGTTTATCTAATAGTGATGAAAATGAAAATAGTAATGACTATAGACTTTTGATGGCTTTTAAAGATGATAATTTCTTGGATTCTTTAGATGAAGATGATATTTATGAAGAAATCTCTAAACTCAAAATTTGTTTAGAAGAAAAGAGTATGATTATAGATACTTTGACATTCCAACTTGCTGAAAGAGAAAAACACAATGAAAAACTGGAATGTGAACTTGTGGGTCTAAGAAAGGATATTGAGAAAACAAAAGCTCTCAATCTTAGATTTGCTAAAGGATTAGAAACATTAAATGAAATTATCAAAGTGCAACACTCTCCTATGATAAAGACAGGTCTTGGATATACTGAAGAAGCATCTCAAGCACAGAATCCGTTTACCTCCACTAAAAGCTATCTTGATGCAGCAAAAAGCAGTGAACAGATTGACAATCGTCAACAAAGGCATAAAGCAGATCACCAGGTAAATCAGGGTCAATTTTCTTCAAGGATGAACAAAAGCTACAACAAACCTCAGGTAAATCATACTCAATCTGCTTCAAGAATGAATATCAATAGAAATTACAATCACCAAGTCAGTAGATTCGATAATCGCAAGAAATTATTTAATGGCCAATGTTTTTCATGTCATAACTTTGGACACAAAGCTGCTCAATGTGTTGCTTACAAGACCATCATGACGAGAGAAGCACAAAATCAAAGGAATGTGATAGAGATCATGAAACGGACCTACAATAACTTTTCTCTTCTTGAAAATGAAATAGAATGCTCTATCTGCAACAACTTTGGTCATGAAGAATCTGAATGCAGGAGTAAATTTCGGCAAACATCTTAAAAGGAGCAAACTTCATTAAGTCCCAAAATATGGAAAAAGAAAGAACCGCAACCAGAAAGATGTGGTATAGCCTTACATGCAGAAGGACAAGAAAATCAGTGGTACATCAACAGTGGATGCTCAAAACACATGATAGGTGACAAAGAAAAACTTCAGTCATATATGCCTTAGAAAAGGAAAAGAAGGTCTCATTTGGAAATGACACTCCTGCTGTCATAAAAGGTAAAGGCTCTGTTCTCTTAAAATAAAAGGTTAAAGCTGGAAATTTTATGTATGTTGATGGTCTAAAACATAACCTGTTGAGTGTAAGTCAAATGTGTGATCAAGGAAATGAAGTAGTATTTCGATCAAATGGATGTGTTGTTTGTGAGCTTAATACAGGGTAAATCGTGATCAAATGTATAAGAACTCCAAATAACTTATACATACTCAAGAGAGGACAACAACAGTGCTATCTAAGCAAAAATGATGAACACTGGCTATGACATAGAAGATTGGGGCATCTATGCTTCTCTCAAATAAGGAAAGCATGCAAATTCCAGGCTGTTCGTGATCTTCCTGATATCAGCATTCCAGAGACTACAATATGCAAATCATGTCAATTTGGTAAGCAAACCAAGGCTCACTTCCCTAAAAAGGAAGGATCAGCTAGTAAGCCTCTTGAACTTGTTCATACTGATTTATGTGGACCATAAAGGAAAAAGTCACCTCGTGGAGAAGAATACTTTATATTGTTCATTGATGATTTTTCCAGAATGTGTTGGATAGGACTTCTAAAGCATAAAGATGAAGCATTTGAAAAATTCAAAGCCTTCAAAGCTTTGGCTAAGAATGAATCAGATCGTAAAATCAAATGCCTCAAATCTGATCGAGAAGGGGAATTTACCTCTGATGAATTTTTTGACTTTTGTGAAGAACATGGAATAAAAAGGGAATTCTCCACTGCAAGGACTCTTCAACAAAATGGAGTGGTAGAAAGGATGAACAGAACTGTTCAACAAATGGCTCGTGCTATGCTAGATGAGTTTGGAACTCCTGCAACTTTCTAAGTTGAAGTTGCATTCGCTGCCGTCACTATTCTCAACAAAACAAATGTTTGGGTAAACATCACTCAAACTCCACATGAACTTTGGTATGATAAGACTCCCACTGTAAAATACTTAAAAGTTTTTGGAAGCAAATGTTATATCAAAAGGATTGATGAAAAACTTGGTAAGTTTGAACCCAGAGCAGATGAAGGTATTCTCCTTGGTTACTCTTCCCGAAGTAAAGAATATAAATGATATAATAAAAGACTTGGGAAAATTATTGAAAGTATTGATGTTGTGGTTGATGAAACATGAAAAAATCCAAGGCAAATAAAAACCGAAGAGCATGAAGAAGATGAGGATTATCCTTCCACATCAAATCAGACTAATTCTGAAGAAGAAACCAATGAAGCACCAGAAGAAGAGATAACGGTAGAGGAAAAGACTCCGTCCAGGTATGTTCAGAAAAATCATCTAGAGACTCAAATTTTGTGATAGAAAGAGGTAGGTGTACAGACAAGAAGAACGATTTCAGAAGCTTCAAGCTATCTAGCATTGCTATCCTCCACCGAACCTCAAAATGTAAGTGAAGCATGTAAAGATGAATTTTGGGTCAAAGCCATGAATGAAGAAATTGAGCACATTGAAAAGAATAATACTTGGGAATTAGTTCCTAGACCTCATGATAAGAATATCATAGGAACTAAATGGATATTCAAAAACAAGCTGAATGAAAATGGAGAAGTTATTAGGAACAAGGCCGAACTTGTTTGTAAATGATATGCTCAACAAGAAGGTATAGATTTTGAAGAAAATTTTGCACTTGTTGCTAGACTTGAAGCTATAAGAATGTTCCTTGCTCTTTCTAGCTTTCAAAAATTCAAAGTGTACCAAATGGATGTAAAATCTGCCTTTCTTAATGGATACTTAGAAGAAAAAGTCTATATTGAGCAACCACACAAGTTCGTTCTTGGAAATGATGCAAAACTTGTATGCAGACTCAGAAAAGCTCTCTATGGTCTAAAATAAGCTCCAAGGGCTTGGTATTACCGTCTTGACAAATATCTCCATCAGAAAGGTTTTTCGAAAGGGTCAGCTGATAGCAATATATATACAAAGATTGACAATAATAAATTGCTAATACTTGTTGTGTATGTTCATGATATCATTTTTGGTAGCAATGAAGAAGCCATGAGTCGAAATTTTGCTTCAGTAATGCAACAAGAATTTGAAATGCCCCTGCTTGGTGAGCTTACATATTTTCTTGGTCTACAAGTTCAACAACATAAAGATGGTATTTTTCTATCAAAAACCAAATATCTCAAATAGATCTTGAAAAAGTATGGCATGGAAGATTCTAAACTAGTATGTACCCCAATGGTAACAAGATGCAGTCTCAGCTCAAATGATGAATCAGCAGTAGTACATCAACCAACCTATAGATCCATGATTGGCAGTCTGCTTTATCTAGTAGGTACCTGACCAGACATCATGCATGTAGTAGGAATAGTTGGCAGATTCCAAGCAAATCCAAAGGAATCACACCTTCAGGCAGTAAAAAGGATTTTCAAATATCTTCAAGGAACACATAATTTTGGTTTATGGTATCCTAGAGATACAGATCTTACACTTCATGCATATACAGATGCAAATTGGGCAGGAAGCGTTGATGATAGAAAAAGCACTAGTGGTGGTGCATTCTATATGGGTTCCAGATTAGTGTCTTGGTTCAGCAAGAAACAAAGTTCCATTGCATTATCTACAACTGAAGTAGAATATGTGGTTACTGCATCTTGCTGCACACAACTCCTTTGGATGATGTAAACGTTGCAAGACATTCAGATCACATGTACTCCACCCATCTCTATTCTATGTGATAATACAAGTGCCATCAGTATTTCAAAGAATCCTGTCATGCATTCCAAGACCAAGCACATACCCATAAAATATCATTTTCTACATGAACAAGTGCTTGAACGAAAGGTCAAATTGGAGTATGTTCCCTCCAAAGAACAAGTCGCTGATATATTCACCAAACCACTGCCCAGAGAGACATTTGAATATCTCAGACAGAAGCTAGGAGTAGTTGATGGATCATCCTGCTATTAAAACTTATCTGTTTCACAGAAAAGTGGTTATACGCGGGTTTCATTAAACGTAGTCGCGTACATACGCTGGTTTCTGTGGATGCAGTGGCGTATATGTTGGTTTGAAGAAAAGCATTGGGGCAGACTCAAGATGAAAGGAGTTTGATATGGGTCTGACAGTGATCATCTGGCACAGGTTCAGGAGGAGCATATACTTATAATAATGCATTGTTGGCATTATCTTAGAAGATCTTGGTACGAATTCACATAGTTTTTTTTTATTCAGGTGGAACAGGTTCAGGGGGAGAACATGGTTGCTGGTCTGGATGCTGATTAACAGATGCTGCTAGTTGCTGATGATTATCATGGTCTTGTTTAAGATATTTGGTCTCTGTTATATATGTCATGTATATCTTTTAATGTAAAGGTCATGAAATGACCTATTTTGTTACCCCACTATGCATGGGATGGATAATGAAATGTTTTTTTTTGGTATATCCCCACTTGGTTGGGTGGATGATTCAAACTTGGTATATCCCCACTTGATTGGGAGATGGATGTATGTATGAGTCATTTGTGATAGGAAGGTCATTTATGATGTATGTATAGAGTCATGTTCTTCTTTTAGAACATCTTTTTCCAAACCTTGCTTATTTTCAGGGGGAGCATGGAACTCAATCAACAAACTTCAGCATATTAGAGAATTCAGCATGAACTCAGGGGGAGCATAACCCTTTGCCCTTGATGGTAAAGGGGGAGAGTGACTTGGGGTTGCCATGAAGTCCAAAGGGGGAGATTGTTGGCATTATGACACAGATTTGGCACTATGACACATGTGTTGTACTTGATGGCAACTCACTCAGATGACAGGTCACAGTTCTGACTTACAGAATGAAGAAAGAGAAGTATACCCAGGTTCCCTATTGACCAAGCCGCGTGTACACACGGGTTAGCTAACCAAAAGGTGCGTATAACGTACACATGCACTTTCACAGAAGGAAATGCGCGTACATGTTGGAAAACTAAGTTTTGGTCTGTGGTATTTTGATCCATGGTATTGGTCCAAGGTATCTGGTCCAAGGTATCTGGTCCAAAGTGTTGACCCCAGGTATTTGGTCCAAGGTATTGGTCCTAAGTGGTTTTGGTCCATGGTATTGAGCAAGGCCTAAGACTATAAAAGGAGGAGAAGATCATTAGGCAAAGGCACTCAAGTAATTGAATATCTGATGAAGAGAAAGACCTAATATACAGGCCACTAGGTTGTGATGCATAGCTGAATCTGAACCAAGGATGAACCTTAGCGCTTGAAGAGAGAAAAGATCTTAAAGCTTTAAGTGAAGTATATTTATGTGGTTTTGATCATTTATCTGTATAACTGGTGCATGTTGTAGTATGTAAATATGATGATCTCGGTATAGCTAAAGTCTGAAATTGTTGTGAAGTTTAAATCATCATTTACAGATCTGTACGCGGGTTCATTTTAGAAAAGGCGCGTATACACGCTGGTTCTGCATATCAAAACAATGTATACATCTTAAATTTGATTTGAAAATCTGTACGCAGGCTCGCCTTGAGAAAATTGCGTATACACGTAGGTTCGACAAAAGGAAGTAGCGTATATCTCACAAAATATATGTTAGCTACTTCTGTTTTCTATTGCAGTGTTCTGGGTTCTGGTTATTGTATTTTGGTTACTATATTCTGGTTACAATATTTTGAAGATCTGATTGAAGGGTTGTCAAAGTGATTGGTTAATTTAGTTTTGGTTGGTGCAAAAGGAGATTGGTTGATGCAGATGATTGAATGATGCTATTAATGGATCCAGTAAACATATCAGCCAGTAAAAAAGCTAGGGGGTTGTAGCTCCCTTCTAGGAGAAGCTGGAGAACGAGAGAAGGTTGTAGCCTTCTGTAGGTAGAAGCCTGCATACTGGTATAATACTACACCAGTACAAAAATTGTAAAAAGAAGTTTCTAATTTAAAAAGAAGATAGAGACAATTGCAACAGGTGGTTTTCACCCACATTGGGTTTCCACCTTCTACTTGTGTTCTTGTGTGTGACTGTTTTCTCTGTTTTTATTGCACCTGGTTACTGTTTATATGGTTCTGATGCACTGATTAAAGATCAACATATGAAGAATTAACTGAATCTTAAGTCTACAAGATATGCGCTAGTTGCCTTAAGCATAGTTGCGTATACACACAAGTTTCATTAACTGAAGTAGCGTATATGAATTTGATTATGGAAATGAAAAATAATTGACTTGCTAATACTGATTCACCCCCCCTCTCAGTATTATTTCCAACAAATCAATGCGCTTTCTACGCTAACACACTTGCTTCTCCCAATCTAGCTCTTTACTAGGCCATTCTAGCTCTGATATTTACTACTCTGACTCTGATCACTTTGGCTTCGATGCCAGATGTTGGGATTACAGAGCACCGAGAGAGATGGTGTTGTCTAAAGACACTTTTATTTGTTCTCAGTGGCCACTGAGAAAATTTACCTTCAATATTTCCAGTCTTTAAATAGTTTCCATTGGAGATGAATACCATGGGAAAAAACCATGGTTGCTCATATACCTAGAGCCAAAATACCACCAATATCTTGATCGAGTCAAGTTTAATCGAATAACCCAAACAATTCTTTTTCTTTCCCAAAGTCCTTCTAAATCAAGGTTGAGGTGCATCATTTAATTGAAATTTATTTAGCACACAAATTTTCATTGAATTTTTCTTGTTACGCTATAAGGTGTTGCCTCTGAGAAGAACTCCCCTCCCATGCCACCTATAACTTTGTGTGCCTTTGATTTAGGTGTTAGATGATGGAAATAACCTTTGCCATTGGATTGAAAACCGGTATGAGTGTGTTACAATTTGTTATGTGATAGTTACAATTCATTATATGATAGTGTGATAGAATTAGAGTACCAAGATTCATCCACATGAGCCAATGTTTGTCATGCATCCTCATATAGACTATAAACTCTCAGAGTGTGGAAACAAATATATTGTTTTCAACAACAATTGTTGTATTGTTTTCGACTCGAGCGACAACCTTGTTTTTAGAGTGAAATTTCATGCTTGTGGGATCGTTGTGAGGGATTAACCGGTGGGTATTGCATTGTCTGGATTTTAAATGGCGTCGAAGAATTTCAATTTTTTTTCTCTTGCGGTTGGGGATTATTTTACCTGCGGTGTCTCGGCTTAGCTCGTGGGTTGCAGACGATTTGTTGGGGATTGAATTATCCTACAAATTTGCCAATCACTGTAGCGCCGGGGATTTGTAAAACTCGGCAATGTGAGGACAAATTGTATGAATATTCGTCATTGTCTCTGGCGTATGAGAGTATTCTCCAGAGGTCATTAAAGGTTTGTGTTCTGTATAGCCATGAGTGCCCGGACGGGATGTATTAGCCTTTGGCTTGTGCTCCGACTTGTGACCGGAAGGCACCAATCTAGGTCCTTCTAGATCAAAATAAGGAATCCCATGTGCATGTAGACGCCAACAACATAGCGATAGGAACCATTCTAACCAAGCAGGGATGTGGATAACCCGATACATTTTTCCAGCAGGCAGGAAGAACTTGGTCACAGAACAAGAGGCCCTAAAGTACCTCATCACCCAACAGGGCAGGATATTACACTAATGTTGTTCTAGGAGTTCTCATTCAGGGTGGTGGTCAAGTTTGGGTGCCAGAAAATGGACCTTTGTCGAAGATTCGGGACTTCATATCACATTGGTAGAAGACCTTTTACAGAAAAAAGGCACTACTTTCTTCCATCTTTTTGGGACCTGTAACCACTTCCATCACTGTTTTTCCTCCATCACTATTTTCTCCAGGTTATGAGCTCTCTAATTGGATTGTATTTTCTTTTGTACAAATTTGGATGTGAGTGGACAAGTGATTTCCAATAATGTAAAACCTATGATCGTGTGAATAAATGGTGGAAATATTAGGGTTTCTCTAAATTGAATTATGTTTGGCATCGTCACATGAAATACTACACTTTGGCCTCTTGCATTGTGACGGATCCTAAACATTCTTCTTTTCGACTCAGCTTTTCCAAAATGTGTCATCTTGTCATAGTTTTGGACGATATCTATGACACCTTTGGAATGATGGACGAGTTGAAACTCTTCACAGTAGCAGTGAAGAGGTGGTACCAGTGGTGAATGAATTTTAGAAGAATATTTTATTTCTTTTATAATGCCTTTGCAACAACCAACCTATTTAATAAAAAATTGTGGTTATAATTGTATATGATCATATGGGATCCGTCTGCGACAGAGTGGCTTCCAGAATATATGAAAGGAGTGTACATGGTGCTTTACGAAACTATAGATGAAATGGCGTGAGAGGCGAAGAAGTCTCAAGGCCGAGACATGATCAACTATGTTCGACAAGTTGTATGGACAATGAGAATTCGTACATATATTTATGAAAACAAATATTTTTCTTTCACAAGATTGCTTTGGCCAACTATCTCACTTCATTGATGTGTGATTACTTAATTTTCTATGCCTATGATTGTGTCTGTGTATGTGCAGTGGGAGGCCTATATTGATTCATATATGAAAGAAGAAGAGTGGATCTCCAGTGGTTGTCTGTCGGATTTTGACGAGTACTACGAGAACGAAAAAGTTAGTATTTGTTATCGCATAATGACATTGCAACCCATCCTCACATTGGACATTCCCCTTCCTGACCACATTCTGTAGGAAATTGATTTTCCATCGAAATTCGATAGCTTAGCATCTGGCATCCTACAACTTAAAGGTGACACTCGCTATTACAAGGTAATACCTATATCAAACCAAACAGGCATTGCATTAAGCGAATTAATTTGAATTTTTTTTATTATGCTGACAGTGGCATGGTGAATGCAGGTAGATAGGGTTCGTGGAGAAGAAGCTTCATGTATATCATGTTATATGAAAGAGAACCCTGGATTGACAGAAGAAGATGTTGTCAATCATATCAATTCCATGGCCAATGACTTAATCAGAGAATTAAATTGGGAGTTTCTCAAACCAGACAACAATGCCCCTATCTCTTCCAAGAAACATGCTTTTGACATCACCCGAGCTCTCCATCACAACTACATATACCGAGATGGGTACAACATCGCCAACAATGAAATGAAGAATTTGGTCATGATAATTGTCCTTGAGCCCGTGCCTATGTAACCACACATGAAATCAAGTGATAACTTTATGTGGTTTATTACAGACTATTGTTTCACACAGGAACAAGGATCATCAAATTGATGAAAATGTAACAACTTTTGTTTTCTTAATGAAAGTTTGTCAATTTTTCCTCTTGCAAAAACAAAAAAAAATATGTGTGGTTTATTGGCTAATTATGTTATGGATAAGATATTCAGTGTTAACATAAGTTGATAAGTTACACCTTTGCAATATGCCAATGGGAAAATCCTTTTGATTCATACGTGAAGCTTATATCTGATACTTTCCAGAATGTTTGATACCATTCCGCATATATGTATTTGAATCTTTTTGGAGAACATAATTCGGTATCTCCATTTTTCCGATGAGAAAATCCTTTGAAGTCATATAGATTATATTAGACTGTAGTTGTGTGAATACTGTCACACATAACTCTGGACTTTTGAAAATGTTGAGTATCGTTACACATAAATTTGAATCTTCTTGTAGCACTAGTCTTAAAAATAAATGGGTACACTTTATATACATATATGTTAGAGGTTTGAATCATTTCCAAATTAAAAGAACAACATATAACTCAATATAAACAAAAATAAGTTACTTCAAAAGCATATTACTACAAATAATTTCCAAATTAAAAGAACAATATATAACTCAATATAAACAAAAATAAGTTACTTCAAAAAGATATTATTACATATCAGAAAAGTGAATAGAATTGAATAGTTGATTACCTCTTTGGTGTGATCATGATGGTCAAGATAGTTGCATGCACAAAATAAATTTATTTATCGGGTAGGTTTCACATGCCTAACTATCCTCTTACTAGGAATAGGCCTTATTTTTTCTATTTTCCCAAATCCTCCAAGATTTTCAATAAAATACTACCTTGTCTAATCACATGTAAACAAGGAGTGCATTAGGGGAATTTTGAGGTCTAAAATGGGCCTCCTAAGAAAATTGTACAAAAAAAATAAACTTTATAAGAACCAATATGATTCAAGATGATGAGGTCAACCATGGGGAATGATTAATCATTTTTGGAGTAAAAAAGTAAAAAGATTAAAAATAATAAAATAATAAGACTATTTTTCAAATCGTATTTTCAACTTATCTCCCTAAGGTTTTACTCAAATTTCGAGCAGGAGTACTTGTTGAATGCAAAATTTAATTCCTCATCCAAGGAGTACCATGTTCCATACTTTCGATGAACCCTTCTACACGAAAAATGAGAAATACATGAAAAAAACGTGATTGCAATCACATTTTTAATGTATTTCTCTTGCATCCAAGGAGTACCCATGTTGCATACTTTCGATGGACCCTTCTACATAAAAAATGATAAATACATGAAAAAATGTGATTGCAATCACATTTTTCATGTATTTCTCATTTTTCATGTAGCAGGGTCCATCAAAAATATGGAACATGCGTGTTCTTTGGATGATGAATCAAATTCTACATCCAACAAGTGTTGCCGCTCGAAATTTGATTAAACCCATAGGGAGATAAGTTGAAAATACGAGTTGAAAAAATAGTTTTTCCTTTTTTTCTCTCTAAAATTTGATAATGTAATGTAATCTTATTTTATTATCTCCACTATTATTTTATAATTTCTTTAGGAGGCCCATTTTAAACCTCAAAATTCCCTTAATGGAAAACTCAAATCCATTTATGATCTAACAATAAGAAACTACCTCCTTTTTCGAGGTTGAGGTTTGAGATTAATTATTGTGTTGTTTTAGGGTTGATTGTGCAAGCACTTTGAGACCAATATGATGCAGTAAGAAATGGACCCAAAGGTATGAAAATATTCATTATTTCCCAATCTAAACAACAATGTATAGGTGAATATAAACGATTTACTTAAAAAGCATATTATCACAAGTGTATATAAACAAGTTATCTTAAGACACATGTTAAAATACATAGTCTTACCCAGCTCCTGGTATAGACATAAACACTAGTTGTGGAGGAAGAGGCAGGTAGCTTTTCTGGATGACTTACATGAATTATGTACCATAAATGCAGAAGGTTCTTTAAAAATTCACTAAACGAACAATTTTTGGATTATTCACTTACAACTCCTGCAAATCATACTTATGCAAAGTGCCAGGGGATTTGTAACATGCATGGTTCTAATGATTGGTGTGGTCAAAAAACCAGAGGACACAGTCACAACCTCACCATCTCTAGTGATATTCAAATTGTATTTCCCCCCATTGTTGCCAATTTCCATTGTGTTGGCATGGTTGTTAAAGGTCTTGAAAATTTTCAATGTGTAAAACTTGGAAATGCAATGGTCCAACAACACTTTTTTCTTCTCATCAACTATCAAATTGGTGAGAATTTCTTTAGGAGAGAAGAGAATGCAGTGTTAGATGTTGTAAATATTGTAATACCTTGCTATGTGTTGTTTTCTTTTGCTTGTAGAACTGTAAGCAGGTCGTTGGATTCCAAGAGACTCAGGAAATTCTTGAACGATCCAGCTAATGATAATAGATTTGTCAGATTGGCGAAGAATGGTACTAGTGTCGGTGTTGGTGTTGGTGTTGGGGTTGGGTTCAATGTGGATGTTAGTTCAACCACTAAAACTACAATGCCTCCATTCTCATTACAATGACTACCTCCAAATTACCATGTTGAAGGATGTTATGTCAAGCATTGCTTCAACCTTGTGAACAACTCTAATGAGGTCGTCACAGAGGTCCGTATGCTCCCATAAGTCTTGTTACATTCAATATGTATGCTCAGAGTAATTCATTAGACTACAGTCATGCCAAGTTTTGAAAATATTTGTTGTTTTGCAGGTGAATCCAAAGCAAGTCAAATCAGATATAAGCATGGGAGCAGATGTGTTCAAACTGATAGTGAGGCATGGCTACAACCAAGCTTTCGTTATGGGATTGATTATCACTCTAGATTAGATCATATCATTCATCTGAACACCCATACTTTATAAGGGGTACCCGAAGGAAATAGAGAGAAGGAATATTTTTTAGGCATTCCTCCCCTCTCATGGCATTAGAAATTCCATATCCTGCTAAATATGAATTAAACATGTAGAATCCCACTTCGAAATATGCAAAGATTATGGAATCGAATGTTTTTTTGGGATTGTGATGCCATGAGTAGAGTGCGTTAAGTTATCCTTTTTGCATGTATTTTTACAGCACAAAGTGGAGTTTGTAAACTCCTTTTGCCCAGGATAAGAATTCTTAACCTTGACCATCTACAAGGTGTCTTCATTGATCACACAAGTGTAACCCTATTTTACCAAAGATGACAAACATGGTGGCCCATTCCCATGTGCATACTGCAAATTGAAGAACTTGGTGGTTCATTCCCATGTGATTTGCAGTTGAAGTTTATGATTTTACTCATAAAATTTTAGTGGCGATGTTGAATGCACTCCAAACTAATGTCCCAAATGATAGTAACCAATAAAAATCAATTAGTTTATCTCTACATGCTTTAAAAAGGAAAACCCTACCTAATGTGTAGTTGACAATTTGAGCAGAACTCAATAGTGACCATCCCTTGTTTTATGGCTTAGTAATTAATAATGTTGGCAAGATTAATTCATTAATGAAAGTTGGATCAGTTTGAATTAAGAGTTCCTATGAAATCAATGTAATGTGGTGATTTGTGTTTTGTTGCATTTACCTGGAATGCGATCTGTATATATTCATAGTTTCTGGATGAGAGGACTCTCAATTGTTGTGTCACAAATATGACATTATTGTCTCTTTCCCTACACGTTCTTGTGTCTTCCACAACAATCTCACTTCTCCTAGAGCTTGTATTGAGTATGTCAACCCTATCCACTTTGGTAGAGTCCTCTTAATTTTGTTATTTTTTTAATTGAATCAATTGACATGATACAAATCTCATGCACTTTCAATTCATTGCAGGAGAGATTCCCCACATCTGACAAGTCTGGGTGTACAAACACCCACTAATAGCAATACATCTCCTCTCGTACAATGCACTTTTCACATGTGCCCAATTAGAATACATTGGCATGTCAAGCTCAACTACAAAGAGTATAAGGGAATGAAAATTCTATCACAAAATTCAATTACATGATGAATTATGGTGACTGGAATATTGTTGCTCAACATCCAAACTTCAACAACTTGACCCAAATTTTTAGCTTCAACTACAAGCCACTTGATACATATGCATCTCTGAGTAAGTAACTCAATCTTTTTCCCCTATGTTTTCACACTTCACTGTTTCTGACAACACCTTATCAAATTTTCATTTAAATGCTAATAAGTTAAGATATCCCAGTCTTGTTTATGTCTTTGATGGTGCCTTTACATATGAAAATGCATTGTTTTGGGGAATCAAATACTACAATGATATGCTTTTGGAAGCTGAACCAATGGGGAATGTCCAGTCTGAATTGCTGCTTCAGAAGGATACACAAACATTCACTCTAAAACAGTGGGTGTTCCCTCAAAGAATCTACTTCTATGGCAAGGATTCACTCTTCATCTATGCTCTTTTTTCATATGCTACCGACTTACAATGTTTCCATTGCAACATTTGGTGCAATCGCTTGTTAATTCCCTCATGTCATTTGTTAACACGTTCATTATGGAGTCCCTTTATTATCATCTTTGTGAAATGCTTGTGTTGTTTTAAGGTATGGTTGGTGGGCTATATGTATGTTGCTTACAAGTCGTCTTTAATGAGTAATTATGACAGTGTAGGTTAGAGTAATGACAAGCCTGACATTGTAGTTTAGAGTAATGGCAAGCATCCTAGAATGTTGCTAGGAAATTAATGCACAATGGTTGTATATGCACATCGTTTGATCTGAGCGAGTATATTTGTTATGGGGATCCAATGATGTGCATCGATCGATCTAAGCGTCTATATTTGTTATGAGGATCTAACGATGTGCATATACAACCTCTATGCATTAACTTTCATGCAACACGCTGGATAATTGTTACCTTAAAATTATATTTGCATGCAATTTTGTGCAAAAAAGCGTGGATGGATTTGTGATGGCATAGAGAGTTGCATTCCGCATAGGTTAGATTTATGCTTGCATCGTCCTCTAGTTTTTCCCCGAATTACTCTAAAAAATATTCCACACTAAATTAACCAAAATTTCATAAAATACTAAAAAAATTATCATATCACTTTAAAAATATATAAATACTAAACACTGATAAATTTACTAAATAAGATTTCAAAATGTATAAATACTAAATATTGACAAACTTATAAACTTGTTAATAAAGTAATAATATATACCATCATATCAACCACATATATATTGTATACCCTTAACTTACAAATTGATTAAACAAACTAATGAAAATAACATTTTAAACTTGTTAATTAAATTCATTAATAACATAATAATATATACAATCATATCACTCACATACATGGTATGCCGATAACTTACAAATAGATTAAAAAAATAAATTAAATAGCATTTTAAAAATCTAGGAACTTAATGGTTGGAGTTGATTTTTTTTAATTACTCAATCCCTAACATCCCATTGCTGAAGGATCTAGATCAATCATTCTTTTTTTGCTGAAGCAAGAGTCGTGCCTCCTATTCATATTAAACAAAAGGGATTAATTACATAAATTACAACCTACCCTAAGGAATCGGGGGGCATAGAATTAACGATCCCTTCTAGGGTATGGGCCAACGAGCCCAAGGCTAAACATTTGTGCCAAGGGCTCCCACCCCTACGTCCTTCAAAATACCGATGCAATTTGATCCGTAACAACGGAGTGAAAAAAAGACAAACAAGTTGGAACTAAAACCGGACCAAAAAAAGAATAAAAAACCAAACTATTCTGATTTCTGGTCCGAAAAGGGGCATAAACATTGCATAAGTGGTCCGCCCGAAATTCATTGCTACCTGCTACGACGCTGAACAAGCACGACCGATAACAGTAAGGCATAACTCTGACCCGGACCCACCAACATGCAAAATGATCCTGGGCCGTTGATCCGCCTCGCAAGATCCAACGGTTGATAAACATATCGGATGGAAAAGAAGCCCGAAGAATACCTGCCCGATGAGGGCAATATTCTCTCTCCTACTAGAGCCACGTGTTGCATGTTGAGTGGCATCGGGCTCAAATCTTTGAAACCACTTTCCGGAGTTGAGAGCTTCCGATAAGCTAAAACCACCTTGAGGGCAGTATTGAAACTAAAGGTAGTTATGAGGAAGGTTTTGAGTCTGCTGAGGAAGCAAAGACTCTGACTTGAACCCATCAATCTGCAATTTGAATCTCCACCCTTGATCCTCAGCCGTTTGATCCAACGGATGAGAGGAATCTCCATTTGAAGAAAAGCAGGAGCGATTCCCGCCATCCGAGCATTCGAAAACCTATAGGCCAACCCCGTCGGTTCGCTCTATCTATTGCCAACAATTATATGCCTATGGTGGGGGGCTGCTGATCCTTCAAACTAATGACTCTTCACCCCCTCTTCCCATCGAGTAAAACTGAGTTGATGTATATCAGGAGAAAGTTTTGCAAGAATCCTCAATCTACAGATTATCTTCCACCAAAAACTCCGTGTCTGAGCTGTTCTGGACTGATAAAGCTAACAAAGCCCTGCATGTCGTTTTCAAAATTGCCTCTGTAAAACCCCTTCATGTTGATTGTGTATCTACAAACCCAACCTCTGCTACCGCTAACATTCTCTGTTCTGATGTATCTCTTGGTCCTCATTCGCCTGGTTGAGACAATCATCCCTCAATCTACCCCGTGGAACCTCTTGCCATCTGTACTTATTACTACTTTTAGTGCAGAGAGCACCTTTGTTGGCAAGTATGTCCGCCAATTTATTGGTTGTCCTGCGCACATGTGTGAAGCTTAAGGTTCTCATGTTTTGAAGGTAGAGATGGATTCTTTGATAGACCTAAAGAAGCCTCCAGTGTCTCGAGACCTTTTCCGGAGCCGAACCACAACAGATTCTCTTGACCGAATTGATGATCAGCTCAAAATCTGCTTCAATTATGATATTCTGAAGATTGTCGTTCTTCAGGATTTCTAAACATTGCTCTAGTGCCATTAGCTCCGCCATATTTTTTGTGGCTCTTCCCAGATTGAAATGAAAAATGTAATGTATGTAGCCCTTTTCATCCCTTATTACACCACCATAACCAGCCATACCCAGATTTCCTTTTGAGGCCCCATCTATGTTACATTTCATAAATCCCTGAGGGGGAGGATGCCAGAAATATTTATCAGTGACCAGTTGCTTTACCAACCTGTTCTTGCCCTGAGGAATAAGCCCCTGCATACCCAACTGAAGAAGTATCTGCACATCAGCATTTGAAGGGAGATTTGTAGGGGGTGTTTGCATTAAAGTTCCAACAGTGTCCTTGAGCTGTCTTAAAATTTGTTCTATGATGGTTTGGGAGGAACTACTTTTATTTTTGAAAATTCTATTATTGCGTTCTTTCTAGACGTCCCATATTAGGAAGCTTGGAGTTAAAGCCCAAGCTTTGTTTATCGTTTCATAATCAGAGAAGTTCCTCCTCTAGTTGCTTAGGGTATTTGTAATACTTCCTCTGTCCCTGTCTGTTTGTCTGAATATCAAGGCAATACCATCCCACAACGGGGAGGTAAAAATGCAGGTGTTGAGAAGATGCTCCATTGTTTCCTCTTGTGATTCAAAAAGTTGGCATCTGGATGGCCCATAACGCCCCTTTTCCGGATATTCTCCCATGTCAGAATTTTCTTATGATGTACCAACCACATGAACAGTTTGGTTTTCATCCATCCTTGGTTCTTCCAGAGATTCTTCCAAACCCAGTTCGGTTTTGTGGAATCAAGCTCAAGGGCTATGCGTTTTGCCTCTTTAAGGTTTAAGGTGCCTTCATTGTTATTTCCCCATCTAAGTTGTTCAGGATCAGCTGATATCAGTACCTTTCTTTGATCCATAATGGCCATTAGAGCATCAGCCTTTGCTATCAAGGGGCTATTATCCCTATATTCCATTTTCTTCCAGGTTCTCCATTTTCCTTTGCTATTTATCTGATCCCAAAAATCATTTACTCGGTAACCCTTTGTTATCAGTATCATTCTTGAGATCCACAAAGTCCTCTCTTAACAGCTTAGGTTCTTGTTGCCATTTATCCTCCAAAAACCATGCCAGGTCTCCCACTCTAATCACCCATAAGCTATTCTTTTGAATTGTCTCTATTTTCCCAAGCTTTATTTCAAATGTGAGAGCCTTTTATGACACCAAACATTCTTATGTGGTCCTTGTTTTGCCAATTTCTTGCATATTTCTGGTTCCAAATTTGAGCCCAAGGAGCATCTGAATCTTTTATCCATCTCCACCATAATTTTGCCCCCAAAACTTTATTTAGCACTTCAGGATCATCCAGTCCTAAACCTCCGTGGTTTTTAGGTTTACAAATCTTTTCCCAGGCTACCAAGGCCCATTTCTTCTTTTCTTCCCCTTTACCCCAAAGGAAATCTCTTTGGATATTTCTGCATTGTTGCATAACTCCTTTTGGAGCTAGAAGGGCTGAAAACATGAAGATGGGGATTGTTTGCAGGACAGCTTTTGTAAGCACCAATCGACCCGCCAAGTTCAAAGCTCTGTTAGTCCATATTCGAGTCTTGTCCTGCAACTTATTAATCACAGACTCCCAAATAGTCTTGTTCAGAGGTTTTTCTATGAGCGGTACTCCCAAATATTTGGAAGGTAGCATATCTCTTTGAAAGCCCAGAATTCTAGAGATATTTCGCTAAATAGCAATGTTAGTATTGAAAAAGAAAATCTTTGATTTGGAGAGGCTCACCTCTGTGCCCGCTGCCATAGCGAAGTCACTCAGGATTTGTTTGTAAGCTAGTGCTTCTTTGACCGTGGGAATGCCCTGTAGCATGGTATCATCTACAAATTGTTGATGGGTCAAAGCCTATCCATTCCTGGATAGTTTGAGACCCTAGATCTTAGCTGTTTCTTTAGCGGCCTTTATGGCTCAACCTAGTCCTTACATCATAATAATAAAGAGAAAGGGGGATAGAAGATCTCCCTGCCTGAGGCCTCTTGAAGGTTTAAAGGTCTTAGATGGAGAACCATTTACCAGAATTGAGGTCAAATCCAAAAGCTAGCAAGACCTTCCTGATGTAGGTCCAATTTAACTTATCATGCACCTTTTCTAGGTCCAATTGCATAATCATTCCAGCCTGCCTTTTACTCATCAATGAGTGAACCACCTCATGTGCTTGAATGATATTATTGAGAATTTGTCTACCCTCCACATATCCCGTTTGCTCCACAGAAACCAGAGTGGGAAGAAGGGGTTTGAGTCTGTTGGCAATAATTTTGGATATTATCTTATACACCACTTTGCATAAAGCTATAGGTCTAAATCTGTCTGGTGTCATAGCATTGTATTGTTTAGGAATCAAGGAGATGAAGGATGTATTGAGCGCCTTCAATACAGTTCTATTTTTCCTGGAGTCCTCCACCTCATTCAAATTATCTTGCTTGACAATACTCTAGCATGCTTTAAATAAATCTACATTGAAACCATCTGGGCTTGGCGTTTTTCCATTCTGCATTTCTTTAATGACCTCACTAACCTCCTCTTCATTCACCAGCCTATTAAGATTATAATTATCTTCTCTTGTTACTAGCCTAGGTATGTGCTTTGTGAAGTCCTTGATAAATAGTGATCTATCTAAAAGAGGTTCCTCTGCTATGCTTTGAAAATGTTGAACCAACATAGCTTCTATTTCTTTATGGGTATTGCGCTGTTGGCCTCTAGAGTCCTTGATCGTGGAGATTCTATTGTGAGAACTGTGTTCCATTGTAGATCTATGGAAAAACCTTGTGTTTCTTTCTCCTTCTTTTAGCCATTGTACTCTCGATTTTTGTCTCCAAAATATTTCCTCTTGTTTGCATAAGTCCTCCCATTCCTATTGATGCTTGTTGGCTTGTTCATTTCTTTCCCCATCAAAGCCATTTGTGATAAGGGTTTGATTAATTTTCTTCATTTTTCTTTCAACACTTTTTTTTGCTTCAAAAATATTGCCAAACTCATTCTTATTGCAATCTTTGAGCCTTAGTTTGATATGTTTCAATATTTTGTGTAATAGAACCATCCTCGTTCCCTGGGTCTGCAGATCTTCTTTCCACCATTTTTCAATGTTGCTAATAAATTCTGGATGGTTGAACCAGATGTTTTCAAACCTAAAAGGTTTGTTCTTTGGGGTTCCAATGTCGGTTGCCTCAAATTGAATAGGCCAATGGTCTGAGCCACCAAAGGGGAGAATTCTCGCTGTCATATCAAGGCCTGTGAGCATGAGGTCGTCTGAGATAATGAATCTATCCAAATTTGAGGCTACTTGAGACTCTCCTCCTCTTTTGTTGTTCCAGATAAAGAGGCCATTACTCGTATTTGTGTCAACTAGCTTTATGTTGTCTATAAAATTCTGAAATGCTATAGAGTCTCTGCTTAGAGTTCTGGTCCCACTTTTTTTTCTGACAGGGATTTGATCATGTTAAAGTCCCCGCCCAGAATCCATGGTATTCCTGAATGTCTATCTCTTAGATCCTCTAGAGGAGTACTCTGAGTTTTTCATCAGGTCTCTGAGGACCATAAACATTTGTGAATAAATAAGTCTCCCTGTCTCCCACAGGCTGAATAACCATTGATAAATAATTCCTAGATGCCTCAGCGTCCACTATGCCAATCTTTTGAGGGTTCCAAAGTGTGAGAATACCTCCTATTATTTTGTCTGCCTTGACTTCTAGAAATTCATATCTCTTGAGCCATTTGTTGTGTGTTTATCTTGTTTTTTGAATTGAACATTTAGTTTCTTGGATGAAAATCATATCTGGAGTTTCTTGTTTCATTCTATTGTTAAGATTCCTTTGCTTTCTTTTACTTCCTAGACCTCTAATATTCCATGATGTGAGCTTCATTGAAAAAGATTTGTAAAGAAGTAGCTGGTTAGATCTTTCATCTTACCTGAATCTATCATCAGTTTTCCACATTCTATCAGTAGCTCATTTTGTTTCTTTCTACCCTTTTTCCTTCCTAGGTTTCTAGGAGCGAGTCCTGATGTGGTTTTCAAGGTTTTCACCCCTTCGTTGTCCTGTCTTTCAAGGTTTCTTTTCCCTCGCAACCCTTTAGCCTAAGTTCTCCACAGAAACAGCTGATGCACTCTATTAAACTCATCTTGAGGTAATGAATCCATACCTTCCATGGTTCCCTGTTGCAGGAATCTTTCTAGATCTAGATGTTCTCTTTCCAGAGTATCCTACAGTTCATGATCCTCCGTTTCCACCTCACTTGGAGTCATTTCTTGGTCCATTTCAAGTTCCATGTTGCTCAACATAGTCTCATTTTGCTGGTTATTGTCCTGTATCTTCTCCCCGTTTTCTTCCTTTTCCTTCTCTCATGGGTTGTCCTTTGTGACCCGATTTTCCTTTGTTACCTCTTCCTCTTCTTCTAGTATTTTGTACCTATTCTGACTTGCTTGTTTTCCTCGGTGTGGTTTTTCTTTTGCAACCTTTTTCCTCCTTTACCTCTATTTCCCACTTTATGAAAGCTATCAGTTTCTTTCCCTATTGTAAATTTACTTCTGTTCTCTGTATTGGTGAGAGGGCAGTCTCTGAATAGATGCCCATGTTCATGGAATTTGCGACATCTAAAAGGAACATATTCATAATCCACAGTTTGCACCCATTCTTCATAAAAAACTTCCAGGATCACCTCATCCGGTAGAGCTCCAGAGAGATCCATCTCCACACATATACGGGCAAAGGAGGTGTACTTTCCCCTTCTCGTTGCGTCAGATATTTTAACAAAATGCTCTAATTTATTTCCTATTGCTGATAAAGATTCTGGTTACCAGTAATCTAGAGGTAAGGAGTAGAGTCGTACCCAAACCGGGACCGAAGTGAAGGTCTCGCGCTCCGAGACAAAATTCATCATCCAAGGCCTCATATAGAGGCCTGTAGCTGCATAGAAGTAGGGCCCTCCTTCAAACACCCTGTCTTAATCTTTGATGTTAGTAAAGACTACAATAAAGAAACCCTTTGATCCAAGATGTAGGTCTATATCCCTTTTAGGTTTCCAGTGATATTTAATCTACTCCTGTAGCGCCTTCTTTGTGGGCCATAACCCCATGAATTTACAAATGATAGCATAAGTCCTTATGTGATCCCTATGTGCCTGTAGTGCTGGATCACTTAACACCATTTTGGGTGTGATAGCAGTCTTAGGCTTACATGGACCATTTTGTTTTTTGTTTTCTACTCGCTGTTTCTTGTCCTCTTTTTCTTAGTCTTTTTTTCTATCTCCCTCCCTCCTATTATTTTGCTCCTGAGTGTCGTCGTTGTCCCATATCCCTCCTCCTGAAAGACCTTTTTCAACCTCCAACGATTTCTTGCCTTGGCTGGAGATTGCCTGACTGTAGGAGGGAGTAGATCTCCCCCCTTTACGCCCCTCTGTTCAATGCCTAATTAATTTTTGGAAACCCCAGCTCTTACCAGTTGTCGCTCCTTTGCTCCCTGGATCTAGATCAATCATTCACTTTGACAATAATACCCTATTTAATTAAATTATACCAAGATTAGATGAAGAAATCTATTATTATTTCCCTGGATATTGAGCATTCCACGAGGTCCAGTGGCAAAATAGTTTTAAATGTTTTACAAATTACCATGGATCTTTAATAAAGTGATTTATAATAATTAAAAAACTTCATATTTTAGAACATTTCATATTTTTATTTTTATTTATAATAGTTTCAAAACCTCATCAGGGGTTCAGGGGTACAAGGTTTAACTCCATACAAAACGCTCATGGTTTTCATGACGCTCTCTTACTCACCTGACATGGTAGTTCCTTGAAATGATCAGTCGTTAAGTTCATGAGAACAATGGCAGAGGAGCACCCAAATAACGAGTCAATTCGGTAGTACAACAATAATTAAAGAAATAACAGACAATTCAGTAGTACAGCAATAATTAAAGCAATACCAGAGTTTCATCCAGCCCACATAATTAGAACACTGTATCATTATTCTGGGGTTATTGTAAACACTACCCTTAAATTTTAAGAGTGGCAAGCAAGTGTTCCTTATCTCCATTAAATCTGTGAATAATTTCAAAATCATAATGCAGGGCTTCCAAATGATTTAGTTCCAAAAGCTTGAATACAAATCCCTCGTACCAGACGTTCCGTTCTGTAAATTAGAAAAAAAATCTCCAAGGAAGGCAAAATAATAACCATATTCACTGCTATTTCATGGTCGTTTTTTCTTTTATGCTCTATCGTCATGGTTTCTCAGGCTTGATCTAGCTATATCAGGATATGGCTTCGCTGATGTTACAGTTTCATTATCTTTGGAACATATGCTATCTCCTGGCTAAATGTACATTTTGGACTCTTTTATATGTCTTATATAAATAATATTATGATTTTTCTACCCTGGAAAACAATATTCACCTCTATTTCTAATTTGAAACTAAATAAACCAGACAAATAACAGATCCAAGGCCTGGGAATTGCAAAATCATATTGTATGCATGAATTTTGAACAACACTGAGTCCACAATGAATTTTTCCATGTACAATTTCTATTATCCTAAACGAATTTCATGTCATCGTTCGTTCAAAACGCAGGACGATAAAAAAACTTAAGGCATGTAAACCTTTAAACTAGTTTGCTTGGCTGACTCACAAAGTGGGCATTTTTCAACCCTGCTCTCACAATCCTTGCAGACGCAGAGATGTCTGCAGGGAAGCAAAAGAATGCACGGCATGTTGGTTCTGCAAACTCTGCAAGTTCTCTGTTCCTTGAGCTCTCTGTTTTCGCTGAGGATCTCGGAATGGACATCCTTTGTCTCCGCGCCTGCAAAGGGCATCCTCTGTTTTACGTATGACCTATATATAGTTCATCATAAAAATCCAAAAATGTAGTTATTTAAATTGAAAGCACCAATCAAGAATCAATGCTAAAGAAATAAATAAAATTTATAATTTTTTATAATAATAATTATTCAAATAATTAATGGTTATTAGTTTTAACAAATATTATTTAAATATTTATATTTTTAAATTTTTAAATAATAAATAAATAAATAATATCTAAGATCAATAAAATCCTGCTTTAATTATAAGTAAAAATTATATAAAATTTGAAAGAAATGTTTTAATTATAAGTAAAAACTATATAAAAGAGCAATTTAATTTGAGCACAGTTAAAATTTATAAATTTTTTAAACTAGTGCCTAGTGCATCTATACGTTGAATTGATGTTTGGGGATCAGAACTTGTTGCATCTGTACATTGAATTGGTGTTTGGGAATCAGAACTCGTTGCATGGGAATTTGTTTTGGCGTATTGATTTATTTAGGTTGAGGATAGCTTCTACTTTTCAGGTCTAAACTTGAAACTTGATGAGGACTGAACCTCATAAAATCTATAAAATCTACGCTTCCGAGTACACAGGAATTTTCAAATTACCGATAAATTTGATAAAATTAAAAAGGAGTAGTTTAATGAAGTTGAATTGTCTGGACTGTTAAAACTGGACCGTTTAAAGTGATAGGAGTGGGAAAACAATCTTGTAGAGTAGAATTAGTGTTGATGATGGAAATAGATTCAGCACCATAGAAAAACGTTGAAGACAACTAAAATATTGAAACTAAAATATTAAAGTTTAACAACTATAACTTGAATTTACCCAGATTTTCTATAAATATGACCAAAATTTCTATAAGTTAGATTTACCCAAATTTTCTATAAATATGACCAGAATTAGAAACTATTAAAAAAACGAATAAATACCTGTTAAATTCAACCGTTGCCCCAGCCTGGCCTCTCTCATCAATGCCCATAAGGCCATCCTCCAACTGCAGTGCGATCGCCCGCCAGTCATGATCTTCAGCCTCGGATCGCAGTGCATTCAGCCGCTTGCCAAGATCTTCAACTCTCCTCCATAAAATTCGCTGACTGCTGTTCGTTTTCTCCCCGAAATCTTCACCCTCCAACTGCGGTTCGTTTCCCCCCATAAAATTCCTCGACTGCTGCTCGTTTTCCCCCTCCAACTACTGTTCGTTTCCCCCCATGAAATCTTTACCCTTCACCTGCAGTTCATGCAACTCCTCTTTCCACAATTTCAAGTCTTTAAACAATCCCCATTCTATCAAATCGCTATGAGGAGCTTCAGTGGCTGGTATTCGAAGATTAGTTGCCTGCGCCAACCCCCTTATGCTCTTAAGACTGAAGCATCCAGAAACCCGGAGATGCACCAAAGATATCAACGTTTCAACACCTGGCAACTCCTCCACCACTTCACACTTTCTCAGGTCCAATTCTTTAAGTTTTGCTAGACCACAAAACCCTATAATTTTCTTCAATGCATCACACCCATTCAAGTCCAATAATATAAGTGTTGTGGGCAACGCTCCAACCTCCACCAGTTCTAAACAATCGCTGATGTCCAGCTGACGAAGGTTGGGGCAAATGCCTTCAGCAAATGATAATTCCTTTATTCTTGTGCCGTGCAGGTCTAACTGTTTGAGTCGAAGAAGCATGCCCTTGTGAATAGAAGAGTCCAACAATCGGCGCTCACTCTGATGTGGTGATGCATCTTCTACCTCAAAGTTTTCCACTCTGCCAAATGGCACTTCTCACAGCGGACATCTAGTTACTTTTAAAATTGTAGGACTCTTTAACTCTCTTGAATTTGTTGGTAAATACTCTAGTCTTCCATAACCGATTTTGAGATCTCTCAATTGTTTCAACTCTGCAACTGAGGCCGGCAAACATTTCCAAATCCCGCCAAAGAGTGTCAAGTGCTTTAAGCTCTTTAGCTTACCAAGCGAAGGAGGCAGCATTGCCATAGAGGATTCCTGAAAGGATACTCTCAGAATTTCCAAGTTACTTAGGTTTCCAATATCACTTGGAAATTCTTTAAGGTTTGCATTCCACAAGGAAAGTTTTTCCAGGGACCACTGACGTGTGACCTGAGGAGGCAATACTTCTATTTTCTGACAATCTGAAAGGTCTAAGCTTTCTAGCGTTCTGATATTTCCTAGAGTTTCTGCACCGAGGATCAACTGCGAGCAACCCTTCCAATAGAGATGTTTAAGTCCAGTTAAACTCCCGAAGGAATGTGGCAGCGTTTCCAAACGGGAGCACCCATACAAGCTAAGATACTGAAGGTTTGTAAGATTCCCAAAAGAGTTTGGCAGCGTTTCTAAATCACAGCTACCAGTCAAGTTAAGATGTTGGAGGTTGGAAAAATTCCCAATCGCATTTGGCAGTGACTTCATGCTTACCCGCATTCTCAAATGTTTTAGGGAGCTGAGAAGAAAGAATTCTTCTGGCGGTGCTCCGATAGTGCATCCCAGTTCAATATTTTCCAGGTGCTTCAACATCCCAATAGACCTTGGCAACTGTAAACGGGCTACATCAATATTCAACTCCCTCAACTTAATAGGTACCTACAATGAATTGTTCGTTTCAAATTTAAAAACCTCTACTTGCTATGAAAGGAGAAAACTACACAAAATCTTTTAATCACTGAAAAGATTTATAACGCAACACACAAAATTCTAATTACCGAAAAGAACCAGACCGCAACAAAAGAGTTACCTCACTGCCACTCTCCCATAGTGTTTCCAAGTGGCTCTCGCCGCCAAGGATTTCTAAAACTGTCAAGTTCTTTATTGGAATACTGGAAGGCAAAGAAAAGTAGCGACATGGCCAGTCAGAGGAAACAACTTCTTCTGTGCACCCAAGACGTGAGGAAGAAGCACTTTCCGAAGCACTTAACTAAACACTTTCCGAGAACCCATGTGAGAAAGGTGCAATTTCCGACACATCTTCCGAGACATGTGACGAGAACCGATTGAATGTAGAGAAATCCCACTGGAGCCATAGAAGATTTGACAATATCAGGTGATTGGATACGCTCTCACACCATTCACCTTGAACTCTCAGCGGCTGCAAGCGGCGCAGATGAACAAAAGGATTGCCGATCTCCAGGTGATTTTCCAAAGAAATGCCTGATGTTTGTAAGTTAATTCCGCGTACCTAAATCGTTTAGTGAAAGCTGTTAGAAACAATACTAATTCAAAAGATGAAAAACACATTAAATTGACCTTAAATTCAAGAACACTAACAGAATGTGTAGAGCTTCAAACAATACATACCGATGATTGGTTGGACACATTACAGAAGGCGTTGTCTGTTAATCGCCAAAGACGAACCTTAGGTTCTTTCACTGCCAAAGCTCTCCCCAAGTCTCGAAGATGAGAATGCATTCTTATACAGTCTCTGTCGTCGACCTCTACAAGATACTTGTTCTCTAGGTTCCGAAAACCGATGGATCCTTCCCAGTTAGATGCATCCCATATTTTGATGGCCTTCTCTCTGTTTTCTCCTATGAAGAAACAAGCAATGTCTAAGAAGATATCTCTCTCTTGCTCATCAAGACTATCAAAACTAATTTTAAGTCTGACTTGTACATCGCTGGGAAGTACTTTGGATATTTTTTGTAACAAGGCTCTGCAATACCCCAAGTCCTGGCTTTCCGAGTAAAGATTAGCCCTTATCACTTTCAGAGATAACGGCAATCCTTGGCACTGATCCAAAAACTGGCTAACAACTTCTTCAAATCCTACAATGGGGCTATGTTACGAGAAACGGGAAACGAAACGAGAAACTATATTAAGACGAGAAACGAAGTTTTGAGGTTTCGCATTCAAGAAACGAGGAGAAAGAAAAAAACATTAAAATTAGTTTAAAAACTCATTTACTAGAATACTAAGTATTCCAAACCCATCCTTCTTCCTAGCAGTTTTATTATGTTAACTAAAATTCAACAAAACAAAACACCAACGTCAAATTAACAATTTAATGAAAATAACTAAATACCTAGAAATGTCATCTTCCCTTTTAAGCATATGTTGAGTGGGGATTGCTCTCTGTTGGGAACCATAGATTTGTGTATTTAGGTGGATAGATGGGGAAAGATATGTGATCAGTTTGTACAGAGGATTGTTGGTTATAATAAGAAGTAAAAATCTCGGTTATAGAATGACCATGTGATTCATTCCGAAAAGTTGTGGGGATTAAATTCTTCTTCCATTCACAGAGATACCTATTGGACCGTCAACAATTTTATTCAATAATTATCTAACATAATTAATAGTGCCCAACTGAGATTTTGTCATTAGATAGACATTCCAGATTTGCAGGTGTCACAGGTTTGGAAGTTTTACAATTTCAAGATATTAAACTCTTGACATTAAAAATAAATACCAAATCATTACTTCAATCATTGAAAATTTATTCATCACAAATTGTTCCTCTAAGCTGCGCAACTGGAAAATGAAACTAGTTGTCTGTCTGCATGCCGTGCGTTTTGCGCAATGCTTTTTTGGGACGAGTTAACCAGAGTTTCTAAGATGTAACCAAGGAAAAACCGGTGATGACTAAACCTTGTGGCATAAAACTGTTGGAAGAAAAAATAATCCATTGCAAGAAAAACAAATTTAGCACCAACAAAGACTAGAACGACGTTGGGAACGGCATTTTCCGTACCGTCTCGTTTTTAATGCGTTTTTATGTAGAAACGGTGGTCGTTGTCCCGTTTCTGGTAACATAAAAAAGCGCGGAAGCAAAAAAGCTCTCGGGAATCTTCTCTATTCAGACCTTTCAGATTATAAATGGACGAGTTCTAGATTCCACAGCTTTTAAGAAGAGCCTTATTGCGAGATGGAGCTAAGGACATCCTTCTGTTGGGAATTTTTCTGGTAAAATTCCAAAAACAAATTAACTGAACACAGAGACAATGCTCTGTTTCTCTCCAGGATCTTAGCACAGGGAAGCTATAACTGATTTCTGAGAACAGAGTATTACATACACCCACAAAAGCTTTGTATTCATTAAAATATAATGTCTGATACAAAATTCATCCTCTTTCTCTCAGAGGGATTCACCAAAAACATTTCAACAAAATTACTCTGTCTCCTTAAAAAAAAATTTACACAGCTGTGTGTAAATTTTTGTTTACATTTACTGCTGTAAAATAAAAAGGATTCTTACATATGGTGCTGCACTTTTACATTCATATTCAAAATAAAAAAAATTTACATTCAGGCTCTGCCGAGCATTTCCTTTCTCCTTACTCACATGCTGCTTCTGCGACTTCATTTCATTCCCAAACAAGACATCAAAACATCCACGGTGCTCTGTTCTGGTTTCTACCTTCATCTTCATTTTCGCACTGCTGTGCGTTCCACCATTTCATTACAGAATGGTCAACACCCAAAAAAAAAATATAACACATACAATGCATATGCAATACATAGAAAAAAACATAACACGTAAATACGTTTTACTATGCCCATACCTTCGTAAGGAATAAAAAAACATTAAAATTAAAAACCTTTTACCAATACTCTACGAACACATTTAATTTCATTTATATTTTACCGGCAGTCAACCAAAATTTTTACGCAATGTCATGTTGCAGGCTTGTATGCAACTTTTGGTTAATCGGACGGACATCCACCATCCTTTCAATCGAACGGTTCGGAACAATATTGGATGCCCCTTATTTGCTAAACATTATGTCCCGATGAAACATTGTTTTGAAAATGTACAGAGGACATGCGTAGAAAAATGATTGCATTGGGTGCGTTTGGAGGAAAACCACTTTTTGTGAAAAGCGGTCCGATAAGGTCTGGTGGTTTTGTGCATTAAATGTAGCACGACAAGTTGAAATTAATATTTCAACACTCCCCTTTAATTTCAACTGCTGGGTTATCAGTCATACCCAAACACTTCCTCAAAAATTCAAAACGTTTCTGGTCCAATGGCTTGGTCAGAATGTCTGCAACCTGCTCTTGAGTCCTGCATTATACTAAGACAATTTCTCCATTGCTTACCAATTCCCTGATGTAATGAAACCTTGTGTCGATGTGTTTCGTTCTCTTATGAAACACGGAATTCTTGGATAATGCAATAGCTGAGCTATTGTAAAAAAAAATCACTGTTCCTTTTGCCTGCTTTTGGCCTAAACTTCTTAACATCCTTCTCATCCAAACTGCTTGACATGCTGCGGCTGTAGTTGCCACATATTCTGCTTCTGCTGTAGACAATGCTACAATAGGTTGTTTCTTGAAAGCCCATGAAATGGCTCCTGAACCCATGTGAAAAACATAACCGGATGTGCTTTTCCGATCATCTACACTTCCAGCCTAATCACTATCAGTGTATCCAACTAAATGTGAACATTCTGAGACAGTATATAAAATGCCAAATCTTTTAGTACCTTTAACATACCTCGGAATTCTTTTTGCTGCCTGCCAATGCGCTTTTTTTGGCCTCTCCATGAATCTGGAAATTAAACTAATAGCAAACATTATATCTGGCCTAGTTGCAGTTAAATACATGAGACTGCCAACTATGATCTTGTACAAACTAGGATCAAAATCCTTGCTGTTGTCCTCTTTTTCTGAGTTTTAATCCTATCACTATGGGAGTGATTGCTGCCTTGTTGTCCTGCATGTTAAATCTCTCCAACACTTCATTTACATATTTTTCTTGTGAGATAAAAATTCCATTTTCATTTTGATCTACTTCTATTCCTAAGAAGTATTTTAGCAAACCCATGTCAGTCATTTCAAATTCTTCTTTCATGACTAATTTGAAATTTTCAATGAGGTAGTCATCATTACCTGTAAAAATCACATCATCAACATACAACACTACAATTAAAATTTACCATCCTTTTCTTTGATGTAGAGGGTGGGTTCTCCCTCACACTTTGCAAATTCATTTTTCAGTAGATAGGAATCTATCCTACTGTACCATGCTCTTGGCGCTTGCTTCAGCCCATAAAGAGCTTTCTTCAATCTGCATACTTTGTGTTCTTGGCCTTTCTTCTCATAGCCTAGAGGTTGTTCAATATAAACCTCTTCCATTAACACTCCATTCAGGAATGCTGACTTCACGTCCATTTGGTAAACTTTCCACTTGTTTTGGGCTGCTATGAACAACACTGCTTTCACGGTTTCCATTATTGCAATCGGTGTGAAAGTTTCCTCATAATCTCTCCCATATTGCTGCTTGTATCCCTTGACAACCAGCCTTGCTTTGTATCTTTCTATTTTGCCTTCAGCATTGCTCTTGGTCTTATAAACCCATTTGACTCCAATGACTTCTTTACCTTTTGGTAGCTCAACCAAATCCCATGTCTTGTTTCTTTCTATGGCATTAATCTCCTCAACCATAGCTTCTATCCATTTCCTATCCTTAATTGCATCTTCGAAATGAACAGGGTCATCAACATAACAATACAAAACAAACAAGGAATTCATTCCTTCATCATAAATATCACTTAAATTTCTGAATTTCTTACCTCTTTCATTTGGTGTGCAAGTGCTTGAAGAAGCACTTGAATTTCCTCCTTGTGGTGTGCTTGGAGAAGCACTTTCATTTCTCCTCAAGGGTGTCTCTTGCTGTCCTTGTGTTGGCGCTGCTGTTTGGGGATGTATTTCAACCATCTCCTCATCATCTTCATCATGAGACAAACAGTTTTTAACATTCACTGTTTTCTCTATGCTTCCATCCCAAGCTTCCTCCTCAATGAACTGAACATCTCTGCTCACAAAAAACTTCTTGGTAGATGGGATATACAACCTGTAAGCTTTGGATTCCTCACTGTATCCAATGAAAATACATTTCTCCCCTTTGCTGTCCAACTTCTTCCTTAGCTGATCTGGAATGTGTGCATAAGCCACACATCGAAATTTTTTCATGTGGGTCACTCCTTACTTTCTCCCACTCCATGCTTCTTCCGGCACTTTGTTCATCACTGCTTTTGTAGGACACTTATTCAAAATATATACTGCACAGTGTACAGCTTCAGCCCAATAATCATTTGGCAAATGCTTTGCCTTCAACATGCTGCTCGCCATATCCATGATGGTCCTGTTCTTCCTCTCGGCAATTCCATTTTGTTGCGGAGTGTACTTTGCTGTAGATTTCTTGTGTATTCCATTTTCTCTACAAAACCGTAGAAATTCCTTGGATATATACTCACCTCCTCTGTCAGTTCTTAGAACTTTGATATGCAGTCTGCTTTGGTTTTCTACAAGTGCCTTGAAATTTCGAAATTTTTCAAACATTTCACTTTTGTTCTTTAGAAAATAAACCCAAGTTTTTCTAGTGAAATCATCAATGAATGTTAGAAAATAGTGGCTGCCTGCTAATGATGGAGTTTGTATCGGTCCACATAAGTCTGAGTGAACAATCTCTAAGGGTGCCTTTGCCCTTATGCTTTTCCTTGAAGGAAAACTTTCTCTATGTTGTTTCCCCAATATACAACCTTCACAAAGGCTATCCGGTTTCTCTATCAATGGTAATCCTCTTACCATTCCTTTTTACTCAACAAATTAAGACCTCCAAAGTTGAGATGTCCAAATCTCAAGTGCCACAACTAGTTTTCATCCTTTGGTATGCTTTGGAAAGCCTCTTGGGTAACTACTGCAATTACTTCTTTGTTTCTCAAATCTGCCCTTATTCTGAGAGGGAACATCATGTTCCTTGTCATCTTTACTTCAACAATACATCGTTTGCTGGGTGTTCTATCCATGATGGTGCATATATCATTCTCAAAGAAAACATTGTAACCCTTTTGAACAAGCTGTCCAATACTTAAGAGGTTACACTTCATTCCAGGGACATAATAGACATCTGCTATGGTTTTCTTTTCACCTTTCTTTGTAAATATTTTTACTTCTCCTTTTCCCATAAAAAAATTTATTATCAGTCCCAAGTGTGACTTGTGACTTCACACTCTGATCTAGAGCAGAAAACAGGGCTATGTTTCCTGTCATATGGTTACTACAACCGGAATCTAGAAACCATATATCCTCACTGTTTGTTTCAGCCATGTTACAAGATAAAAGTACATTATCTTGGCTGATATTTTCTCTAGTGATATTTGCACTAGATCTATTATTCATATCATGTTGCTTCTTCCTACATTCATTGGGATAATGCCCATATTTTTTACAGTAATAACATTGGACATTGGATTTTTCATACCTTTGTCCTTGAGCATGATGTTGTCCTCTTTGTTGGCCACTGCCTTGGCCTTGGTTCTGATTTGGATTGCTGCGTCTTCCTTGAGCATTTGCTGGAATGTTTCTTCCACCTCTGTTTTGACTTCTGCCTCTTCCTCTTTTGTTTCCTTTGCCTTGACCTCTTCTTCTTCCAAAGGACATCTGGGTCTTGAAGGCTTGCTCTAGAGATGAGTTTTCATTTCTACTCAACCTCTGCTCATGTGTTATCAGTGATGCATGAAGTTCATCAACTGAAAAGTTTGAGAGATCCTTTGTCTCTTCTATGGTGGTGACAATCACATCAAACTTTGAGGGTAGAACCCTCAATATTTTCTCCACAATCCTCCTTTCTTCAAGAATTTCTCCATGAGTCCTTATTTGTGTGACCAGACCAATCACATGTGTGAAGAATGAGTCAATATTGTTTGACTCCTTCATGCACAGATTCTCAAAATCTTTCCTCAGCAACTGTAGTTTTGTTGTCTTCACTTTCTCCATGTCTTGATAGGATGTCTTGAGAGTTTGTCATGCTTCTTTGGATGTCTTAGCTGCTGCTATCCTTGGAAACACACTCTGGTCTACTGCTTGATACAAGAACACAAGGGCTTTTGAATCCTTCTTCCTATTGCTCTTCAACAAATCTTTCCCTGCCTGAGTTAGGCTGGTTCTTCAAAACCTTCTTCAACTAATTCTCATAGATCTTGAGAGGCAAACAGGGCTCTCATGGTTATTGCCCAATAGTCATAGCTTTTCCCATTAAACTGTTGGAGCTGGGTATTAAACATGCCCATGCTAGCGCTGGTGCTAGCCATCCTTGCATTCTCTCAGTTATGCTTCTAATATTTGACTGTATTTTTTTTTTAAATCACTCACTGTTTCCTCAACAGCAACACAAAAAAGACTTTGAGAAATACCTTGGATTCTTTTGCCTGAGACTTCACTCTGCTGGAGAAGTTGTTGCAGCAAAAAACACCTTCCTTCAGCTTCTTTGACACCTTCAAAGAGCCTGAATCTGCTCTGATATCACTGTTGGAAATTTTTCTGGTAAAATTCCAAAAACAAATTAACTGAACACAAAGACAATGCTCTGTTTCTATCTAGGATCTTAGCACATGGAAGCTATAACTGATTTCTGAGAACAAAGTATTACATACACCCACAAAAGCTTTGTATTCATTAAAATATAATCCCTAATACAAAATTCATTCTCTTTCTCTCAGAGGGATTCACCAAAAATATTTCAACAAAATTACTCTCTCCTTAAAAAAAATTTACACAGCTGTGTGTAAATTTTTGTTTACATTTACTGCTGTAAAATAAAAATGATTCTTACATATGGTGCTGCACTTTTACATTCATATTCAAAATAGAAAAAATTTACATTCACGCTCTGCCGAGCATTTCCTTTCTCCTTACTCACAAGCTGGTTGTGCTACTTCATTTCATTCCCAAACAAGACATCAAAACATCACGGTGCTCTGTTATGGTTTCTACCATCGTCTTCATTTTCTCACTGCTGTGGGTTCCACCGTGTCATTATAGAATGGTCAACACCCCTAAAAAAATATAACACATACAATGCATATGCAATACATAAAAAAAACATAACACGTAAATACATTTTACTATCCCCATATACTTCCGTAAGGAATTATAAAAACATTAAAATTAAAAACCTTTTACCAATATTGTACGAACACATTTAATTTCATTTATATTTTACCGTCGGTCAACCAAAATTTTTGTAGGCTTGCATGCAACTTTTGGTTAATTGGACGGACATCCACCATCCTTTCAACAGAACAATATTGACGCCCCTTATTTGCTGAACATTATGTCTCGATGAAAAGCTGTTTTGAAAACGTACAGAGAACACGTGTAGAAAAATGATTGCATCGGGTGCGTTTGGAGGAAAACCACTTTTCGTGAAAAGCGGCCCCATAAGGTCTGGGGGTTTTGTGCATTAAATGCAGCACGACAAGTTGAAATTAATATTTCAACACAGCGGTGAAAATAATGCCCACAGCTCCTCAACAGAATCCACATCATCTAGAATTACGAGAACTTGAGAGGATGTGATATAACTTTTTAACATGGCTATGCCTTCATCAATGCTATTCACTATCTAAGCCCGTCCAATCAAGTGCTCATAAAGTTTACTTTGCAAGGATGTTAAAGAACCCCTACATGCAGCTTCTCTCACGTCAACCATAAAGCAAGATCGATCATACTCTGATCTCTTACCATTAAAGAACAGTTTCCCAAGAGTCGTCTTCCCAACTCCACCAACGCCTTTTATCCCTGTAATTTTGACTTCCTGGCTGTGATGTTGTGACAACACAGTCCATTCAAAATCTTGTAGCTTTTCTTCTAACCCAGTTTGATATGTGGCCACCTCCAAAAGGGATTTTCTGGCCCTTTTTTAAACCCTATCCACCAGCTCCCCCTCGTCCCTGATTATTTACAAATACATAACTAAAGCTGGTTAGAAACACGCTTAAAGAACTTAAAGGTCAATCGGGAAAAAGGATTTAGAAATCTTACCCATTACACTCCTGCAGTTCCAAACCGCTTATATCTGCAACGCTAGAAAGCGCCTGTCTCCATTTTTGAACAGTCTTAAGTTCGTATCTCTTTTTCTTTTCTAGCCGGCGAAGGGCTTCAGCATACTTTCCGCAATTGCCTTCATCCTGCGTCCTCCCAAGCTCAGAGGGATTAACATGGTAAAAGACAGGGATAATGGTCGCCCCGGACTTCAGCATCAACAGGAGCTCGTTGAGACACCATTTTGACTCCGCATATCGCGGAGAGAAAATAACCACATGAACAGAGGCCGTTGCAATAGCTCCTTCAATTTGACAGGTTATATTTTCCCCTTCCTGCATTTCTTCCTGGTCTAGAAACACTCTGAATCCAGAGGAAAGGAGCCGTCGGTAAAGATGACTGGCAAAGGTTTTCTTAACATCCGGCCCTCTATGATTGAGGAAAACATCGTAAATATAATTGCTGTTGGGAGTTGCAGAGGACGAGGAAGAAGCCAATGTCTGATTATTCGCCATTTCTTGTATTTAGGACTGATAAATTGCACTGGGCACGGAGATGAGAAGATGAAATGCCAAAAGGGGCAGACTCAGTGTGAGAAGAGGAAGGGATTTGAGCGATCAGTTGATCTGACAAGTACCAAACTGCTTGCTAACAGAAGTTAGCTCTATGCAGCTCATCTCTCATATTTATTATTGTTTAAATATTTAACGTCGGTGGGTTATTGCCCTGTATTTTCATGGTGCGATAACATAGGATATGGGCTGGGTGTCATCTTTTAACAGGCTATTGGATCGGCCATTAATAAAATTAGCCAATGCCTTGAATGTATACTCCGGATTTAAGTGTCTAATTATGAACTACAACATTGATTAAAATGTTTAAATATCAACTAGGGTTTGCATTCACCGTGGTAAAAGGTAGAATTTGCTGGCTGAGTTAGAATATCACATCTTCATCCAAGGATATAACTCAAAACCTTCCCCAAAAATAACAAATTTTATTCAAATATGTTTTTTTAATATATTTTTATTGGACCACCATGTCATTCAAAAAAGAGATCAGAGACGGACTGAAATATAAGATATGTACCCTTAAATTTGACGTATTATCAAAAAAATGTATATTTTAATTACTGGATTATTAAAAATACTCTTCTTGGAATTGCAAAAGATTCTCATTGTTCTGCTTTTAACACTCGGTTATAAATGCAATGATGCCACTGAAGGGACACCGACAAATATTTTTAAACGCGTTTCAAATTCTCACTGTTTCTTACCAGGTCTTTCTGAGGAATACATCAAAAGTAGTTTGGTAGAATAAAGATGCAATTATTGCTGCAAGGAAAGAGCTCGACAATGACATTCACAAATCTTCAATAAGTTTTTGCTTTTTCCTTCAATCGAGAATGGGAAAAACCTTCCTGAGTAATTGACAAAGTCATCAAATATTTTGAATTTTATTTATTTAAAATTCCAATAGATTTTTACACATAGTTAAATATTAAGAAAATATATATTTTTTTGATAAATTGGTCACTAAAAGGTTTGTTGATTGTGAACCACGGGCCAAATTAATATGTGAGCTTTGTTCCTAGCTCTAACACTACTAATAATAACATTTTTGAAATTTTACTTGCTTATTTCACTCAGGATTACAATAAAAATTTATTTAAAGTAGGAGTTTGCTTCCGTGTCAAAGGAAATTTTGAGAAATGGTCTTAATGAGCTATTTTAGGGAGGAAAATTATTTCAGTTATTTATTTATTAATCTTGATTTTTCTGGGTTTGGAACTGTATGTCTTAAAATTATTTTAGTTTGGTTAAGAGTTTGTTTTTAGGACTTAAAAAAACAGGTTAAGGGCCCAAAATAAAGAGACATTTGGCAAGAGTGAAAGTCTGCCCCTTAATGATCACCAATTAGTTATTCCAAGTGGCATGGTTTTTTTTGAATAATAGTGATGAGTTATCCTGCCTTAACCACTAACAGCTAAAAATAATTACTCTCACAGCTGGTTTGACAACTAAATTATGATAAAAAATTTCATAAAAAAAAAAATTCCAACTCAAATTAAATTACAAAAATATTAAATTACAAAAATATTCTGAGATTGTACCAAAAATTGATATGTAATATTAAGGAACTCTGTTTGTTAAGAAATTCTCCGCACTTTATTTCATGTTATGAATTCCTTCCGATTTCTCTTTTCAGTACTTGTCATGATTTTTATGGACATTTTCTCATAGTGGAAGACTTCCGGTTTCTGGACATTTTCTCATTGAGGAAGACATCCGAATGTCTTGTCCATGACCACCGACTAACACTTTTCTTTTTCTCATCTACTTTTATTGATTTCATACCACACAGCTAAGAATTTCTGAAACACTTCTTATCCCCGTACATGGCAGAATTTATTCGCACTTTCTTTCATCTTCGTGACGCACTTCATATTGCAATTTCAGAGTTTCTTTCGATTATCTACTAACTTCCTTTTTCACATTCTATTTCTTTCATGCACTCTACTTTTTAGTGAAGCTATGTGTTTTAATAATCATTAATAAATTATTTCAGCATAATTTTTTTTGAATAATGATGAGAGTCATCTTCATTCACTATTAACAACTAAAAATAATTATTTTTACAACTAATTTGACAACTAAATTATGATAATTTTTTTCCCTTAAAAAATTAAACGCAAATTAAAATACATAATATTCTCGCATCCGATGAGGTTGTACCGGAAATTGATATGTAATATTAAGTAACTATGTTTTTAAGAAATTCTCCACACTTTCTTTCATGTTATGAATTCCTGCCTATTTCTCTTTTTAGTACTTATCAAGATTTTTCTGGACATTTTTTCATGGTGGAAGACTTCCGAACGTCTTGTCGATGATCACCGACCAACGCTTTTCTTTTTTTCTGGGTCCACGTCAGCTTTTATTCATTTCATACCACACGCCTAAGAATTTCTCAAACACTTCTTATCCCTTGTACATGGCAGAATTTATTCGCACTTTCTTTATCTCCGTGCCGCAATTCATATTTTCTTTCAAATTTGCCGCGAACTTCCCTTTTCACAGAGTATCTCATTCATCCATGTTTTTCTTCACATGTATACTGCATTTTCGAATGGTGGAAAATTACCGAATTTCTTGTCAATGACCACCGATCATCACTTATTTTTCCCTTTCCATTTCTCCTCCTATTAAATTTCTCCGCACTTCCTTCCCCGACTTTGCTTTCTAACTCATTCAATTATTTCATCTTGACATTTTCATGAATTCTACATAGGCATGGTGAATTTCTTCGCATTTTCTTTATTTGTATGGCACAAATGAATGCTCCATTTACAATCCATCCATTACCCTGAAGCAAGTGATCATGGTGGGCCTCTCTGGAATGATGACTATGTTACTCATTAGGAAAATTTTAAAAGTTCAATTTTTTCAGGACATATAACTAATCACAATTCATATTCCACTGTGTTATACATGGCTAGCAGTACATGACAATACTTCATGCAAGGTTTTGTTTTCCAATCATTTCAACTGCGCGGTGGATATGAGTAAGCACTTAAACCACTGAAAGCAAAAAATACACGCAGCCGAATCAAACGGTATAGGCTAATCTTGAGCATAAAGTTCCGGTCACCACATCGGTCCAAACACTCCGAAGTCATCGCTCTAGTGGGAAGGATCAGACTCCACAAGGGTTCTGTTCTTTCATTCAGCAACTCCATTCTGCTACGAAGTCTGAGGTACTGTGAATTATTGAATAATCCCACGATTCCTCCAAAATTTCATGAACTCTCCCAACTTTTATTCTCCCCCTTGATCAGAGCGGAGAATCTTAACGAATTTCCCTGTCTGCTTCTCCACCATATTCTTAAATTCTTTAAAGCATTGAAATGTCTCACTCGTTTTTCCAATAAATTATACCCAAGAGAATCTAGTGCAATCATCAGTAAAGAGTAGAAAAATAATATGCACCACCTAGCGACTTAGTCTGCATAGGTCCGCATATATCTGTATGCACAAGCTCTAGAATATCTCTTTTCTTCCTATCAACATTCAAAGGAAACTCTTCCCTATGCATTTTCCCTAATGCACATCCATCACAATCTAAATGAACATTCTGAAAAGCAGGAAGTCCATCAACCATACCTTTTCTTTGTAGCAGCATGAGATCTTGTAGGTTAAGATGACCGAATATCTGATGCCAAAGATTCTTGGCTTTTAATCTTGTTGAAGCTAGAGCTTGGTGTGGCATGCTCTTTACATTCAACCTATACAGGCCTCCCACACACACTCCTGATGCAACTGGTTCCTTCTTGTTGTCCTTTATGACACAGTATGTTATGAAGAATTTGACTTGCAGGTCCTGATCTGCCATCATTGAAACAAAGATCAAGTTCTTCTTGATCCCAGGTACATACATCACATTTTTAATATATCTGATATTACCATCAGGCAACATCACTGGAATATCACTGTACCCCTTAATCTGATAACCTTTGTCATCACCTAGATATATGTTAGCTCCACAAGTAGTTTCTTCAAAATTTTCGAACCAATGCATATTCTCTGTCATATGTGATGACATGCTTGAATCTACGAACCATATTTCAGCCTCATCCTCCTCAAGAGTTGAAAGAGAATAATCAACTACAAATAATCAAATATCATGACTGTGACCTTCATCGACAAAGTGCCCTGTGTGTTTTCTTTGTTTATTTCTAGCCTCATTTGTCTGTCTCTTAAAACAAAACTTAGTTAAATGACCAATTTTCCCAAAGAAAAAAAACATTTAATGTCAGAGTTGTTACCATTGTTACTTGGAGACATAGGTCTAAATGATCTCTTCTAAAAAACGCCACCACCTTTCTGTCCCTGTGGTTGTTTTCCTTTGTATGGCTTCTTCTTCACCATCAAAGCAAGATTGGCACTTTGTGGTATCAAATTTTGTCGCCGCTCTTCTTCCTGTATCAGGATTCCTGTTAGCTCTTCAAATGCAGGGGCTTTGTCCCTTGCAGATAAGCCTGTGTTGAACATATGGTATTCATCTGTCATCTTGTTCAATCTAATTGTAACAAGGTCGGAATTAGACACTTTCTCCTTGATGTCACCCAATTTGTCCTTCAGGTACTTGACCTGTGCAATGAATCCAACATGTTAGGATATTCTGACACATAGGAAATAGTTAGGTATAACTTGGTCTAGTATAGAGTTAGGTAAAGTGTGTTTCTTTACTATGTACATTTTGTAACTTACAATCCGACGGTCACGATATGTAGTGATCCGACGGTTCATTCTCTCCTCGGTATTACCGACATTTGATCCGTGGCTTAACACCCGATTGGTCCATGATCTCTATTTAAAGAGCATGGAGGGTCATTTGTAGGGTAACCGTCCATGAGAGAAGCTTATGTAAATTTTCATTCTTTTATTAATAAATTGTCTGAAGTGGCCGCGTTGGCTCAGGCCATGGACTGTTTCCCTCTTTGAGGGTTTTAACCACGTCAAAATACTGGTGTATTGATCTGTGATCTGTTTGTGAGCGGTGTCCTTTGGTGTTCTGTCCGAGGAACTTACCCTGTAAATTCCTACATGGTATCAGAGTTATTTGAGGGCCGCGTCTGTTGGTGATCCAAATCTGAAGCCGGTAGAACTGCATCCGACTACTGTTTCCTAGATCTATTGTTTCTGACTACTTTCGGGCCGAGAGGACTGCTATGTTGTGTTGGGAGCATATGTTCCAGTGAGGAACCCCTTTCGTTTCACACGAAAAGGTTTCTGGTAGCCCTAGCTGCGTCTTTTTTAAGATCTGGAGGTATACAGTGTTTATTTGCAGTTTACAGTTATTTTCTCTCTGTTTATTTATTTCGGTTTCAGTTTATTTAGCCTTTTTTATTTACCGGATCTATGCCTTTCATTTCTGCGTATGCTCTTTGCCTCGCGACTCTGTGCGATCTGAGAAAATCAGAAACAGAAAGGAAGGATTTTTCTCATGCGTATGCTCTTTTCCGCTGCGCCTTGGTGTGATCTCGGAAAATCAGAAACATTGAGGAAAATATTTAGTTTCCGGCTAAAGCTAACTTCGAGCCGTAAGGTTCGTTTTTTTTTGTATGTCCGTGTTGGGTTTTTTGTTTTTTGTTTTGTAGGGAAAAAGAGCTTTCTCAAAGCAAGCACACAACCCAAAGCTTCACCCCCCCTCTCTCTCTCTCTCGCTCTCAAACTTTTTGTATAGCTCACTTGGTCCAAAGCTAATTTATGAGAGTAGAGGTCTTGAGTTCAAGTCTCCTTTTTGTAAGGGCGGATTTTTCATTTCCGCACATTCTTGCACTTCGTCGGCATCTTCATCAAATTTTCTTCAAAAAGCCATAACTTCTTCATCCGGAAGCCGTTTTCAGAACTGTTTTTTTTAACCAGCCTAATTTTTCGAGATCTTTCCATTGGAACACTTAGTTTCAGCATCTATAGCTTCAGTTTCTGTTAAAATGGAAAGTCCATGCCAAGTTATTCTTGACAGCACCAACTACTTCCAATGGTGGTCCTACATTGTGGATTTACTTAGAAGTAAAGGTCTCTACAGAATAGCCTCAGGCCAAGAAACCAAACCGAAAGATGAAGATAAGGTAGCTAAATGGGAAAATAGGCAAGATCAAGCACGTGGGTTGATAGGGATGTCTATTTCTCCAGATCTTAGATTCCATATTGCAGAACTTGATACTCCTGATGAAGCATTGAAACAGATTACTAAAGTTTTTGGAATAAAAAATGAACTTAGAGCCCATCAACTTGAAAATGAGTTGCTTACATTGGACCCCAATAATTTTTCTTGCATTGAAGATTTTTTGTCCAAGTTCAAGACCCTTAGACTTCTCTTGGAAGGTGTTAAGGTTAATAAAGAAGATAGTAACCTTATCTATTCCATTCTTACTAAGTTGGGACCAGCCTACTCTGTGTTTGTTTCCACCTTCCATTCTACAAGAGAAGCCTTCATTTCTCAAGGACAAGACTACAAGTCCCCTTCCTTTGATTCTTTTTGTGATTCTTTAATAAGAGAACAAGAAAAACTCTTACACCTTGGTCTTCTTAATCTTGGAAACTCTTCTAAGAAAGCGTTAGGCGCCCAGCAGCAACCAAATCCAAAGAATCCTAAGAAGTTGTATCCTAAAAGGAATGGTCCTAAACCAAACAAGGGTCCTAAGCAATTTCAGCCTCAAAATGAAAAATCATTTCAACAAAATGATAAGACAAATAAAAACAAAGGGAAGAAGACTGATAGACATTGCAAATTTTGTAATCGAGATGGCCACTTAGAATCCAAATGCTTTAAGAAGATGGAAGCCTTGGAAGCAGCAATGAAGAAGCATCAAATCCATTTGGAGCACTCTTCAACTTCAACTTCATCTTCAGGAATGGCACTTTCTGCATGTGGTTGTCAAACATCTCGGTCTGGCTATGCACTAAATGTATCTTCTTCTTCTCATTCTCATGAGTGGCTCATTGATTCTGGAGCTTCTTATCACATGGCCAAAAACAAAGCCATGTTTTCTTCTTTAAATGATTGTAACACCAAAAATATATATGTTGGTGATGATAGATCTCTTAGTGTTGTAGGGAGTGGAACTGTTCATATAGACAATGGTCAGTTTAATGATGTATTATGTGTTCCAACCTTATCCTGCAACCTTCTATCTGTATATCAGATAACTCATTCAGGTGAAGGTAAAATCGTTGAATTTTCACCTCACGATGTTGTAATTAAGGACCTAAGAGATCCTAGACAGATTTTAGCTACTGGCATTGCTGATGATTCTACAAGGTTGTATAAGTTTCAAAACTTTGGGTCATCAAATCTTCCCTCGGTATTTGTTGCTCATAATGATGAAGTGAACAAACTTTGGCATGAGCGATTTGGTCACTTAAACTATCGCTCTCTTCAGAATCTATGTAAAGAAAATATGGTGACAGTTCTTCCAATGGTATCTTGCAGAGATGGTGTTTGTTCCGGATGTGTACTCGGAAAACATCATCAGGACAGTTTTGAAAAACGTGCCTCTTGGCACGCCTCAGCCCCTTTACAGCTCGTGCATAGTGATTTATGTGGTCCACTTCCAGTTGTTTCATTCTCTGGCTACAAGTATTTCTTAACTTTCATTGATGATTTCTCCAGATGCACTTGGGTATACTTCTTAAAACTCAAAAGTGAAGTATTTAACATGTTCTTGGCCTTTAAGGCCTTTGTTGAAAAACAATCTGGACATCAAATCCTTAAGCTAAGATCTGATAATGGCGGAGAATATGTTAACAACAAATTTATCAACTTTTGCACTGAGAATGGAATTCAAATGCAACATACTGTTCCATATACTCCACAACAAAATGGTGTAGCTGAAAGGAAGAATCACACCTTAAAGGAAATGGCTAATTGAATGCTTCAATCTAAATGACTTAGTCTTAATTATTAGGCAGAAGCAATTAACTGTGCAAATTACATAATAAATCGCACTCCTACTAAGGTTTTAAAGAATATCACTCCAAAAGAAGCATGGAGCTCAATTAAACCAGATGTAAGTCACTTTCGTGTTTTTGGAAGTGAAGCATGGGCCCATATTCCAGATGAGAAACATAAAGCTTTAGAACCTAAGAGTGAAAAATGTATTTTTGTTGGATATTATGAAGATGTCAAAGGATATAGACTTATTCCACTTAAGTCCAAAAATGTTATCATTAGAAAAGATGTAAAGTTTGTTGAAAATATATCGGCCTATGAGCCTAGTTCGGCGAATGTGCCACCTCTCCCTATCTCTTCTACTTTTGAAAATATTTCTTCTTCAGATGATGAAAGCGAGGATGAAAATCCTCCCCCACCTTCTCAGGATCCTCCTTCAGCTCCTCAGCTTCCAAAATGGGTCCGTGCTACTCGGGATGCAGCAGGTGATCTTGCCGGTGATCCTACAGATCATCGATGTACACATTCTCAGTTTGATAGAGCCTCTTCTTTACTGGCTCAAGCTTCAGTGAATTATGATCCTGACACCTTTGCAGAAGCTTCAGGCCATCCAGATTGGGAAGCAGCTATGAATGAAGAATATCATTCATTATTGGCAAATGATACATGGGATCTTGTTCCTCTACCAAAGGGACGAAAACTTGTTAGATGCAAATGGGTTTACAGAACCAAGTATGGACCAGATGGGAAAGTTGATAAACATAAAGCTCGTCTTGTTGCTAAGGGTTTTTCACAAGTTGAAGGCATTGACTACACCGAAACCTTCTCCCCTATTGCCAAAATGAACTCTATCCGCCTTGTTCTTTCCCTTGCTGCCTCTTTCAAATGGGAAGTCCATCAGATGGATGTTAAATCTGCCTTCTTGCATGGGAACTTGCATGAAGAAATCTATATGGAACAACCTATTGGCTTTATACAAACAGACTCCAGCCTTGTATGTCGGCTTAAGAAATCCCTTTATGGTCTCAAGCAAGCTCCTCGAGCTTGGTATGCCAAAATGGATAACTTTCTTTTAGAAAATGGCTTTTCTAGGTGTCATTCTGACAATACTGTCTACACCAAGAAAGTGGGCAAGTCTCTTATCATTCTTGTTCTTTATGTTGATGATCTTATCCTGACTGGTAGTGATCCCAACCTTATAAACGATTTGAAGTCTAGCCTTAAAAGGAAGTTTGAAATGACAGACTTAGGACACTTACATTATTTTCTTGGTTTAAGTCTTGCAATCCAAGGAAGGTATTTCCCTTTCCCAGTCCAAGTATGCCTGTGATATTCTACGCCATTTTCACATGGAAGACTGTAAGCCAGCCCCTTCTCCCTTTCAGTCTGGAGTCAAAATTTCAGTCACTTGTACTTCTCCTGAAGTTGATGCTACCTTATACCGTCAACTTGTAGGAAAACTTTTGTATCTAACCCATACTCGTCCTGCCCTTTCCTTTGCTATTGGCCTTGTTGCTCGGTTTATGCAAAACCCACGTGAAAGTCATTGAAAAGCAGCTAAAAGAATACTTCATTATGTTCGAGGTACAGTTCAGTTTGGGATTCATTACAGTGCCGAAGCATCTCCTCTATTGGTTGGTTTCACTGATTTTGATTGGGCTGGTGACCCTGATGATAGGAAGTCTACTGCAGGTTATGTGTTCACTCTTGGTTCAGGACCTATTACATGGGCTTGCAAGAAACAAGGTGCCATTTCTCTTTCTTCAACAGAAGCAGAGTATCGTGGTGCCGTAGAAGCTAGTAAGGAAGCCTTGTGGCTTCGTCAGATCCTGTCAGAGTTTGGCTTTCAGCAGCAGCATCCGACTACACTTTGGTGTGATAATCAAAGTGCCATTCAACTATGCAAAGATCCAGTCCAACATCGGCGTAGCAAACACATTGAACTGCACATGCACTTCATTAGAAAGCTCATTCACGACCATGTTCTTGAAGTGCAATATTGTTCAATAGATGATCAAGTTGCAGACATCTTTACAAAGGCTCTCACAGAGGCGAAGTTCACTAAACTTTGATTTATGGTTGGAGTTCAGGAAGTTGTCACTAAGGGGGGATAGGCTCTAGTGCCTCCTTCCTTCTCCTATTGTGTCATATTTGTAAATCCTTCAATCCTATCCCAAGTTGTTCTTAAGGGGGGATGTTAGGATATTCCGACACATAGGAAATAGTTAAGTATAACTTGGTCTAGTATAGAGTTAGGTAAAGTGTGTTTCTTTACTATGTACATTTTGTAACTTACAATCTGACGGTCACGATATGTAGTGATCCGACGGTTCATTCTCTCCTCGGTATTACCGACACTTGATCCGTGGCTTAACACCCGATTGGTCCATGATCTCTATTTAAAGAGCATGGAGGGTCATTTGTAGGGTAATCGTCCATGAGAGAAGCTTATGTAAATTTTCATTCTTTTATTAATAAATTGCCTGAAGTGGCCGCGTTGGCTCAGGCCGTGGACTGTTTCTCTCTTTGAGGGTTTTAACCATGTCAAAATACTTGTGTATTGATCTGTGATCTGTTTGTGAGCGGTGTCCTTTGGTGTTCTGTCTGAGGAACTTACCCTGTAAATTCCTACACAACAACATAATCATTCTCCTCCATCCTCGTGGAAAACAAATTTCCTTTGAGCGATAAGACGCGATTTCTGTTCTACATCTGGTAAAGGTTTTTGAGTGTAGTCCTGTTGTGGTCACCAACAACCCCCCCTCTTTGCTCGATATTAGCAATAACATCGATCAAAGGGGGGACCCTGAAAGAAAAATCCCAAAAATATTTTTTAAATTTTTGTATTTTTCTCCCTAAGGCTTAAATCGCATCGCAAGGGAAGGCTGAAGCATTACCCAAGCACGGAAAACAAAACTGCGAAAGAGCGATGCGAAGTTCATCGCATCGCATGCATCCCAAGCGCTCTCTAAAAAGAAGACCTTCAAGAAATGCCGATCGCCGATATGCGACATCGCACATCGCAAACGTCGCACTAGGCGGCATAAACCATTGAATAAAATCTGCGATCAGCGATCTGCGATGACAGCGATCTGCGATTTGCGATATCGGCGAACCGCGATCTGCGATCTGTGATCTGAAAAGACTCATCGCACGAATTCTCCGACATACCCGATAGACCCAAGATTAAGCGCGCACCTTAAAGGAAATTAATGACCGCATGCTTGAGTATCAAGGAATGATTGCATCGCATTTTTCGAAGACTCAAGTCATGATGAATGTCAGGATTATGCATTCATTAGAGTTTAATGCTTTCATGTCAATCTTTTCATTTCCCTTCTTCTTTACGTAGACTGCAAGACACGCAACTAATATAAATCTATATGCAGGAAATATCTAAAGGAAAAGGGAAAGCGCCAATCAGACAGCAGAGAGAAGATGCCTCCACGAATGGATGCCGCATGCAGCAGGACCGCGGATTCCAGACTATAAGCCAACCGGCACTGATGAAATTAGACTATCCAGGACTCAGAGTCAAAGGCGCACAAAAGCAGCGTGTTCACAAAAGATCCTGAAGCTCAGACTTGGTAAAGCAGAGGAAGAAGCGCATGAGAAGGAAGACGCTCCAGAAAAGCCTGGAACAAAGAGCGGAAACAATTCTCGAAACAGGGGATTGTCCATACAGCGCGACTCCTAACCCACTCAGTCATTCGCATGACTGGAAACCGGAATAGCAACAGCAAAATCAGTTCGAGAAGAACCTGGGTTGTGCTAAGTATACACGCGGCGAATACACCCAGCTAGAGAAAGGTTTTCGAAAATATCTTCTGGTCTGTCAGAAGGAAGTGCCAGCTCTTGTTATTTCCACTTTTATCTCCCGAGCGAAAGAAGAAGGCGGCCAGCCGAATGTTCCCAGGAAAACGTTGCGCTGTTGATAGCACTAAAGAGAATATACAAAAACGGTCAGAAATTAGATTTAAAGTTTTAGAAATAAATTTGCTTTTAGTAAAGGGCAGTCATTTGAAGCCGATTCCCTAATTTCGTGTAATTAAGATTAATTAGTTAGTAGTATTTAACCCTTCTCATGGCATTTGGAGAAGGGTCCGGAAATCTGTCAAAAAACTTGTCCTCAGAACATGCACTTCTGCACCCTCAGAGGAGGTTTTTGATGAATGGATGGATCGAGATTTATTTATGTTTGCATTTTAATGTCTGTTACTGATGTTGCACTTCTGTACTCTTAGTAGATATTAGAACAAGTAGAAATAAATCATTATTGCTTGAAGTTTATTAGTGAAATCAGTCATAAATGGTACTTTTATCTCTTGACTAAATTCTGCTAGTATCCCTAAAGTAATATACAGCTGAGTTCTTTATATGTTACTGTATGAATGTCTGTATTACCATTTGGCACTTCTGTACGGTGGGGTCATTTATTTATGCTTGACATATAGAAAACTGATTATGCGATATGCTGTTCACAACTACTCTGCCTAACTTCTTATGCAGTATGGTTTATCTTTATCGATTTATATTCTGATAACAGTTGAATGATCTTTATTACCAGCTGTTGTTTGAAATCTTTCTAGATCGCATAACGAAAGAAAACACCCTGGGTTAGCGTAGTCTAGATGTATTGTTTCTCTTCATTAGATTACATTAGCATAGAGTTAGTTTAGCAGTTAGAATTAAGACTAGTTTAGAGAAACCTTTAGATTAATACCATCAAACTCTACACACATACGCACACCCCTCACATTGGGAAACTGGTCCCATTACCCCCAGTCGGACCCGCTACTCCAAACGGGCAAGGAGCCGCCAACCAGGTTCCGGACCGGGTGGGTATCCCCCTTGTTGTCGACCCGACTTCGGGGCCCTCAACATTTCTGGCGCTAGAAGGAGGGCCGAGCTATGAATGGCGCATAATTCAAAATCCAAATACCATTCTGAGAGCAAATCACCCTCACCAACTTCCCCGACTTCCCCGGTACGACTAATCTCGGAACTAGAAGTCGCTCGGACATCCACCGCTGCTATACATACTGATACATCAGACCAACTTATTATCGATCCCCCTGAAGTTCAAACTTTGATCCGTAAACTCCAGGGATTCTCTATTTTTACCCAGAAGTCTGATAAATCTAAAGGCAGCCTGACTTCGCAGTACAATCCTGCTCATCCCCTGACCCGATTGAAGAGTGAAAAGTTTGGCGTCCAGCCAACTGAAATCCCTCTCTCCACTAGGAAAAGAGCAAGGAAAGCACTTCCAGAGTCTGACAGAGAGACTCTTTCATCCACTTCGTCCATTTCAACTCCCTCTCCGCGAAGTCAACCACCCACATCTCCACCTCAAGTCACTCATCCATCTTCCACAACCCTTCCTCCGCAATCGTCGAAGATCATAACATCTCCATCTTCTCAACATCAAAGACCATCTCCTACACTTTTGTTAACTAGCAACTCAGCGATGGCCCAATCTCCATGGAACAATCCTGGGGCGGTTTTAATGCCTCCACCCCTAAGTCCAATACCTGCCCATTCCGAGAAATGGCTACCAAAGTTCAATCCAGAAACAGGAATGCTAGCTGAAGAACATATCAATAATTTCATGCTTTCTGTTAATCTCAACGGAGTTACCAACGAAGATGCCGTGGTCCGACTTTTCCCCTATACAATGCAAGGAACAGCCGGGTCATGGTACTTTTCGCTGCCCTCCGGATCTATCACCAGCTGGGACATTTTTCAAAATCAATTTCTCACCAAATTCGGTGATGATAGATCGACAGCGACACTGATCAACGATTTATCCAATCTTAAAGCTGAGGATAGGGAACCCATTAAAGATTTTAACTTACGATTCAATAAGATCCTCAACAAAATCCCCGCTGCTTCTCAACCCAGCGAGGAAGTAAGATGCGAGTGGTACATCACGGCCTTACCTTCAAACTTGGCCATCTTCGTAGATAGGGCAAGCAAGACAACCTTAGTCGAAAATTTGGCTGAGGCGTTAGCAGTTGAAAGACGCGTAGTAGCCCTAGAAAAGAGATCTACAATCAAAGAGCGTAAATCTAAGAAAATCTCTTTCAAAGAAGACACCAAGAAGAAGCAAACAAAAGATCCTTTTGACATGGAAGGACTACAAAAGGTATTAAAGGCCATGTCTAATGAGATGATTGACATAAGAAAACAAGTAGCAGAATCGTCCCCAAGAAAGCCTTTTAGGAATTTCAAAAGAAACCCTCCCATGGAGACGAAGCCACCCAACGTGGTCTCAAATGTGGAATCTGAAGAAGAAGAAGAGGAGAGCACCATCGAAACGCAGACCGACGATGAAGAAGTGGTGGAACTGCAAGGAATGTGGGATTTCATCCTCCCACAAGAGGAAGATCAAGAAGCACTTCCGGTTAGCACACGAAGCAGAAATCAACTTGATCCTCCCCAGAATACCCCAAAATAGAAGGGCGCAAGCCCTGCAGCAAAAGAAAAGGTCGCACCAAAGAAAACCACTGCTAAAATGACCTCATTTAGCCCAGTCCAATCAGAGCAATCACCTCCATCAAAGACACTAATAGTGTCGGATGAAATGGAGTATAACATCATCGATGACATGAAAAAGACTAGGGCTAATATCACTCTGTACGAGTTGAGCAAATTGAAACACCAACAGAAAATCATGATGAAAGAGTTACACGCCGTACCTACTACACCTTTACCTACAGCTGTAGCTTCCCATAATATAGGAAGACCTCCAATCAACACGATCAATAAAATCGATCCAAATGACATCGCTCTGATTGGAGGGAGATCTAGATCTCATACTCCTCCTTTCCTCCTCACTTATGAAATCTTTAACAGAAACGTGCACAACTGCTTGGTCGATTCTGGTGCTTCAACCAATATTCTACCCAAGTCAATATGTGCCAAACTTAATGTTCAACCGCAAAAATCCGCAGTGCGCATAGTTCAACTTGATCGATCGCAAGTCGAAGTGATAGGCGAACTTAATCAAGTGACCATAAGACTGTCGTCTAACCCCAAGGTATGTCAAGTTATCGACATTCTAGTGGCTGACATCCCTGAATTTTATGGTCTGATTCTTAGCAGGGACTGGTCCGAGAAACTCCACGGATACTTTTCAACCGACTGGTCGCACATGTGGTTACCCTTCAACGGGAAACCAAATCAAATAAAGGTTGAACGGGAACTGCACCAAAAATACATAGTGACGGATTTGGAAGGAGAGAACGAAGCCATAGCATACAACAACAGCATCATAGGCAACTACTCGGTAGACTCTTTCCTCAGAAATTTCAATGCTCACATATCACCATATTTAGAAAATTCAGTTTTGTCCCAAGTTGAAAACTTTTCCCAGACTGATGATTCAAAATGTGTTAGTTTCTTAGATAACCCTGTAAATACTTCTTTATTTTGGAAATTATATTTTGATGGCTCTAAATCCAACGAGGGAGCGGGAGCAGGATGCGTTTTGATTAGCCCAGATGGAAATAAGACCATGCTCACATGCAGACTGGAGTTCGATTGCACGAACAACACAGCGGAATACGAAGCATTGGTGCAAGGCCTATACAAAGCAATTGGCTGCAACGTCAAATATCTTCAAGTCTTTGGAGATTCTGAGATCGTCGTCAAACAGGTACGTAACACCATACACTGCCTGTCTAGTCATTTAAAAAACTATCAATCTTTAGTACAAGATCTCACTGCACATTTTACAGCGTTCAATATTTCGTCAATCCTGAGACTTCACAATGCAAACGCGGACCTGTTAGCTAACGTAGCCTCCAGACTCGTCCCCTCCGAAGACTTTAGTCCAGATAGGTTTTCGATAGAATTGATTTTTAAACCATCTATCCCTGACAACATCACCAACTGGAGAGTATTCAACGACGACCCAGACATCGTAAGTTTCCTCACCTCCGAAGGATCCTACTCAAACCAGATAATCGACGAAGACTGTCATGATCACCAGATACAACAAAATAGCACTAATAATGCTATACCCAAATCGGTGGTCAAACTAGAAGACTTATACGACTTGAAAAGTCGGTTCAAAAGGTCAGCTAACGCAAAACTTTACAGTTCAACTCTGAACTACGAATCAGTGAACCTAGGAACCGATGAGAAGTCGCAAAACGTTAATCTAGGTCAAGGCCTAGCTCCTGAAGAAAAATCAGCATATATCCGTCTTCTACGACAGTACAAAAACGTCTTTGCCTGGAATTACGATGAGCTGAAGACTTACAACACTTCTATCATTCAACACACTATCCCTATGATTGACAATGAGAAACCTGTCCAACAGAAGCTCAGAAAAATCCACCCCAACTTGGAAAATCAGATAAAAACTGAGCTGAATAAATTGTTGAGAGCCAGAATAATCTTCCTGGTCAGACATTCCAAATGGGTATCCAACATGGTACCTATTAGGAAGAAAAACGGAGATATTAGAATCTGCATCGACTTCCGGAATCTCAACAAAGCCTGTCAGAAAGACAATTTTCCCCTCCCACCTATGGAGAAAATATTACAGGCAGTCGCAGGCTCAGAGTTAATGTCTTTCCTGGATGGATTTCAGGATATAATCAAGTGTTGGTACACCCAGATGATCAGTTAAAAACCACCTTCCGAACTAAATGGGGTACCTACGCGTATCGGAAAATGCCGTTCGGTCTGATCAACGCCGGCGCTACTTTTCAGAGAGCCATGGACATTGCGTTTAAAGGTTTAGTCAATAAATTGGTAGTGATCTACCTGGATGATATAACTGTATACTCCAAGAACCGAAATGACCACCTCAAAGATTTGAAGCAAATCTTTCAAAGATGTTTAAGGTATGGGATCTCGCTTAACCCGAAGAAGTCTTTTTTCACGTTGAGTGAAGGAAAATTGCTAGGATTCATAGTGTCCAAATCTGGCATTCACATTGAACCTGACAGAATCAAAGAAATTTCCGAGATATCCATGCCTCATAACAAAAATACCATGCAATCTTTCCTAGGACATATCAATTTTGTGAAAAGATTTGTCCCAGATTTTTCACGTATTATTTCTCCTTTACAAAAAATGATAAAAAAGAATTCAAACTTTAAATGGGGTCTAGACGAGCATGAAGCATTTAACTTAATCAAACAAGCCATCATCAACGCTCCATCTCTAGCAACCCCAAATTTTTCAGAGCCCTTTGTCTTATACACGTTTGCCTCAGAGAATTCTTATGCTGCAATTTTGACTCAAGCGAATCAAGAAAAGGTAGAAGCTCCGATCGCATTCTTTAGCTCAGACTTACAAGGTGCTGAGCTGAAATATTCGGACGTAGAGAAACAGGCATACGCCGTTTTCAAAGCAATTAAATATTTCAGACCTTTCTTGCTAAAGGCCCATACCAAGGTCATAGTACCATTTCCAGCAGTAAGAAACCTCCTAATACAGAAAGATGTGGGTGAAAAGAGAGCGAATTGGATCACCGCCTTGCAAGAATACGACTTGGAGATCAAGCCGGCACACATCGTAAGAGGCCAAGGCTTCTGCAAGATGTTAGCTGGAGCATCGCAAATCCCCAAAAAATCATTTGAAGAGGTACACGCGTATGAGGTAAGCCTAAACGACGCACAATCATTATATGCTGACACCATTTATTTCCTGAAAAACGGGCATGCTCCATTTCACCTGGATCACATCAAGAAGAGAGCCCTGAGATTAAAAGCTAAACAATACCAGCTCGTAAATGATGTCTTGTTTAAAAGGAATTATGATTCTGTGCTTCTTAGATGTCTTGAGAAAACTGAAGCCGAAAAGGTTTTGCAGGAACTCCACGATGGACCAGCAGGTGGACACTATGCTGGGGAAGCTACCGCGCACAAAATCTTACATGCAGGATACTACTGGCCCATGCTGTTCAAAGACTCATACCATCACGTAAGGAAGTGCCAAGTCTGCCAAATTGCTGCAGGAAAACAAAAGAAGTCATCCATGCCACTGCAGCCGGTTAACATCGAACAGCCGTTCAGCCAATGGGGCCTGGACATAATAGGTGAGATCGTTCCTCACTCCTCTAAACAGCATAGGTATATCCTCACGGCAACTGACTATTTTACTAAATGGGTAGAGGCAGTTCCTCTCAAGACAGCTAATTCTGAAAACATTATTGAATTCATAGATCAGTTTATCATTACTAGGTTTGGATTGCCAACGGCCTTAATATTTGATAATGCTTCATATTTTTCTGGAAATACCATGACTGAGTTCGCGCTCAAAAGAGGGTTCAAATTGAAGTATTCTGCCAACTACTATCCGCAAGGTAATGGGTTGGCTGAATCAACGAACAAGAACCTAATCAGGATTATCAAAAAGACAGTCGACCAAAACCAAAAGAATTGGTATAAAGCGCTGGTAAACGCCTTATGGGCAGGCAGAATTACAAAGAAAGCCTCTATCGGCACTTCTCCCTTTAATTTAGTTTACGGGAGAGAAGCAGTTCTTCCTACTCACTTAGTCATTCCCTCCTTGTCCTTAGTACAATACATTGATGAAATATCTACTTCTCCCTTACAGCTAAGGCAAATGGAAATAATCAAGCTAGAAGAACAACGAGAACAGGCCAAGAAAACCCATGCTCACCACCAAGCGCTGATAAAATCCTCTTTTGATTCGAACATAATGACCAGAAAAAACTTTCAGATGGGAGATTTAGTTTTGAAATGGGATAAGGCTCACGAAGAAAAGGGAAAACATACGAAATTCCAGAAGCTATGGCTTGGTCCTTTTCAGATCATAGAGGTCATAGGCCCGTCGACTTTTGTGTTGCAGGACTTGACAGGCAGGAGAGATTCTCTGCCTGTGAATGGACAAATCCTCAAAATGTATTTTCCATAGAAGGTCATCCTTCTATTTTTGTAGGATAATTTTAGTTTTTTTTTTTTTTTTAGTTTTTATTTCTTATAAATAAGGTTGGTTGTGAATGATCATAAATTATATTCATGAAGAAACATACCATTTCTCTATCAGATTTTGATTTCACTTGTATAAATAGTAAAACTTTTCGAAAAAAATCTGACTTTTATTATTGACAGATAGAGTTAACTTTAGCCTGAATATGATGTTAGTTTCAACTTCACAAAGAAATCTAGGATGAAAGTAACTTTTGGCAAAAAATTGTTTTATGCCAACGCAATGAAAAGTATCATCAATAGCAAAATAATTATTCTCTGCAAAACTGCTGTTCTTAAACTCTATTATTGTCGTCCAGAGCTTTCTTAAGGAAAAACAATGACTTCCTCCCTGTTAAGGAAATCGCAGCATCCAGAGAAACAATCCAAGAAAACACTATATCTCAAAGAATGAGAGGTCTCATCACGAGCCGGCTTATCATGATCACAGATATTATAACTTGCTGACTTTGCCACTACTGTCTACCAAAACAGGGCAACGACTCAAGATTGTTGCAATCAAAAGACAAGGGGTCTCATCACGAGCCAGCTTGTTCAGCAAAAGTGTAAATCAAGTGAATGACTGTGTCATAATTTGGCCACCAAACCAAGACATTGTTCTTTAGAGAATAAAAAATCAAAAAAGAAAGAAAAAGTGTCAAAAGGATTTTTCTCTGGAATGTTGTAAATAACCTCAAGCAGGAAAAAGGATCATTGCTGGATAACATGGTAACCCTGTCGAGGCTATGGACGCTTGCGGGCAGCAGAGGCTCTACCTACGACAAATGAGCATATTTTACAAAGCCAGTACACAGAGAAGACCTTATTTTGTCTTTGAAAAGCACTGAGTAATGTCTAGGTGTGAATACAAGAAATAACCCAGAGGGAGCAAACAATCGGAATGAAATAAAAGTTGTGACGAAACATCATTGACGGGATAAGGGGTAATACTCTATCTGTCCATAACAAAATTTAGGCATAAGAAAATTTTTTCTGTTTTGGAAGTGAAAATGCAATAGAACAAGCAGAGATAACTGGTTCTTCACAGTGAATCGCCATTGTTGTGGTCACCAACAACCCCCCCTCTTTGCTCGATATTAGCAATAACATCGAGCAAAGGGGGGACCCTGAAAGAAAAATCCCAAAAATATTTTTTAAATTTTTGTATTTTTCTCCCTAAGGCTTAAATCGCATCGCAAGGGAAGGCTGAAGCATTACCCAAGCGCGGAAAACAAAACTGCGAAAGAGCGATGCGAAGTTCATCGCATCGCATGCATCCCAAGCGCTCTCTAAAAAGAAGACCTTCAAGAAATGCCGATCGCCGATATGCGACATCGCACATCGCAAACGTCGCACTAGGCGGCATAAACCATTGAATAAAATCTGCGATGACAGCGATCTGCGATTTGCAATATCGGCGAACCGCGATCTGCGATCTGCGATCTGAAAAGACTCATCGCACGAATTCTTCGACATACCCGATAGACCCAAGATTAAGCGCGCGCCTTAAAGGAAATTAATGACCGCATGCTTGAGTATCAAGGAATGATTGCATCGCATTTTTCGAAGAGTCAAGTCATGATGATTGTCAGGATTATGCATTCATTAGAGTTTAATGCTTTCATGTCAATCTTTTCATTTCCCTTCTTCTTTGCGTAGACTGCAAGACACGCAACTAATATAAATCTATATGCAGGAAATATCTAAAGGAAAAGGGAAAGCGCCAATCAGACAGCAGAGAGAAGATGCCTCCACGAATGGATGCCGCATGCAGCAGGACCGCAGATTCCAGACTATAAGCCAACCGACACTGATGAAATTAGACTATCCAGGACTCAGAGTCAAAGGCGCACAAAAGCAGCGTGTTCACAAAAGATCCTGAAGCTCAGACTTGGTAAAGCAGAGGAAGAAGCGCATGAGAAGGAAGACGCTCCAGAAAAGCCTGGAACAAAGAGCGGAAACAATTCTCGAAAGAGGGGATTGTCCATACAGCACGACTCCTAACCCACTCAGTCATTCACACGACCGGAAACCGAAATAGCAACAACAAAATCAGTTCGAGAAGAACCTGGGTTGTGCTAAGTATACACGCGGCGAATACACCCAGCTAGAGAAAGGTTTTCGAAAATATCTTCTGGTCTGTCAGAAGGAAGTGCCAGCTCTTGTTATTTCCACTTTTATCTCCCGAGCAAAAGAAGAAGGCGACCGGCCGACTGTTCCCAGGAAAACGTTGCGCTGTTGACAGCACTAAAGAGAATATACAGAAACAGTCAGAAATTAGATTTAAAGTTTTAGAAATAAATTTGCTTTTAGTAAAGGGCGGTCATTTGAAGCCGATTCCCTAATTTCGTGTAATTAAGATTAATTAGTTAGTAGTATTTAACCCTTCTCATGGAATTTGGTGAAGGGTCCGGAAATCTGTCAAAAAACTTGTCCTCAGAACATGCACTTCTGCACCCTCAAAGGATGTTTTTGATGAATGGATGGATCGAGATTTATTTATGTTTGCATTTTAATGTCTGTTACTGATGTTGCCCTTCTGTACTCTTAGCAGATATTAGAACAAGTAGAAATAAATCATTATTGCTTGAAGTTTATTAGTGAAATCAGTCATAAATGGTACTTTTATCTCTTGACTAAATTCTGCTAGTATCCCTAAAGTAATATACAGCTGAGTTCTTTATATGTTACTGTATGAATGTCTGTATTACCATTTGGCACTTCTGTACGGTGGGGTCATTTATTTATGCTTGACATATAGAAAACTGATTATGCGATATGCTGTTCACAACTACTCTGCCTAACTTCTTATGCAGAATGGTTTATCTTTATCGATTTATATTCTGATAACAGTTGAATGATCTTTATTACCAGCTATTGTTTGAAATCTTTCTAGATCTCATAACAAAAGAAAACACCCCGGGTTAGCGTAGACTAGATGTATTGTTTCTCTTCATTAGATTACATTAGCATAGAGTTAGTTTAGCAGTTAGAATTAAGACTAGTTTAGAGAAACCTTTAGATTAATACCATCAAACTCTACACACACACGCACACCCCTCACATTGGGAAACTTCCCATTACCCCCAGTCGGACCCGCTACTCCAAACGGGCAAGGAGCCGCCAACCAGGTTCCGAACCGGGTGGGTATCCCCCTTGTTATCGACCCGACTTCGGGGCCCTCAACAAGTCCATATCTCACTGGACGATTTACAGTCTCTGATATGTGGGATAATGTTGTCTTTAACAAACATCTTCAATAAGACTTTTGCCTTATTCTCCTTTTTATCCCAATCCTTTATTTGTGCTACCGTACCACCTACCGAAATGGTCGGCTTCTGCTCATCGCCACTGACAATTGACCATGCGCTCGATCCCTCAAGCAACATCTGTAGCTTGAATTTCCAATTGGTATAATTTGTCCCATCAAGTTTGTTAGTCTCGTGGAGATAGGCTTCTGTGAAATTGTTCATTTTTCATTGATTGGATTCTAGATCCCCCGATCTTCGGTCCATTCTAACCATGTGAACAATTACAAGCCACAATAAAAGAAAATCTCAACACATACCAGAACCTTTAAATCAATCACAAATTTGCCACCATTCTACCATGATCTTTGTGTCTGCAACTTAGATCCACCACTGATCTGGTAAGATCTCATGCACAGAACCATAAAAACACATCAACGCTCCTTCACATTGAACAACCATGATTTTTGGGTGCAATGATCAACATTGCTCTAAGGAAAGGTCGATCATCACTGGTTCGATGCCAAAATATGCGATGATCATCGCTTCTGTGACGCCAAAAAACGTGATGATTGCCTTGTACTCAACTGGAGATACGTTGAGACTTGTGAGAAAGCAAGTTTCTCCTATGAGTAACACATGTCACTCCCAACCACCTAGACTCCGAAACTATGAGCACTGAGGCCCTTATGTTACCACTGGGGCACTATAGCCACTAGGGCTCTAATGTATCCAATAAGGCTCTGTAGGTAGACCAACTCACCAAATTTGAGTTTTGAATCCATGTTAGAAAACTGAAAGAAAATAAATGAATTGAGTTAACCAGCAGCTCACAGGCGAGCAAGCTGCACCTGGAGGCTGCACGAACTGGAGCATACACTCAGATTCAATTAATCAAATATGATTCAATAAATACATCACAACAAATAGGGAGGTGAGAACAAATTCCTACAACCTAGGAACTAATCCTAACTTAAGGAGTTACGTTACAAGCATGTAACCATTTCTCCATTAATACAATATAATATTAATTATTTTCAACTACACAATCATTGCATACTCATCACTTAACTCAGTAAATATTATTGTTTCTTGTTATTACAAGAATGATTTTTTTGTTTAAATTCCATATCAATTATAATTATTCATATATTATTCTTAGATTACATTGTTGAAATTATTTTTATTTCATGCCTTTTCTATTTTTTAGTTATGGAGTGCCTTCTATTGGTTTTTTCATTTATTGGTTATATGGTTGCTTTGTGTCTTTATTCTTCAATGAATATGACCATTTTGCATGCATCATCTAAGTTCTTTGCTTCAAAGAGGTCTACTTAGCTTTCTTTTAATGTCTCTATGTAAGTGCCTTTGGAATTTCATTATAGTTTGATAATCCTCAAGAGATTTATTTCTTGCACTTTATAATTTAATCTTGGAAATTTTTCCTTTGTTGTGGCAAAAACATTGCCATTTGATCAACAAAGCATTTTCATTTCATCAAGGCACTATTTAAACTATGCATATACTTTTCCCACCACATTAATGCATGCTTAATCCTTTAAAGTCTTGCAAATATATCTATTGTTAATCTTTACACTACTAAATACCAAAGTATACCTCTAGCTATTAAAACTAGACATCAATCCTTTCATCATCCACTTTTCCATCATAAGAAACAATGTGAATATCCACTTCAACCTTAAATGGAGTGGCAAAAAAGGTAGAAAAAGAATTTCCATTAATCATGACTTGAAGCTTTGATCCCTGAATCTTCTTCTCCATTCCTAGATTCTACTACTAAGGATTCTTCCTTTTTCATCATCATCTTAATGACATGGGTCATATGTATAAGCATGGCAACGAGTTACTAAGAAAAGGAATGAATTTCAAAACGTCACATAACCATATGCCATATTTCCATGTTTGGGCATGAGGTGTCGTTTTGTATATTGGGTATGCTATGCCATTTTGTTAAAAATACATATAGTTGAGACAATTTTGACTCTCTCTCTCTCTCTCTCTCTCTCTCTTTATATATATATATATATAGTGTTTACATAAACAGGTAAATGGATGGGTGAGTGATGGGTGAATGGATGAGTGAGTGGAATAGGCTATGAAATATGGTGATTGGAAAAAGGTTATCAGTAGCTACAGACTAGGACTTACATAGAATTTCTCTCATCAATATCCCATCAACGATCCAGATATATAGAGGCAATGTGTAGGACTCCTTGAGGCTATATTTATTGGTCTCGAATTCATATCCAAATGTTAACATGTTCTTTCCTAAGAGTTACATTTTTCCCTCAAACTCATAAATACTTTCTAGAGTGTTCTCTTCTGTGAGTTTCCAAGGAGATACATTTGTCCCTCAAACTCATAACTAGTTTCTAGCATGTTATTTCCTAAGATTTTCCTTGGTCCCTTATTATTGTTCATCAAAGAGTGATACCAATGACCCTAAAATTGGATCACTTTGCTCCAAGACCTACATGACAAGGAAAAGACTAGTTATTTCATAGATCCTTCTAGCTATGATATGACTAATTAACTCCCATAATTTCCATCATTGATATATGCATGTAGGCACATGTACTTTTTTGAATGAGATATTTGTGGATTATGAGCTTTAGTTGGTTCATTACTCTAAAGCATGCTCTTCGAATAAGACAATTTTGTCCCTTATGGACCTCATGATGTCATGGTCTCTTAGGCCATGGAAATTTAAGGAACTAGAAACTTTACATATAACAAAGCTTTAGATAAGGGGGTTGTGGTTGATAGTCCTAACACAATTGTGTTGCACCCAAGTCCTATCTTGTAGGTGAAGTCTAGCTAGCAACAATAGGCCATTTAAGCTATTACCTAATGGCCATATTCAAAAAGGGTGATGGAATTCATGTGACTATAGCCAATGTAATTGTAGGAAGGAGTAATGGGGGCATCAATGGAATCAAGGAGAGGGTTTTCTTAGAACTATATAGTCTTTTGGATTATTAGGTTAGATGTGGTGTTGTGCTAGAACTAAATATTCTACGATTAGGTTTCATTAGAGCAAACTTGTAGTTGCCAGATATGTAAGGTGGTGGAATTATTCATATATTGGATCAACAAGGGAGGACGAAGAAAAATTTGGTTAAATCTTAGGAAGATGATATTTCTTGGGATGTTCCCTCAAATATTTTGTTATGGATTGAAGGATATAGGCATAAGAACATGCATGTGCTCATACGCAGGAACATGTGCATGCTTCGACTTAGGGACACACACATTCTTGAGCACATGCATGCTTAACATAGGATTGCACATGCTTCTATGGAATAACACACATGCATTCCTAAGCATATGTGCACTCAACTGAGGAACAACCACATGTTTCTTAAAAAGTTGAATTGGCAAGTGTGTGTGGTGGTTTGGTGAGCACGAAGGTTGTAGAATTAGGAACACACACGTTCATGTGTGTGTGTGCATTCCTTAGCATCCCATTGTTAGTTTGACAACAAATTATGTAATTTTGGGTAAAATGTAACTAGTCAGTTCTATACCGAAATGTTAGTTATGTAACGGAGGTGGCTAGTATAAAACTGGTGAATGCCCGAGAAATGTAATCATGGAGAATCATTGTTGAATTAATAAATTCCAATCCCTTTCTCCATGGATATTTCCTTGACACCCTGTCGAGGTTTTACCACGTAAATCCTGTGTGTCTATTTGTGTGCTTGGTTTCCAGTTAGTTATGGTGTTTTCTTGGTTAATATATAACTGAATGTGTGTAATTCTTTCTTATTATTTCTCCTATTCTACCAACAAGTGGTATCAGAGCATGAGTTAAGTTGAGGAGACGCTGCATAGGAAGGCTGGTTGGGTCATTTGTTTCAGTGGACGACTGCTGCGTGTTATCACTCTGTCCAGAACTGTCAAGAGGAGGGTGGTATCTGCGTGGAACGATGTACAAGGAGGAGTGCTCTCTGCGTTGCCATCAAGGAAGCCAAAGCCGTTGAGTTGAGGGAGGCCAAACCCTGTTTTGAGTGCTCTCTGTGTGGACCACTGTTGCTGCTCGTTGCTGGTCCTGTCTATATGTCTAGAACCTGCGTGGAGCAAGAAGGCCTGTTCCAGAACCGTCGTAATGCCTGCGTGAAGATTGCAGGGGAAGAATCCAGACCGGAATCTGCCTGCGTGAGAGGCTGCGTGAGAGCCTGCGTGAGGCCAGTTTTTTGGAATACAGAGCCTGCGTGAAGTTTTTTTTACAAAACTACGTGGAACCTGCGTGAGAGGACGCTGCCAGACCAGCGTGTTGCCAAACCCTCTGCTGTTGTAGCTATCAGACCTACAGAGTGAAGAGGAAGACCCTTTGTTCTGCATATTGCTGATCTGCGTGAAGAAGAAGACCCTCTGTTCTGCATATTGCTGAGGCCAGAGCTGCTGTCCAGCGAAGAGGAAGACCCTCTGTTCTGCGTGTCTGCGTGCAAGGAAAATTAGCTGCCAGAACTGCGTGGAAGAGGCCAGAGCTGCTGTCCAGCGAAGAGGAAGACCCTCTGCCCTGCGTGCTGCCAGAACCTGTTCGGCAAAGGTGGATCCGGGTATTTTTTGAAAGAAATTTTGTCTCAGAATTTTTTTTCAGAAAGTTGTGAAAATAAAGTTTTTTTTTAGATTCTGAAAATAAAGGGTGGATGTGAGTAAATTGAAGGAAAGATTTCATTCAAATTGAAGAAAAACAAAGGGTTTCTTCCATTAAATTGGTGAAAGGAAACAAAGGATTTGAAATTAAAAATCTGTTGAATTGGGGAATTATTTATTTTCTTTGAGAAAGACAAACAAAAATTATATATATATAAACCCTAGAAAGACTGAAACCCTAGGAAGGAGGAAAAATGGCCAAGATGTCGAATGCGAAATTCGAGGTGGAGAAATTCACTGGAAAGAGCAATTTTGCTCTTTGGAAACTGAAGGTTAGGGATCTGCTTGTGCAACAAGGGTTGCACAAGGCATTGGATGGGGCAACTAAGAAACCTGCAACCATGACTACTTCAAACTGGGAGGACTTGGATGCCCGAGCTCTCAGTACCATCCGGTTATGCCTAGCGGATGAAGTTCTCTTCAATATTGTTGAAGAGACTACAGCTTCAGGATTGTGGGAAAAAATTGAAAAACTCTATATGACAAAGTCATTAACCAACAAAATTTATCTGAAAAGACAGTTATACAGTCTTCGAATGAAAGAAGGTTCAAACGTTGCAGAACATTTGAATGTTTTTAATACACTTATATGTCAATTAACAGATATGGAAGTTAAAATACAGGAAGAAGATAAAGCCATAACCTTGTTGTGTTCTCTCCCTGAATCATGGGATCACTTCGTAACTTCAATCAGCTTGAGCACTGCTGATTCTTTGAAGTTTGAATCAGTCGTGGGAGCTCTCCTGTCTGAAGAAGTACGAAGGAAATCCAGTACTGAAACAGCTGCATCAGAAGCCATGGTAGCTAGAGGACGCTCAAAGGAAAGAGGAGAAAAACCAAGGGGGTCTTCCAGATCGAAATCGAAGGGAAAGAAGTGTAAGGCAAAATGTTGGAACTGCAATAAAATTGGACACTTGAAGAAAGACTGTTGGAAACAGAAGGAATCCAAAAACCAGAAGAAGGAAGCGAATCAGGTCGATTCAGGTATGATAGACGAAGTTTTATCTGCTGAAGAATTATGTATGATAGATGAAACTTCACCTGAATGTAATGTCTCTCGGGGTTTAGATAGCTGGCTGTTAGACTCTGGTGCTTCGCATCACATGTGCCCACATAGAAATTGGTTTACTTCATATAAAAATGTAAACGGTAGTTCTGTGTTTATGGGTAACAATGTGTCATGTCAGACTGTTGGGATGGGAGATATCAGGATTAAGATGTATGATAACACAGTTAGAACATTAACTAGTGTTAGACATGTACCTGATTTGAAGAAAAAATTGATTTCTTTGGGAGTGTTGGATTCAGATGGTTATAAGTTTACAGGTCAGGATGGCGTCTTGAAAGTATTTAAAGGAGCCCTTGTGGTTATGAAGGCAGAAAAGGTCGGAAATCTTTACAGGTTAAAAGGAAGTACTTAAGTCAGTGAAGCAGCAGTTGCGTCAGAAAAGGAAGAAGCAGGTACTCGTCTATGGCATCAACGATTGGGTCATATGAGCGAGAAAGGTCTTCAAATTCTGATGAAACGTAAATCTCTTCCCGATCTGAAATCCTTGAAGTTAGATTTCTGTAAACATTGTGTGTATGGAAAATAGTGTAAACAGAGATTTAAAGTTGGAAATCATAATAGTAAAGATGTTTTAGACTATATTCATTCTGATCTATGGGGACCATCCCCTGTTGTGTCATATGGAGGTGCACTGTATTTTTTAACGTTTATTAATGATTACTCCCGTAAAGTTTGGGTCTATATGCTAAAAAGGAAAGCTGATGTATTAAATGTCTTTAAACAATTTAAAGTAATGGTAGAGAAAAGAACAGGCAAATCTATTAAATGTTTAAGAATTGACAATGGTGGTGAGTTCACTTCAGTTGAATTTGAACAATACTGTAAGGATGAGGGAATTATTAGACACAAAACTGCTATTTATACTCCTCAGCAAAATGGTGTTGCTGAGCGTATGAATCAGACTCTTATGGAAAGAGCCAGAAGCATGATCAGCAATGCTAACTTGCAAAAGGAGTTGTGGGTAGAAACAATATCTACTACTTGTTATTTAGTTAACAGATCACCTTCAGTAGCAATTGATTGTAAAATTCTTGAAGAAGTTTGGACAGGTCAGTCTTGTGACTATTCACATTTGAGGATATTTGGCTTTGATGCTTATTCTCTTATTCCGAAAAATCAGCATTCAAAATTAGATCCAAAGTTGAAATGTTATGTCTTTGTTGGGTATGACTATGCAGTGAAAGGATATAGGTTGTGGGATCCTACATTGGAGAATATAGTCATTAGTAGAGATGTAACATTTGATGAATCCTCTCTTTTAAAATCAAATTTTGAAAGAATTGAACAGGAACAGGTATCGCCAAATCAACGAGTTCAGTTGGAGGCTAGACCTTTCGGTGACAGTCGAAAGGAAGGAGAGACTTCTGGAGAAAAAGGTGTTGAAGACACAAAGGAAGCCGTTGAAGCTTCTGAACCAGTGCAAGTTTCTGAACCAGTTCAGCAACCAGTCGCTCTAAGAAGGTCTACAAGGGAAAGGAAAACTCCCAAAAGGTATGAAGATTCTGCTTCATCTTTTGCTTTGATTACTGAATATGGGGAACCTTCTTGTTATCAGGAAGCAGTAGATGATACAGATAGCGAAAAATGGAAAACGACTATGGAAGAAGAAATGGACTCCTTAGCCAAGAACAATACCTGGGATCTTGTAGAGCTTCCTGAAGGGAGAAGTGTTGTTGGATGCAAATGGGTCTTCAAGCTGAAATGGAAAGTTGATGGAAGTATCGAAAGGTATAAGGCAAGACTGGCAGCAAAAGGGTATTCTCAGGTTAAAGGTCTAGACTTTCATGAGATTTTTTCTCCAGTTGTAAAACTTGTTTCAATTCGTACTGTGTTGGCACTAACTGCGTTACTTAATCTTGAGTTAGAACAGTTAGATGTTAAAACAACTTTTCTACATGGTGATTTGAATGAAGAGATATATATGGAACAACCAGAAGGTTTTGTACAAGGTCGCAGCAGAAGATTAGTTTGCAAGCTCAGGAAATCATTGTATGGTCTGAGGCAGTCTCCCAGATAATGGTACAAGAAGTTTGATTCCTTCATGGTGAGCCAGAACTTTATAAGAAGTGAGTATGATCATTGTGTATACTTCAAAAGTTTCAATGACATATTTATTATCTTAGCTTTGTATGTTGACGATATGCTTATTGCAAGCAAAAGCATGGAAGAGATCAACAGGTTAAAGGCTCAACTCTCTAGGTCGTTTGATATGAAGGATCTTGGAGCGGCAAAACATATCTTGGGAATGGAGATACACAGAGGCAGGAAAAATGGTAAGCTTTGGTTATCACAACAGAAGTATGTGGAAAAAGTACTTGAAAAGTTCTCTATGAACAATGTGAAACCTGTTAATGTTCCACTAGCTTCCCATTTTAAGCTTTCTTCGGTTTTGAGTCCTAGAGCTGATGAAGAAAAGTAGTATATGTATCATGTGCCATATGCAAACGTTGTAGGCAACTTAATGTATGCGATGGTATCTACAAGACCTGACATTTCACATGCAGTTGGAGTTGTCAGTAGGTTCATGGAAAATCCAGGTAAAGAACATTGGCAGGTAGTGAAATGGGTGCTTCGATATCTAAGAGGCACAAGTGACCATTGCATCGTCTTTAATGGTAGTGAAGGATCAGTCTGCGGATATGTAGATGCTGACTATGTAGGTGATTTGGACAAAAGAAGATCTACTACAGGTTATGTCTTTACTCTTGCAGGTGGAACAATTAGTTGGATGTCAAGGCTTCAAGAAATAGTTGCATTGTCCACTACCGAAGCTAAATATATAGCTGCTTCAGATGCCAGTAAAGAAGCAATCTGGTTAAAGGGTCTGCTCGATGAAATTGGAAGAACGTAGGAGAAAGTGAATGTACTTTGTGACAGTCAAAGTGCTATTCACTTGGCTATAAACCCTGCGTATCACAACAGAACCAAGCACATTGATGTAAGGTATCATTTTCTGAGACATGTGATCGATGGCAGAAGTAGCTCTTCAAAAGGTCCATACGCAAGAGAATTGTGCAGACATATTCATAAAGCCAGTTACAGTAGAGAAGTTGTGGTGGTGTTTAGCTTCTCTTGGCTTGCAGAAAAGATGATGAATGGGCATGGGCAAGGGATTAGGAAAATTGTTGTCAAGGTGGAGTTTGTTAGTTTGACAACGAATTATGTAATTTTGGGTAAAATGTAACTAGTCAGTTCTATATCGAAATGTTAGTTATGTAACGGAGGTGGCTGGTATAAAACTGGTGAATGCCCGAGAAATGTAATCGTGGAGAATCATTGTTGAATTAATAAATTCCAATCCCTTGCCCCGTGGATGTTTCCTTGACACCCTGTCGAGGTTTTACCACGTAAATCCTGTGTGTCTATTTGTGTGTTTGGTTTCCAGTTAGTTATGGTGTTTTCTTGGTCAATATATAACTGAATGTGTGTAATTCTTTCCTATTATTTCTCCTATTCTACCAACACCCATTACCACTCTTTTTACCATCATATTAGCGTGAGTATTCTATTAACTTTAAAAGTATTGTGTTGGGTGATTTAATTGTCTGTTAAATCCCTATCATTTAATTTGTCAACCCGAGGGTTTCACAAACTCAAAAGCAAACCAAAATATATGGGACCTCAGATGAGACTGTTGTAGGAGGTTTGTTTAGAATGGAAAGAAAGAAAGTAAGTGCATATTACAAATAACTTTTAAAACTAGAAAGTTTATAGTTCAAGATACAGCAAGGAAAGGAAGAGGCTCCCAATTTGGGAGGTCCTGGTTGTCCTTCCCCACAGTATTGTCCTCAAGAAGAGAAACTAAAGAGCACCAATATGTGATGTATAGAAAGCAAGAGAAGATGCTCCTAACTTAGGATGTCTTGGTTGTCCTTCCTCATAGTTCTATTTCAACAACATTACCATTGCATAAACTCAAAAATAACTTGAAATAAAAAAGGAAATGAACTTTAACTATTGTTCAGACCAAATAGAAGGAGAGCCTAACTTAGACTCTTGGCTGTCCCCACATACGCTGATTAGAACTCAACTAAAATTCATTCATAAGCATCAAAAATAAAAAATTCATAAATAACTTGAAACTAGAAAAAGAGAATGAATTTCAATTATTACTCATATCAATTGGAAGAGAGCCTAACTTCGACCCTTGTTTGTCCTTTCATATGCTGATAAGATTTAAACTAAAATTCATTCATTAATAATGAAAAATATTCAAACATCTAAGTAATTAAATGAAAATAAAATCTATAATGAAATAAAATCTATGATGAAATAAAATGTTTCTTTGATCCTTTTAGAGTGAGCTCAATTCTCTTAAGAACAAAGTGACAAACTATTCCATAAATTCATATACTACATTAAGATAATTTATATCTAAAATTGTAGAAAGAAAACTTTATTGTATTCCATCATAAGTTAGGATACATGCTGCAAGAGTCCTCCCTTTGGAATGGAGGAGGTACTCCTATTTATACAAAAACATAAGCAACTAACTCATTAATGGAGATCCACTAATCCCTCCTAGATCCACAAATCCTTCATGTGGTTACAACCAATATGAGACACATATTCCTTTATCCATGATTTTTCTCCATGAGATTGCTTGACCCCTATCCCAAATCTCCCTCAAATCTTCAAGAGAATTCAAATTTGAGTCTTGGAGGCCACATAAGAGTGTCTTGGAACCTTCCAAATCACCTACACATGTCATCAAACTCATTCCACCTTTAGGTATAAGAAAATACATGCTATTTTTATAACTTTTAATCATAAATTCATTTTAAATACATAAAATAAGTAACTTTGGAAAATGAAAATATGAACTCATATGGTAATGGAAATATAATGATAATGTGATGAAATAAGGTGACAAAATGAGGATAAAGGTGAAATGGAGTGAAAGTGTATGTTAATTTGGCGGCCCAACATACCCCAAAACTAAGTTATTGCATGTCCTCATGCAATCTATTGCATTGATTTACTTTAATCATGATTTGATCTTTTGGATTCCCTTCCTTTTATATGAACTTTGGCTAATGTTAATTCTTCTTTCATCTTTGCATAATCATTTGATAACTTTGTTCCTTTTGCAAAGTGTCCTTTTGAAAAATATCTGATTGCAACGTATTACTTTGGTTGGCTCTTGTGTGGCAACCAACTTTTATTAATATTGGTTCTTGTGTAACAATACTTTTGTTATTTTTGTATTGCATCAAAAGACCTTGAAAACTTTTAATCAACCATTCATTCTATCATCATCATTTGCAAAACATGTAACATTTTGAATCATATTGCAATAGTAGTTGTTTGGAAAAGTATGTTGGTTAGGATGGCATGTGTATAAAGGACATATATGACATATGAAAGGCGATAATGGAATATGAATGTGATATATATCGCGAAATGTGAATATGAGGTATGAACATGAATTCCCCCTCCAACTAGAGATATGACAATGTGAAAAAGGAAGTGAGGAACTTTCCAAAGTCACAACTTTAAGCATTTTAAGGAATTGCATGACTAAAAATTAGAAAACCACATTCCTTCACTCACCCTTAATGTACATCAGTTGTGGATGCTGAAGAGTGTGGCTACTGATGCTGTTGGATCATGGAGTATGTAAACAAAGGAATTTGGATCTGCTTTTGTGTTCTCTTTGTTCATGACAAGGTTTGAATCTTTATTGTTGTTATAACAAATTGATCTGCTGCAAACTTATAAAATGATGTAGTCTTCAATCATTACAACATCCGATGGTACAATTATAATCATGCGAATAAATGTGTCGATGTCGAACATGAAGAGAAGTCATTGGATTACCGACCATTGATGCATGTCGTTAACCAATGCGAAGGAACTCACCATTAATGTCAATGAGTGCCAAGGTACCTAAGTACATCTTGCGAAGGGCAAATAGATGAGTTGATGTCGAGACACTTGCAAGATCCAACAATCAAGGGACATTGGTGTATTCCCATGATTGCTGGCGAGAGAGCCTGTCATTAACGCATACAAGCCTCAAGGTACTACTAAGGACTCTAGCCTTGAACCTAGATAATGTGTTGATGTTGATAGGCCAAGACTTGTTATAAGGGAGGCCTTAAGGAATCCTCCATCATCTAAATCGAGCATTAAACAACAATTTTGAAGGATTATGGATCAGAAATTTTACAGTGGATCAAGGTTTATTTGGAAACATGAAAATGAAAATGGAATGAAAAATTTATTGACTGGAAAAGTGAGAATGCAATGAAGACACTAGCATCTGAATGGCTTTCAAGTGATGGGTCTGATCTGACATCAGGTGCTCATGCATTGATGTTTCATCTTTGTTGTTGCTTTGATCATTTTCTTGTGAAAGAAATGTGGTCTTTGAGAGGCTTTTCAATGATGTGATGGATATGATGACATTCTTCCCCTTGGCTTACCCCAAATCATGTCCTCATGCTTGAATGGGGTCTTTAAAAGACAATGTTTGCTTGTGGTCATTTGTTTATCTTCCTGGAACCTGCAAAAACAAAGTACTTTTTCTGCAATGAAATGTAAGTTCATCATAAGAGAGAGATGATAAGTCTCTCTATTTATGACATTTACAAAAAAAATTGAGAATTGGTACTAATAAAACAAATTCATGAAAGAAAAACCGAAAGAATTTATACTTGTGTTGAAACTAGTGCCTCATTTTACCTGTTATATCTTGTCATAAATTTCTTCATTCTTTAATTGTTTCAAATTATGATGATATCTTTCTCATTGTGTAGATCTCATTGAGATATTTCCGACGATTCTTGAATCGTCGAAATCCCATGTTGTATAAGAAAGTTGTGCTTATTTGAAATTTGGGTGAAACAGTGAAGATTGTCATGAGGTTTCTCAGTTGCAGGATTGCGCCCTTCCTGCATCTAAAAATCTTGTCTATTTTCTTTGGCTGAGCCATGGCATAAGATTTTCCAATTTGTGATGTTGTTGGCTTCTGTACGTGCAAGACTCAAAGAAACATGATCATATAAAAATACTTTATGAAATGAAAACGCATGTCTACAGGATTCAATCTTCCATCTACAGGATTCTCTTCAAGGCAATTTGTAAAAAAATAATCCTATAGATGAAGCACCCTTATCGTTCTTCTTCTTGATCCATTTTCAATGTTGAAAAATGAGTTGGTAGATGGAGGGTGACTGTGTAATAGTGATCTGGCAGTGGGTGACATGGTAAATGGATGATGTGATATGTTGACTGTCTGACTAATGAAATGGCGAAGAATGTGCAATATTGGCCAATGTTGTGCTGCCATGTGGTGGAAAAATTGTTGTTTAATTAATGTTGTGTTAAAATTGTAGAATAATTAACAAATTCCAAGCCCCACAAGACTTGAACTGATGACCTCCATTATGCAATTTGATTGACTTACCAATAGATCACAAGTCACATTTATGAATTTAATGGAATTTAGGAAATTTTAATTATTCTAAAAATGGAAATTGTAACAACAACTTGAAAAGTGGCCAATCTAAATCCAAGATTTTTAGGAAAATATGGTTCCAAAATATTTTCCAAATCATTTTTCATATCTTTTGAACTCATCCTTTTTGCCTAGAAAGTGGATTTTTTAACCAATTTTTATTCTATAAAATCTTGGGAAATGTTCATGATTTTTTTATATATTTTTTTGTTGCAGGTTGGAGAAAATATCACTTCTGAAAGTTTCTGCAGTAAGATTTTTTTCTTAATAATTAATATATTTTTTGTTACTTAATTATTAAAATTTTTATTTTTATCATTTTTTTTTTTTATTGATTGATTTATTTTTTCTCTGCAGCTTGGACACACTGCTAGGTGGTTGGCCATGGCTCTGTGGCTGGGCCATTGGATAGCCATGGCCTTGGCCTTCGCTGTTGGTTTCATTTAATTGAAAACCGTTTTTTTCATGCAACCTCGCAAATACGGCTCTAGAGAACCCTGGAAATTTCTCCAACGGTTACAAATTTTGAGAAACTCTCTTGCGCTAAACATACTTAACCCCATTCTGAGAAAAACCCATGTTTTATATTTTTGAGATTAGTTTTCATTTGATCAAAAAATGAGTTTTAAAAATGACGTTTTTAACCTCTGTGTATTTTGCCTCTGCTCACAGAATTGCCGGGTGAAATTGAGTTTTTATTTTTCAAAATTAGCAGAATGAACAACTATCTTTCATTTTTTCAAATTCACACATAAAATTTGCAACAATTGGTTTAGTTGGCTTCTATGATTTTTTTTTATCTGTTTAAATTTGCTTTATTCTCATTTTTTTTGTGTTTTTATTTATTTTTATTATTTCAAATTTGTTTAAATAAGCAAATATCTTTCGTTTTTTTTTTTAATTTACATGTGTTCCATTCACTTTTAAAATATATATATTTATATATATATAAATTTAAAAAGAAACATTAAATTTTTTTATGTTCCATTTTAATATATATATATATATATATATATATATATATATATATATATATATATATATATATATATATATATATAGTAAAAGAAACAAATAATGAAAGAGAAGAATCTTTTTTTTAACAAAAGATATACTAACATGTAAATTTTTTTTTCTGATCCTTTAGGTCACACAAAGTGTAGGAGGAGAGCATACTCAAGTTTTTATTAGTTGATTCCTCTCTTTTAAAAATTTGGATGCAAAACATAAAATAAAAAGAATCGATTTCTTACCTGAAACTATCATTCTTCCACCTTCGCCTGTGCTCCTCATTCACAATCGTTTGCTTTATTGCAAATTTTTCCTGCAAAGGTTAGTAAATGGGTGGTTCTTACTGCACCACAAAATTTCAAATCTATCCTAAAATTCACAAAAACTTGTTTTTATTTGTTAGTCCTATTCTATTGAAAATGAAATCAAACATTCTCTTAAGTATAAGAGAATTTCTGATGCATCCATTTGCGCAACAAGATCATGAGTAGACTCATATCCAAGTTTGAAAAGTAAACCCTATTGAGTTCTTGGACATGATCATGAAGACTGCCTAGTTGAAACCAAATTTGAATGTGATCTAGAGGTTTTTTTTTTCTTCAACCGTCATAGCACGAAGCTCTTTAGATCTTGTTTTTGCAATTGGATTTTTATTTTTTAGTTTTTAATGAATGGGGGTCCTTGATTTTAATGTTCTATGTTTTCTATATGCAAATGAAAATAAACTTAAATGAAAAATGCCTAAATGCATCTAACCCTAAATGAAAATGACCTTAAAAGTAAATGTTTCCTAAACAATCCTCCTAACTTAGTTACATCTAAATTTGCTTCCCTGGCAATGACGCCAAAATGTTGGGTGATTTAATTGTCTGTTAAATCCTTGTCATTTAATTTGTCAACCCGAGGGTTTCGTAAACTTAGAAGCAAACCAAAATATATGGGACCTGAGATGAGACTGTTGTAGGAGGTTTGTTTAGAATGGAAAGAAAGAAAGGAAATGCATATTACAAATAACTTCTAAAAATAAAAAGTTTCTAGTTCAGTGTGCAGCAAGAAAAGGAAGAAGCTCCCAATTCAGGAGGTCCTGGTTGTCCTTCCCCACAGTACTGTCCTCAAGAAGAGAAACTAAAGAGCAGTAGTATGTGATGTATAGGAAGCAAGAGAGGAAGCTCCTAACTTAGGAGGTCTTGGTTGTCCTTCCTCATAGTTCTATTCCAACAACATTACCATTGCGTAAACTAAAAAATAACTTGAAAAAAAAAAGGAAATGAACTTTAATTATTGTTCAGACCAAATAGAAAAAGAGCCTAACTTAGACTCTCGGTTGTTCCCTTATATGCTGATTAGAACTCAACTAAAATTTATTCATAAACATCAAAAATCAAGAATTCATAAATAACTTGAAACTAGAAAAGGAAAATGAATTTCAATTATTACTCATATCAAATGGAATAGAGCCCAACTTAGATCCTTGTTTGTCCTTTCATATGATGATAAGATTTAAACTAAAATTCATTCATTAATAATGAAAAGTCTTCAAACATCTAAGTAATTAAATGAAAATAAATTCTATACTGAAATAAAATCTATGATGAAATAGAATGTTTCTTTGATCCTTTTAGAGTGAGCTCAATTCACTTAAGAACAAAGTGACAAACTATTCCATAATTTCATATACTACATTAAGACAATTTATATCTAAAATTGTAGAAAGAAAACTTTATTGTATTCCATCATAAGTTAGGATACATGCTCCAAGAGTCCTCTCTTTGGAATGGAGGAGGTACTCCTATTTATACAAAAACATAAGAAACTAACTCATTAATGGAGATCCACTAATTCCTCCTAGATCCACAAATCCTTCATATGGTTACAACCAATATGAGACACATATTCCTTTATCCATGATTTTTCTCCATGAGATATGCTTGACCCCTATCCCAAATCTCCTTCAAATATTAAAGAGAATTCGAAGTTGAGTCTTGGAGGCCACATAAGAGTGTCTTGGAACCTTTCAAATCGCCTATACATGTCACCAAACTCATTCCACCTTTAGGTATAAGAAAATACATGTTATTTTTCTAACTTTTAATCATAAATTCAATTTAATTACATAAAATAAATAATTTTGGAAAATGAAAATATGAACCCATATGTTAATGGAAGTATAATGATAATCTAATGAAATGAGGTGACAAAATGAGGATAAAGGTGAAAATGGAGTGAAAGTGTATGTTAATTTGGTGGCCCAACATTCCTGAACACACATGCATTCATAAGCATATTATGTCCATATATATCAACATATATGTATACTATACCAATATATATAGTAACAAATATATATTGCAATTGTGTGTGTACACACAACAATGTAAACTTTAAAATGGGAACTGTAAACTCAAAACAAGAATTCTAGCCAAAAAACCAAAAAAAAAACATGAAAAACAACATGAAAACTAAAAGTGTTGATGGTGGAATAACTTCTTTTTTTCATGGGGTATTTTTTCAACATTTTTTTAAAATGAGAGTGAAAACCCATTTTTTTGTGCAAAAAACACCATGAACGTGAAAAGTGTTGATGTTGAAATAACATCTTTTTTTTTTTAGGATAAGTCTTCAACATTTTGAAATAATGGCTCCGAAAAACCTTAAAATTTCAAAAAAAAAAAAAAAGTTGAAGAAAATAATAAAAATATATATTAGTAAAAAAACATAAAATAAAATAAAAATAAATAAAAATAAAAAAATGTAAAAGAGAAAAAAAACATCAACCCATATATATATATATATATATTTCAAAAAAAACAATTAAAGAAAAAAAATAACTAAAGAAACAAAAAACAAAAATAAAAAACAAATAAATATTACTTTATCAGACAAATAAAATTAATAAATATATAATACATTAAAAAAAACACATTTAAAAAAAATAATGATTTTTTTTATAAATAATAATAATAATAAAAATAAAAATTTAAGAAATAAAAATTAAAATAACAAAAAGGCCATTAAAACAATAAAAACATGAACTAGATAGTAGCTAGTACTTGTCACTTAGCTTAAATATAGCCTGATTAAATAAAAAAATAATAAAGACAAAAATTTCATCACATAAATAAAACAACTAATAAAATATTGTATTGTTGAATGCCATCACCAAAAATTAAGAAATATGAGTAATTAATATTGTTTATATTGACATACATACACATATATTTGTGTGTCTGTTTTTTATTATTAATATATATAATTGTTTATAATTAAATTTATTAAAACGTGTTTGTAATATAATAATAAGACATTTTAAATTTAAAATATTGTGAAAAAATTATAATTTAGGAAAATAGAAAAAGAAAAAATAAAAAAGCTAAATAAAAAGGAAATAAAACTAAACAAAAAATTAGTTACTAAACAACCCATAATAAGACCTCAGCCAATCACCTTACAAATAAACAAATTTAAATAATAATAAAAAATAACAAAAATTGAATTCCCAATATTAAATTATGGATAAGTGCCATAATTTTTGGGTCAAAGACAAACTAATAGCTAGTCAAAGGCAAAACTGAATGAGTTGGGTATAATAAAACATAAAACTAATTAAAAAAGAAAATAACAATAATTAAAAAAAAAAATTAAAAAATTGAAAAAAAAAACTTTATAAAAAAAATACAAACTATTAAAACTAAAAACATTAATTTTTTTTTTTTTTTTTTTTTAATTATTGTTATTTTTTTTTTTTTAAATTTTAATTAGTTTTAAACTTAAAATTTTATCTCAATCATTTTTGGTGGAAATTTTATTTTTCAAATGTCATCATTTTTTTATATAAAATTCATAAAATTTGTTATTTTTCAAAAAAAAAAAAATATTCAAGTTTTCCATAAAATGTTTTATTTAACATGTCATTTTTAGTGAAAATGTCCTAAAATACATATTTTTTTAATTATATCTATATGCAAAATGTGCATTTTTGTCCAGTTTTTAAAATTATTATTTTTTAGTGACAATTATTTTATGTGTATTGAAATATTAATTAACGATATATAAATATAAAAAAAATTATATCCTCAATATATTAATTTTATTATTTTTTTTTAAACTTAAAAAAAAAATTAAAAAATTCATTATAAAAAAAATTCAAAGGAAAACAAAAATAAAAAATTTGGAAAACCATTAAAAACCAAATATCTTAGGACAAAAAACATGAAGAGGAATAAGACAACTTGAAAAATGGTTAAATAATCAATATTTAAAAAATAAAATTATGTATACTTAAGACATAAGAAAATTTAGGGTGTCAAAAATATGCCTTAAAAAAAATTATTGATGTTTTTCAAAATCCACAAGAAAATCACCAACATTTAAAAAAAAATATCCACAATTAATACATTAGAAAATTTAAAGTGTCAAAAGAAAGAGGTTGACACCACATCAACATTTTTCAAAATTAGTGTGAAAATCACTAACATTTTAAAAAAAATGTTCATACTTATATATAAGAAAACTAAAAGTGTAAAAAATATGCTTTAAAAAAAATGTGTATTTTGAATCAACACTTTTCAAAATCAGATGTTTTTTTGCTACCTCAAAAAGGTGGGTACTCGGTACAGTTCCCATTTCAAAGTTTACATTGTTACACACACTACTAACATATATATTGAAATATATCTTAATGTATATACTAATCAGTTTATATATATATATAATGCTTTCGTCACAATCTAATGAATACAAACTTCATAAATTCCACTCTAATTTGCAATACCTTTTGAACCTCTCATGCCTCAGTGTTGTTAAAATATTAAGCTCCTTAATCCAACCTAGTCAATCAAAGAGAAAGATAGAAGAATACATAAATAATGTTCAAAGCCATCAAATTTATCCCTCTTTAGTGTTTGAGAGAAAAAACTCCTCCTATTAACAAGGTATGACCTTCAAAGAATCGTTATTATATGCTTTGTTTTCCCTTCTTTTACTTATAATTTGAGATGTTTCCTTAGCCAAAAAGAAGAAGATATCATGGAAGCACCAAAAGGCTCGGTGTGTTATTAGGGAGTTGCGAGAGAATCTGCAACTTTTCCTCATATGAAGGAAATGGGGAGGGGGGAGAGAGTGGGGGTGATTAGAGGGGGTGAGGAGTGAGGGGATGATAGAGAGGGAGGGAGAATGGGGGAAGCGGGGAGACAGAGAGGCCAAGGGAGAGGGAGAGATAGAGAGAGAGAGCATACATGTGTCAATATGTACGTTGAAATATAGACTACTATTATAGTATTCTAGAATACATATCTAGTTTAGTATACTAGTATAGTATATATACTTACATATTATGTTTGTGTGTGTGTGTGTGTATTATTTAGTATATATGTTGGCATATATGCCAATATATATACTAACATAGATGTCAATATATATCCTAACATAATATGTTAGTATATATATTATACTAGTATACTAACCTTGAGGGTTAGCTTAGTTGAGTTTCCATTGTTAAATCACCTCTGTTATTGAGAGGTCATGGGTTCAATTCTTCCAACACTGTCGAGGTCAGGGTCTATGATTGAGCCTGTAGGATGTGATCCCTTCGGGTGGATCTTCCTAGTACAATATTCCTTGGACATACCAGTCGCCGATCTTCATGCACAGTGAACCAAATCGAAATATATATATATATATGGTTTATATCAATCTATATACTAGAAAAGTTTCAGTATATATACCACACATATGTTAGTATATAGTATGTCGATATATATAACAATATAATAATGTAATATTTTAGAAGTTCATAGAGAACTCACACAAAGATAGGTATATATGCTAGTATATGTACATATGTTTGAATATATACTGGTATATATAGCATGATATAGGTCAGTATATATGGGTGAAATCATGGAGTTGGGTTAGAATTTTTGGCAAGAGAGCATGCGTTTAGGTAGAAAAAATGATGGCTCGATCAAGCCATTTAAGTTCTCAATCGTTCCTTTTTTTAGAACTCAATTGAGCTCATAGAGTGCTAAAAAAACCGCTCGATCAAGCTCCTATGTAACTCCAGGTTAGGAGTTCGACTGAGCTTCATGGCTCAATCGAGCCCGAAAACTAGAAATGTTAAAATTTATGTAAATATCAATAATGATACAAAAACTTTAAAAGTTTGAGTACTCAATAGTTAAAAAAAATAAAAAATTATTTATTAATTACATTTGAATAGGTAATTAACAATGGTGTGGATTAGTCAAGTCCCACTAGCAAAATCGGTTGAGGATGGGCCTCGTTAGCAAGATGACCCAGGATAAAACCTCACAGATGTTGTTGCGCTCATGCTAGGGGGAGGAAACATGCTCTTAAGGATGGTGTGGCCCAAGCCGGGTGCGATCCCCGAGTGATTTTGACGGCTTATATGCCCCTGGGTTGAGGTTTCACAAGCCATAGATCAAGCCTGGATGAATACAAACAACTTGACAAAAAAAAAACAATGGTGTGGATTAATTTCTCATTGCATTTCTAGACTTTTGGTGTATAAATTTGAAAAATGATTTTATTCCACTTGCAATTGAAATTGTAATATTCTTATATTTATAATTTGGTAACTTAAAAAACTGTTTTTAATGTTATAATTAAAATATTAAATTGACTAAACATAAGAAAATTTATCAATTTAATTTAATAAATATTATAATTATTTATATATAAATAAGTGTATTTCAAAAATGTGAATTATGTTGCTGAAAATATATATTTTATAAAATTCACTAAAGAGTTAATAAACACTATTGCCTCAGTGATAATAATATCTATTAAAATCACACACACACACACACATATATATCCACTTGTTTAGGAAAATAAATTAGTGCAGTAATAATTAACGTAGTTGTAAGTTATAATTAATATAGTTGTAATCGATGCAATGGTATAAATCTCTCTCAATTTGTAAAATGTGATTGCACTCAATTATGTCATCACTTTGCAGAAGTAAGAAGTATATATAGAATTTTTTACTCTCTTTGGTTTGCAATATAATTATTTAAAATAATGAAAACATAAGAAAATGATAGATTTTTAAATATTATTTGACTAATTTGAATTTGACTAACCTAGATTTAAATACATGTATGAAATTATTTTTAAAATAATAATATTATAAAATTTATTTTAGTTTAGTTTTCGTTTTATTTATTTACTATAATTTGATTTATTTATATTGAAATTTTCTACATTAAAAATTATAAAATGATTAAGTATAAAAATATGTTATATTAAAATCAAAACAATAAACAAATTATTACTTTCAAGAATTTCAAAATTGAAAAGAAATATTTATCTATTATTATAATTATTTTCTTGGTAAAATAAAATAAAATTTCGATTAATAATTTAGGAAAATTAGAGTTTGGAATATATTTGAATATTTATTAAAAAAAAATTGTGGAATAAATACATTTTATAATTCACTTAAGGACAAGTATTGAGAGGCTTTGTTATTTTTTCAAGGTAATTATGATAACATATCAAGCCTTTGTTTAACCATGATTGAGCGAGGTATTTGAAATTGTTGAGGGCCTCAAAACAGAGTTTTAGCTCCTCTTCTGTAGATTTTTCTGCAACACCATTTTGTACCCTATCAAACTCCAAGCAAAATTTGCCTTTAAGTGTCGGAGCTGATCATTTTGGATTCACGAAGGAACCCTCTATCCAATGGCATATGAGTTTGACATTTTAGAATTCATATGATATTTTTTATCTATTTTTTCTTAAACATATTGTTTGAAAGTTTTTTGAACAATTTTTAATGAGGTTAAATAAAAAATCAATATCATAAAATATACACAACTAAAAAAATTCAAAAAGTACCACTATCTTCGTTTACGTGAATAGATGTGTCTGCAAAATGCAATTGAAATATTACTTCCCCAACTTCGAAAAATAATAAAAAATATAATTTTGTATAAAAAATAATTTTTTAACATCAAAAACTTAGCTCTCTCTGTGTTGACTATGTCCATATATGATTTTTTTTAATTACACATTTTAGACTAAGTTATACTACATGAGCACAAACATACCTCTTGAGATGTGTGAAAATTTGCAAGGACAAACATTTCATTTAATGGAAAATTGACATATTATATGACACTAAATAGTTTTACAAAAAATATCATTAGGACAACAACATAATTATCTAAAAATTTTCTTTTTACTCCAAATCCAAATTCACTGTGCTAATATGAATTTTGAGGGATTCAATAAAAGGGGAAAAGCTCTTGAAATGTCATCGCCACATTTGGCCCAAAAGTGTAACTCATCTTCATGCTTTCACCCATATACCAATGTATTTTTCGACACATGTTGGTGTGTGTGTGCGCTAATATATATATAGTAATGTTATATCAATATCTATATGTTGTATCTCAATACTAGTATATACAATATTTCTATTTTATGTCTATATATATATATATATATATATATAAGGTATATGAAAACTAGTGTATATACTAGTAAAGTATCAACATACATACATATATTTCAATACAAACATTAATATATATATCAACATAGTATGTTAAATTATATGTTGTACTTGTACACTAAACTATATATGTATTGTAAAATGCTATAGTAGAAGTCTATGTATCGAACTACGCACTAACACATGTATCCTCTCTCTCTCCATCTTCCTTTACCCCTCTATCCTTCCCTCCTTATCCTCCCCCATTTTTCTCTCTCCTCCTTCTCCCACCTCTCTCCCCCCTGCCTCTTTACCTCCCCCCCCTCTCTCTTTCTCGACCCCTATCTCTCTCTCTATCCCACTCTCTCTCCCTCTCTCTCATGTGCACATGCACACACTCTCTCTCTCCCCTTACTTTCCTCTTCCTCGCTCTCCCTATCTCTATCTTCCCCACTATCCCTTGTCAACTTTCCCTTTATTCCATCATTTTCCTTTTCTTCCTCGTCTCTCTCTGCCACCCCTCCCCCTAACTCCTTCACCCCATCTCTCCTCTTTCCCCTCCTCTCTCCACCATACATTCACGAGTATATATACAAACATATTTTATGTTAGTATATACACTATATATATATATATATATATATATATATATGGACATACGTATGTCAATGTATATGTACATAGTATATACCAACATAGATGTGTTTTGTTATATATGCTTGTGTGTGTGTAAAATCTAGTATATATGTTGACATCTATACTAGTATAGAACCAACACACACACACACATACTATACTAGTATGTGTACTAGCATATATATAGGCATGTATACTTACATGCATTTATGTTGGTATATATACTAACATATATATAGACATATATCTATGTCAATATCATCTTAGTACAAACATTACTAATTCTTTCAATATCATATATCTTTAATTCTTTCATTTTTCACTAACAGTCTTACAAAATGACCCAACTAAATTGTACGATGGATGAAAACACATTTCAGGATCTTGGTAATTTACTCCAATTTGTTATTTTGAAACAAATTGCTAAACCCACAACCCCACAATTGAAAAATGGCTAAAGTCCAATTTGTAGAATCATTAATTCACATGGCTCCCACTTCTCATTAAATCCTCCATTCCAAAATCCCGAAATTTAAAATCACCGAAATGACATTTGCTATGCAATATTGCAATTGCGATATGTGTCATATCACATATCGCAAAAAACAAATGTCATAAGCTTCTCATTTAAAAACTTGCGATTGCAATTTTAAAATATGCGAGAGGTTAAAAGTTTTTACTATAAAGTTTTCGCTCATTCTTTATACCTACAGACACCATGACCTCATCCTAACCTCACCCTCCACTCACCTCACTCCTTATTCCTCCACCTCACTCACCCTCAACTCCATTAACTCTCACCTCCCTCCACGCTTACCTTATCCCTCCATGGCATATACGTTAACACAATATATGAATGTGAGTTTGTTTTTAAATATATTAATTTGAGTTTGGTTTGGTTTATGGTTGATTCCAATGGTTTGATAACACACACACACACATATATAATTTAATATTATAATTTTAATAAAATTTAATTGTAATATGAACATAATAAAATTATATTTTAATTGAGTTTTAAATAATATTTTTTTAATTAAGTTTTGTTAATAAATAATCTATAAAGTTTAATAATGTAGCTATAATTAATTAGCAATAAATAATGAATAACTATAGTCTAACATAGAATTACATTTTAATTAAAAGTTATGACTTTTAGTCCAAGCAACAAAATTTCCAGAATTCTAGCAGTTTTAATATACCAACTTTGGAAGCTCATAAATGATGTTTTACTTCACCAAATGAGGTCCAAGATGGCTCATTAGAAAGATAAAATCATGGAGGACATTTATGAGATGGTTTCATTACCAGATTTGATAATTTATTGTGTCTAAAATCCAGCAGAAGATCAAGCTTTGAATTTTTAATGAAATTAATTTCTGAGTTTAATTTTCTGCATTATCCTTTGCCCACAACTTCTTTTGAGTGCAGATCCATTCGTCAATGATTTCCTTGACCAATTACATCATGAAAAAAATCTCATATTTTTTTTTTTTTTTTTTAATCATGTAATTAAGTTTGGATTGGATTTGTTTTAATTCCATATTTGACAATATTATTTTATTTTTTCCATTTTAATTTAGTTTTGATGTGTTTTTGCAGGGAACAAGTTGAAGAGCTGAGGAGAACAATATCTCAATCAATGAGAATTCTCCAGCAATAGAAGAATGGAATTTTGAGCCAATGAAAATTGATGGATTAGATTTATTCTTCAACAAACTTTTTTGTTGAGAATTCCTTTTGTAAATACTATAAATAACCGATTTTAGAATGTATTAGCGGCTTTTATCCTCTGCAATTCTAGAATTCTAAAAGAACTTTTATAATATGGATTTAGAGCTGTAGGCAAGAAGAGAGAAAATCTCATATCTGGGGATTGTTGAGGATTTTTCTTTTGCATTCTGAATTATGTATGGAAAACAGAGCTTGCGCTACTGTAGCTCTTGTTGTAACAACGTAAGTTCAAATATTGTAGAGGATTGTTGCAAACCAGAGCTAGAGAAATGGATTCAATAAATTGATATTTCTAATACTATTGTTTTAAATACTAGTTTCATTTTATGATGACAGGAATGTATCATTTTATTCATATTTGTGCACTTTTGTTGGTATGAGTAATTTGTCTCATTCATATGTTATTATTTATCTCTTCTCTTATGGGTTGAATTCTGATTTCTGAGTAACTATTTACTCATAAAACTGTCTTTTAATATTGATTTAACAAATAATGATATGTTGTGAACTATTTCCTCATATTATTGTTTAATTATTTGAATTACTGATTTAACAATCAATATCATTTTGTGAACTACTTCCTAAATGTTGTTGGTTGATTATTTCAGTTAAGAGGTCTCTAAATAGAATGTGTTTTGGTATTCATAATGTTAGTTAATTGAACTACTTCATTAGATTGATATTCATTATAAGCTAGACATATTTAAATCCCAATCTTTTAAATATCTTGCTCTCAGTTGGGTTAAATCTATATCTGCCTAACTGGGATAGGATTAGGATTTAGTTCCTTTTTTTTGCATTTTAGATTGATTTTGCATATATAATTCTACATTCCTAGAAGTCCTCTTCATAAAGATGAAAACTTTAGTAGTGGCTTGGCTGAGCCCAAGATCAACTTAAAGATCACTTTCTTGCTTGATCAACAAGAGGGATGATCTCATGTCTCTTCTCCATTAGTGGATGAAAGTCATAATTTAAGTTATTTTGGAGATTGAGAAAATGTAACTGGACCTAGTTAAACCAGTCAGAACCACCATTCCAAAGGGGAAAAGAGTTGATTTAAGGTCCCGACATGGTGGTTTTCCCCTATGTTATCGCAGTGATTTTCGAGGCTTCAACATTTTGGCACTAGAAGGAGGGCCTGGAACTTGTTGTCTATTGGAGTCTTTGAATTCTAAAATTTTATTTAATCACAATGGCTCCTCTTAAACTTCCAATTTGGAGTTGTATTTCTGGACGTGCATCTTCCAATACTCCACTTGAAGTGGTAAGACTCTTGTCTCAGGTAAATTTTAATGGTAAGAGGAATACTTCTGCATTTAATCATGCTTTACAATTCATTCAAAAATTTTCAAATTCTACTTTTCAAGGAATTGATGAAGGTATTTTATGCAGGATTTTTACTCTTACATTCTTGGCAAAAGTTAGAAGTTGGTGTCAATCGATTCCGGTTGCCTCAATTCACAGCTGGGATCAATTTTTTACAATGTTCTTTTGTAAATTTGACCGCTATAACTACGAACATGTATGTGATGAAATCGAAAATTTATGAAGGTTTGAAAATGAGTCTTTGATTGATTTTACCATTCGATTTCGTTTAAATTACTTGAGATTTAAAACTAAAGAAAAAACTTCAGAAGATGAATTATTAAATTGGTTTGAATATATTTTCTCTCTTCTTCCCATTCATAATCCATGTGAAACTATTTCAAGCTTTGCTCAATATCCTTCCAATTTCATTAACATAATTGAGAATTCCAATATGGAGGTGCAAACAAATGATGATGAAGTGGCCTCTATTATGTACGATCAATTTCTTCATTTAATGCACACTTCCTATAATATTAATAATGATCAGGATGCACCTTCACATGTCAGTGAATCTCAATCACAAAGCTTGGAGAATTTTACTATTCAAATGCAAGAAGATATTAGCAATAATCTTGAAGAAAATACCGCTTTGAAATCTGAAAATCAGTATGCATTAAATTCAGAAAATTAAAACATAAATCAACAAGTACAAACAGAAATTGAAGTTTCCAATAACACGCAACCTATTGTACAAATTTCTGAATTATTTTACAATGAGAAAATGCCAAATTCAGAATAGCAAAGAAACATTCTTCAAGAAAGCACAAGTGCACAAATGAATGATCTCAAATCTGAAATTTACAATGAGAAGAATGCACAAGAGTTCTCAAATAGAGACACTTTTAAATCCATTTCTTCTGATTCTCATTTTTCCCTTTATCCTGATATTTTTGCTGACGACGATTTATCCCTTCCTAATATTAATTATATTTCAGAAAACGGAGAGGTTTATCTTAATGGATTGACAATTAGTTTTTATCAAGATAGAGAATTGATCATTGATCATTCTTCTAGCATTAATGAACATGTGTTTTATATTCCTTCTCTTTTTGATACATTGGATGAGATCAAAGGGAATTCTAATGGATGTCCTGAAGTCATTTATGACAATTACTCTGATATTGAGGATGATTTATCTTCTTGTTATGAGAATCCTCATAAGCAAGTTAGGATCACATGTGAAAATGAAAAACACTCTAATTCAGAAATTGTTTCAAATAGTTCTCAGTTTCAGACAATTAGTCATACTCATGATTTCAGCATTTGAGAAACCATTCAAATTCATGATTTATCTGACGATCAAGCTCTCATTCCTATTCATAGTCATAATTATCTTTCTAATTCACAAGTTGGTATTGGAAATCATTCAAATTCCATTTTAAATCAGACCAATTTTTGTGAAGAGGAAATTGTTTTAAATCATTCACAACTGTGGTGTAACAATAATTGTAACACTAGTGTAAACTACGATTTGATTTTGTTATTTGTCCTTCACTCATTTTAGATTAAATTCAGATTTTTTTTCTACTTTTAATTTTCAATTTTTGGATACTTTGTCTTAGCATATTAAGTAGCTCAATATTAAACACTCAATTGATGTGTTTCCTGAATTGATGTATTTTCCATAGCTTGATAATTTTTTATTCACAAGTAATTTTGAAGATCTCATTTTTACCACTCTTGTCTTCTAATGTAAATTTGAGGTGGATGCAATATGAAAAATCATTACTTAGCATTCGTAGATCAAATAAGTAGATGATCTTGAACATGGGAGCAATTGAAGACTCATGAGGTAAAATATACAATCAATTTTCATCTAGGTATGCATTTACAGGTTCGTCATCATCTGTTGTTAGTTTTACTTTTACAAATTTTATTTCTTATTTTTCTTTTGTTTCTTTTACAAGTATTCATCGACTTGATTATGGATACTTAAGATAAAAAAGCAGCCAGACCTTTTTAAATATGTTTCATGTTCAGGGAAGTAATTATTGTTTCATCTGAATTTGAGCACTCATCTAATTTTTCTTATATTAATTGAAACTCCAATAAAAATTTAATACATCACCAGATGGTTCATATCGAATCATTACAAATCGCAACTCTCCTCATAAGAAAGTTTCGATAACATTTTTCTCCAATTGAATACTCTTGATAGTTAATTAAATTATTAAAAGGAGTTTTGTTAAAAGGAAAAGTTAAGTTGGTCACTTTCTTTTTAATTGATTTCTTTAAGAAGTTACTGGCCTCACATATGGCATGTCTCATATAGCAATTCACATATTAGAGGTTCTCAAATGAGCATATGCCAAATATCTTTGATCCCCCGATATTCCCATCCGCTCAATCTTCGGTAAACCTTCTACCCGATATCGCATCATCAAAATCGTAAAACCTCTGTATCACAAACATTTGATCGGAAGGAACTCTTAACATTTCTCAATAAGAAACCACTGATGCAAGACCTCCAATATTCCTTTTATCTTATTCTCCTATAAAATGACTTCGCCAATATTGCGATGTCCACACAACCACAAACCTGATATGACATTTAAATCCAATTTTGAAAGATATCACATCCGTTCATAAATCACGATTTCGGTAGGGGTGTACGTTTAAAAGTTCTGATGTCTCAGATCTGATATGAAATTAAATACGTATCATAAAACTACCGTGTATGTTCTTCATCGCACATCGGTGTATAAAGGAGGTTACATCTTATATTGAAATCTACTGTTCGCTGATGTCTTATAAAACCCAAAGTCGGTCCCACTAATGAGCCACATCATCTATCGCATTCCCGATATCACAAGAATAGTATCGGTGTTTCCTTCTCCTAATAGATCTGAATTGCAATATGACTATTCACCGATATCTCAATTTCTCCATCGCAATTTCCCATTGCATATGCTCATATCATGATCCTGTTATCGCAACATTTCTATCACATCACAAAACTCAAATCACACCTTGTCTTGACATCCTCCGATGTGATGAACTCCAGTATATGCCTCTTTGCCTTTTTCTCTTAACTTTTATATTCAATCACATATTAGTAAAGGTGAATCTTGCAGTTTGAAAATTATGCATGGCAAAAAATCTTGTGATGCGAAACATCCGATGAGGCATTGTCCTGTATAAAAGAATTTAAGGCACTTTTGGGTAGCCATTGTGGTAATTTAGAAATTCATAAGAAATTTGGAACATGGCTAAACCATTTTCAATTTCTCTTATATTTGGGTTTTAATATATCACTCTATATTTAATATGCGAAATTAAAGACCTCTCCATCTATACTTCTGTTTTACATTGTCTTGGATTTGGTCTCGATTCTAAACAATTTATGAAAATCATAGAGTTGATATAAAACTTATAATATTATGAGAACATTTATCATTGCGATTCATTAAGAAGTATATATTCATTCTTATTTCTGATGGATTTGGTTTATTTTTGATTCCCTGAACATAAAGCATCGCATGATTCTAGGTTACTGCTCGCTTTAGATTAAATTTAATAAATGATGGTTTTGGGTCAAAAAATTTTCTTCATGTTTTTAATTCTAATTAAAGGAAGAAGTTATCTTTGGTTGGAGAAAATGATATCTTTCAGGTAAGATTAAATGCAATTCTTTAATGGTAAGTTTCATGTGCCCATTTTCATTACTTTACTTTTGTTTTTAATTTCGTTTTTTAATGTTTGTTGATCCTGATTTATGTTTTTACAGGTCTTCATCAACCTTTTGCACCTCTACCAGATTAGTTTTGAAGTTCATTCTCTTTTGTTTAGTTTTCTTTGAGGTTCTTGAAAGAAGCAATAATGATTCTCATCAAATCAGCCAAATTGGGGCATTTCTGAACCTCTAGTCTATTTTCTTAACCATTACTTTTATTAGAAAATGGTTAAGATTCTTTTTGCAGGTTTTGCTTCGAAACAAGAAAGTTTGCAGCAGACAGAGACTTTTCATTTAGCATATTATCCATCATCACTGCTATTTCACCCTCTCCATTTTGAGAGCCTCATTTCTTATATATGCTTATTTTCTTTTTGTTTAGATATTTGTATAAGTAGTCTTGTTGGAGTTTATCTTTTAAATTTGGATTTTTCTTTCTTCAATTTTATTTTTGTTTGTTGATTTATTTTCTTAATTTAGTTTAGGAATTCTTTTCCTTTTGATTTTGGTGACTCTGCCATGATTTATGTGAAATTTTTTTTGCTCACCCAACAACGATTAACATACATGGGAAATCTCATAGCTCTATCTATTTTAGTGAATTTCATTTATCATTAAAGCCATATATTTATGGAACCGTAAAGCCCTCTTTCTTTAAATCTTTTTCATGGAGGAACGTAGATCCTTACTAAGTGACGAATTTTATTTTTTCAAGGAAAGAACTGATTTGAGTTCAATACAATGAATCCTTCCCACCCCTCCACATAAAAGCCTTTGACTAATAGTTCTAGGAAAAGAATTTGGAGTAAACATTATGAAAGTAATATGTCTATTAAACATAAATCTATGTTACCATCCCACCTATTTCACTCAAATACATCAAAAACTAAAAGCTTGCAAAATGCGCTTATCAAAAGAGTGATTAAGGAGGAAGCATAGGAAATACAAGTAAACCCGTTGGGGCTATGGATGCTCGCTGGAAGCGGGACTAAGCTCGTATGGCATAAAAGACAACTTCGTTGGGGTACTATTTAGGCTCACTAGCACCGAAGTGATTTCAGAGACAATAATAAAATGGATATATGCTTTATCAAAAACTCTTAACTCTACCTTCTTCTATTAATATATGAGGTAGTTTTAAAACAAATCTTCCCAAATTTGAATTCATGAATTTTACTTGACTCTGTTTTAAGTAATTATCTTTACAAACTCATATTGATTAATCTATTTTTGCGGGAAATGTTTCGCTGCCGAGATGATTTCGTGATTTCCATTATTTTTAACCTTTGGGTGAATTAAAGTTCATTATCTTTAACTAGAGATAACTAGTTCTTCCCAGTTTATCACCAATGTTGTAATGAAAACCAAACACCCCCCATTATTTCAAATAATGGGGACCCTTTCCATTTATTTTTGGCTAAGCATCTTTTCTAATTTTCATTTAAGTTAATTATCTTCCAATTTTATCATTTTTTCCATTTTCGTCAGATTTCTGTTTTGATTGTTTCATTGAATTTTACTTTTCACAATTTCTCCATCGATACTTGTCTCGACTCATTTGGTCAACTGATTTGTAAATAACACTCCTTTGAAGGTTGATCATTTTCTCGCCTGGACTAAAAAATGGAAATAAATGTATGATATTTCATTTTTTTCACTTAAAATAGTCATTTATTGTGAATATTAACTCTTAGTTAATATTTACTAATTCTTTGATTTTTCACTAACGGTCCTACAAAATGACCCAGCTAAATTATATGATGGATGAAAACACATTTCGGGATCTTGGTAATTTACTTCAATTTGTTATTTTAAAACAAATTGTAGAAATTGTCACTGTAGATTAAATTGATTATGCAATGTACTAAAGCAAAATAATTAATCTACTTCTACAATCAAACTTGCGAAAGCTTAATCGATTTTGAGCAAGATCAAACAGAACACATATAACATAGAAGAATAATTAATCACACATGAAACACAAAAGAATACTCTGGGGAAAGCCTCAGCTAAAAACTCTGCTATTTGTATTATCATATAAATGGAAATATCTCATGATTACACAAAGCTTTAGTTCTCACAGCTATCCAGCTCTCAGTACAATCCCTCTCACTACTCATAGACAGACTAGACAACTCATATGCCTTTCCCTCTGTCCTCCAAGCCTCCTATTTCCTTACCTGTTTTCCCTGGGTGCTCCTGCTATAACCTTGTGTGACACTGGTTGTTAGGCCCCTATACTACTAGTGTAACCCCTTATTGTTATTAGTACAACCCACTTATTATATTGATGTACCCATTTAGTGCCCATATTGTTACTATTGTGCCCCATAGAAGCCCACTATTGCTATTATTGTGCCCTTACATTATTATTTTTTTGTCGGATCTGATTATAGTATGACCCCTTAGACTCCTATATATAGAAAGGAGGTCTTTTCATTTGTATCATCCAAGAATATTTCATTTATGTAATGTAAAGGAGGTTGCCCCCTCGAAGAGGCTGAATTCTAAGGCGTTGATCTATCTTTTCTATCTTTTCTTGAGCTGGTTTCATAACATTTGGTATCGGAGCTTTGGATTCTAGGGTTTCGCTGCTCCAAATAGGTCATCGTGGAATTTTCGCTATAACTTTTTTCTGTGACGTTTCAGAAGCTAAAAAAAAAAACCCCATTTGAGAAAAAATCGTGCTGAACCTCGGGTCCAAATTTCAGAGCTTTTCGCGCTATATTTGCGGAGATATGATCTGAGGAAGTTGGTCTTGTTTTAGACTCCTGAATTACATTCCAAATAGGTGACCTGGGGAGAATCTTCATAACTTTCTCTCTGAGAATCGGATTGAAATTTCATAAGAAGGTATAGAAAGAGGACGGACTATAGTTTCTTGTATATATTGTTCAGAGCCAAAGGTTGAAAGAGTGACTCGTGGCACGTCGTACAAGTTCGCTCTATTGAACTAGTATATAATCAGGTCACTGTGGGAGATTTCTCATAACTCTTCCTTGGAGAATCCAATTTGGATCAAACTGGTGGCATTGGAAAGAGGACATAGAGGGCTACTGCGGGTCACAATTTTAGAACTTAAAGATCCAAAAGTACAGAGTTACAGTCGTTTCAAGATCGAGCTCCTAAAATCAAGAAAAAGCAAGATAAAGAAGTTTGATGGCAAGGATTTGGTAAATTGGATACTTCAGATGGAGCAATATTTTGAGATACATGGTGTACCACTGTTACAAAAGGTATGTATTGCATCTTCATATTTAGAACCGGATCAATTTTTATGGTATGAAGGGCTTTGTTCTCGTAAACAACTTGTTACGTGGTCAATTTTCACAGAGGAAATGATAGCACATTATGAGGATACAAAGAGAAACACCTTCTTTAGAGCAACACCACAACAATTGGAAAGAGTAAAAAGGCTTTGTGACATAGTGGAAAGCAAAATTATGGAAACCAGGAAGCATACCCCTCACAACTATAAAGATGGAAGTGTTGTTTCTCCTAGCCTTCCATAACCTACAAGGGTTACACCACAACAATTGGAAGAAAAAAGAGAAAAAGGGCTCTGCTACAATTGTGATAGCAAATGCACTAAAGGTCATAAGTGTGCTGAGAAGAAATTATTTTACATAGAATATGAAGAGGAGGAAGAAAAGGATCAAGAAACATCACAAGAAGAGGATATACGCCAGGACCCCACCCTAGAGAAAGAAGAAATGAATCAGACCATATCTTGTAAAGCGTTGACAAGAATTACCACTCCTCAAACTCTCAAGATAGAAGGACATATCAAGAAGAAAAAGGTGCAAGAAGTGAAAGATCACATCGAGAAAGAAGAAATGAATCCAACCATATCTTGTAATTCATTGGTCGAAATTACCACTCCTCAAACTATCAAGATAGAAGGAAATATCAAGAAGAAAAATGTTCAAGAAGTGAAAGATCATATCGACCATCAAGAAATGAATCCAACCATATCTTGTAAAGGATTGGAAGAAATTACCACTCCTCAAACTCTAGAGATAGAAGGACATATCAAGAAGAAAACGGTTCAAGCAGTGAAAGATCACATCGAGCATCAACAACAAGTTCTCCAACTTTTAAAGGATAACGCCACTTCGGTGCAAAATCAAATGAAACAACAGGTAGATCAACATCGTAGTGAAAAATGTTTTGATATAGGTGATTGGGCATTTTTACTGCTACATCTCAAGCAAGCTATTTATGAGAAGGAAATGTTGGCAATACTACATGCACTTAAAAAATGGGGACCTTACCGAATGGGAAGACTCTTCAAGGTAAAAATGGATCATGATAGTCTTAAATACTTTTTAAAACAACTATTGTATTTATAAGAACAGAAAAAATGTGTCACAAATATGTTGGGTTATGACTCTGACATCATCTATAGAAAATGGAAGCAAAATTTTGTTGCAGATGCACTCTCAAGAAAGGATGAGGATGTGGAAGCATTGTTTTGTGCTATTTCTATTATCCAACCAGATTGGATAAACAAAGCAAGGGATGAATGGAAGAAGGACGAAGAAGTATGGCCAGTTATTCAAAAGTTGCAAAAGATCCCAATTCAAACAATATTGCGAGAAATTGAAGAGGAAGGAAAAATCATATTGGAACCTGGAGCAGTCACAGAAACAAGAACCCGACAACTATGAAATTGATCAATTTCAGAGTATCTCATCAAGTGGAAGAACTTATCTGCTGAAGATTCCACATGGGAGGACAAGAATTTTATACAAAAGCATTAAGAACTACTCAAGCATTGAAGACAATACTTTTTGAAGGAGAGGGGCATGTTAGGCCTCTATACTACTAGTGTAACCCCTTATTGTTATTAGTACAACCCACTTATTATATTGATGTACCCATGTAGTGCCCATATTGTTACTATTGTGCCCCATAGAAGCCCACTATTGTTATTATTGTGCCCTTGCATTATTATTGTTTTGTCGGTTCTGATTATGTTATGACCCCTTAGACTCCTATATATAGAAAGGAGGTCTTTTCATTTGTATCATCCAAGAATATTTCATTTATGTAATGTAAAGGAGGTTTCCCCCTCGAAGAGGCTGAATTCTAAGGTGTTGATCTATCTTTTCTTGAGCTGGTTTCATAACACTGGTCTCACACACTGCTCCAACACACTGTAAAACTGCGCAAATCTCAAGGAATGAATTCCTTCTGCATGCAAAAGATTTTCTCATAGGAAAATTCTTGCAACTGATAGCACACTGTCCCTGCCTTTAATCTCAACTGGGCCTTTGTCTGAACTGACATGCATGAGTTATTTATGAGATAATATTCAGTTATCTGGAGTACACTAGTTTCATGCATGCATGAATTAACTGACTGAACTCACAATTAGTTTCACAAACTGTTTGGAACTAATCTAACTGGACTTAACTCAATCAACTGAGCTAACTAATTACAACTCAAATACAAACCCATCCTTATCTCCTTAATTAAAGGATAACTTCCTCAATCAAAGGGATAACTATTGGATGACTTCACAAAGACTTCATGTTTGAATTTCTCCAACTAATTAACTCAAGATGAATTAATTAATTATTTTTCGAACAGTTGGTGAGACTAAATTCGAATTTTAATTCTCAATTTTAATTCAAGGACAAATTAAAATTGGAATATCCTGAAATGCTATCTAAGCAATGCTATTTTTAGCATTTCTTGTTGCTATTTTCAACACAAATTACCAAACCCAAAACCCCAAAATTGCAAAATGGTTGAAGTCCAATTTGTAGAATCGTTAATTCACGTGGGCATCACTTCTCATCAAATCCTCCCTTCCAAATTCTTGAAATTTAAAATCACTAAAATGACATTTTCAATGCGATATTTCCATTACAATATATCGCATATCGCATATCGCAAAAAACAAATGTCATAAGCTTCTCATTTAAAAATTTGCGATTGTGATTTTAAAATATACGAGAAGTTAAAAGTTTGTAATATAAAGTTTTTTGCTCACTCCTTATACCTCCCGACACCATGACCTCACCCTCCATTCACCTCACTACTTATTCCTCCACCTCACTCACCCCCAACTCCATTAACTCTCACCTCCGTCCATGCTTACCTTATCCCTCCATGGCATATACGTTAACACAATATATGAATGTGAGTTCGTTTTTTAAATATTTTAATTTGTGTTTTTTTTGGTTTATGGTTGATTCCAATCGTTTGATATTATATTATATTATAATATATATCTATTATATTTATATTATAATTTTAATATAATTTAATTGTAATATTAATATAATATAATTATATTTTAAATGTTTCTTAAATCATATTTTTTTAATTAAGTTTTGTTAATAATTAATTTATAAAGTTTAATAATGTAGATGTAATTAATTAGCATTAAATTAATTAATAACTGTATTCTAACTTAGAATTAGATTTTAATTAAAAATTCTGACTTTTAGTCCAAGCAACAAAATTTCCAGAATTCTGACAATTTTAATATACGAACTTTGGAAGCTCATAAATGGTGCTTTACTTGGCCAAATGAGGCCCAGGATGACTCATTAGAAATATAAAATCATGGAGAACATTTCTGAAGTCGTTTCATTACCAGATTTGATCATTTATTGGGTCTAAAATCCAACAGAAGATCAAACTCTGAATTTTTTAATGAAACTAAAATATGAGTTTAATTTTCTGCGTTATTTATTGCCCACAACTTCTTTGGAGTGCAAATTCATTCGTCAATGATCTCGTTGACCAATTAGATCATCATAGACATCAATAGAAAGCTCATATTTCTTTTATTTTAATTATGTAATTAAGTTTTGATTGGATTTTTTTTAATTCCAGATTTTGCATTTTAATTTTATTTTTTCCATTTTAATTTAGTTTCAATTTGTTTTTGCAAGAAAATAGTTGGAGAGATGAGGAGAAAAAGATCTCAATCAATGAGAATGCTCCAACAATAGCAGAAGGGAATTATGAGCCAATGAAAATTGATGGAGTAGATTTATTCTTCAACAAAATTTCTTGTTGAGAATTCTTTTTGTGAATACTATAAATAACAGATTTTAGAATGTATTAGGGGCTTCTCTCCTTTGCAATTCTCGAATTCTAAAAGCACTTTTGTAATAGGGATTTAGAGTTGTAGGTAAGAGGAGAGAAAAACTCATATCTAGGGATTGTTGAGGATTTTTCTTTTGCATTCTGAATTATGTATGGAAAACAGAGCTTCCATTACTGCAACTCTTGTTGTAACAACAGAAGTTCAAAAAATGTAGAGGACTATTGGAGACTAGAGCTAGAGAAATGGAATCAATAAATTGGTATTTCTAATATTATTGTTTTAAATACTAGTTTCATTTTGTGATGACAGAAATGTGTCATTTTATTCATATTTGTGCACTTTTATCGGTATGAGTAATTTGTTTCATTCATATGTAATTATTTATCTATGCTCTTATGGGTAGAATTCTGATTTCTGAGTAACTATTTACTCAGAAATATGTCTTTTAATATCGATTTAACAAATAATGATATGTTGTGAACTATTTCCTCATATTATTGTTTAATTATTCGAATTACTGATTTAACAATCTATATCATTTTGTGAACTACTTCCTAAATGTTGTAGGTTGATTATTTCAGTTAAGAGGTCTCTAAATAGAATGTGTTTTGGTATTCATAATGTCATTTAATTAAACTACTTCATTGGATTGATATTCATTATAAGCCAGACATATTTAAATCCCATCATTTAAATATCTTTCTCTCGATTGGGTTAGATCTATATTTGCCTAACTGAGATAGGATTAGGATTTAGTTCCCTTTTCTTGCATTTTAAAATAATTTTGCATATAGATTTAATTCTACATTCATAGAAGTCCTCTTCATAAAGAGGAAAGCTTTAGTTGTGGCTTCGTTGAGCCCCAGATTAGCTTAAGGATCACTTTCTTGCTTGACCAACAAGAGGGTTGATCGCGTGGCTCTTCTCCATTGGTGGATGAAAGTCATCACTTAAGCCATTTTGGAGATTGAGAAAAGGTAACTGGGCCTAGTTAAACCAGTCAGAACCACCATTCCAAATGGAAAAATAGTTGCTTTAAGGTCCGGACCGAATGGTTTTCCTCCATGTTGTCACAGTGATTTTCGAGGCTTCAACATTTTGGCGCTAGAAGGAGGGCCTGAAACTTGTTATCTATTGGAGTCTTTGAATTCTAACATTTTATTTTATCAGAATGACTCATCCTAAACTTTCAATTTGGAGTTGCATTTCTGAACATGCATCTTCCAATACTCCACCTGAAGTGGTAAGACTCTTGTCTCAGGTAAAGTTTAATGGTAAGAGGAATACTTTTTCATTTAATCATTCTTTATAATTTATTAAAAAAATTTCAAATTCTATTTTTCAAGAAATTGATGAAGGTATTTTATGCAGGATTTTTACTCTTACATTCTTGGCAAAAGCCAGAAGTTGGTGTCAATCGCTTCCGGTTGCCTCAATTCACATCTGTGATCAATTTGTTACAATGTTCTTTTGAAAATTTGATCACTATAACTACGAACATGTATGTGATGAAATCGAAGATTTACCAAGGTTTGAAAATGAGTCTTTGATTGATTTTACCATTCAATTTCATTTAAATTTTTTGTGTTTTAAAACTAAACAAAAGCCTTCAAAAGAGGAATTATTAGATTGCTTTGAATTATTTTCTCTCTTCCTCCCATTCATAATCCATGTGAAATTATTTCAAGATTTTCTCAATCTCCTTCCAATTTCATTAACATAATTGAGAATTCCAATATGGAGGTGCAAACAAATGATGATGAAGTGGCCTCTATTATGTACGATCAATTTCTTCATTTAATGCACACTTCCTACAATATTAATAATGATCGGGATGCACCTTCACATGTCTGTGAATCTCAATCACAAAGCTTGGAGAATTTTACTATTCAAATGCAAGAAGATATTAGCAACAATCTTGAAGAAAATACCGCTTTGAAATCTGAAAATCAGTATGCATTAAATTCAAAAAATTAGAACATAAATCAACAAGTACAAGCAGAAATTGAAGTTTCCAATAACACGCAACCTATTGTACAAATTTCTGAATTATTTTACAATGAGAAAATGCCAAATTCAGAACAGCAAAGCAACATTATTCAAGAAAGCACAAGTACACAAATGAATGATCTCAAATCTGAAATTTACAATGAGCAGAATTCATAAGAGTTCTTAAATAGAGATGCTTTTAAATCTGTAGAATTTTCACCTGTAGACCAACCTGATATATGCAATGTCCTAAAGCATAATACTTGATCTACTTCTACCATAAACTTTGTGGAAGCTTAAACGTATATGGGCATCATCAAGCATGAACAGATATAACTGAGAATGAGAATTAATCAACCATAACACATAAGATATATCACCGGGGAAAGCACCAGCCTAAAACCCCAACTTTGTATTATCATACAAGTGAAAATCTTGTTCAAGTTACAAAAAGAATTAGCTCTCAAGCTATCCTGATCTCTCTGCACTCAAACAATACTACTCACAGACTTAATAGACATAGAATATATCTTCCTCAAGCCCTCCAAGCCTCCTATTTCCTTGCACAGTTTTGATTGGGGTCCAATGATATCACATGTGTGAATTGGCCTCATCACACTCACTGTAACCTCAGGTCCAACTATGCAATCCATAAGGAATAATTTTCCTTCAGCATGCAAGGAATATTCATCAAGGAATATCCTAGCCACTGATAGTACACTGTCCCACCATCTGATCTCAACTGGGTCTCGGACTGAACTGACATGCATGAGTTATCCATGAGTGAATCTTCAGTTATCTGAATTACAGTTGTTACATGCATGCAAGCATTAACTAACTGAACTCTCATTAATTTAACAAACTGTTAAATTAATCTAACTGGACTTGACTAAGTTAAACTAAGTCAACTAATTACAACTCATCCTTATCTCTTTATCTGAAGGTTAAATTCCTCAATCAAAGGAGAAACTGTTGCATGTCCTCACATAGACTTCAAGTTTGATTTTACTTAACTAATTAACTTAATATGAATTAATTGATTAATTTCCAAATTGCTGTTGATATCAAATTCAAATTTTACTTCCTATGTTTAGTCCAGGGACTGACTAAAATAAGAAGGGATCCCGAAATGCTATTTTTAGCACTTTCACTTTTCACCCATTGTTGCTAAGACCTCCAATGGCTGAACTGCTATTTATAGCCTGACTATTTATAGCAGTGCTATTTTTAGCATTTCTTGTTGCAAATCTCAACACTCCCTCTCAACAAGAAAGGGATTATCAGCAACCCCGATCCTGTCTCTGTGGAACTCGAACTTGCATTTTGACAATGCCTTTGTCAAAATATCTGCATCCTGCTCCTCGGTCAAAACATACTGCAACATCATGATCCTCTTGACCACACAGTCCCGTAGATGATGGTAACGGATATCTATATGCTTGGACCTATCATGAAACACTGGATTCTTAGAGAGTTTTATGAAACTCTGATTATCACAGTATATCACTGTAGGATCCATCATCTGACCAAACAATCCCACTAGAATCTTCCACATCCAAATGGCCTCACATGCTGCCTGACTCGCAGCCATGTATTCAACCTCTGCTGAGCTAAGTGCAACTGATCTCTGTTTCCTGCTATACCAAGAAACTGCAGCTGAACCAAGGTTGAAGATTCCTCCAGAAGTGCTCTTCCGGTCTAATGGACTACCAACCCAATCTGCATCCGTGAAGCCTTGCAGCTTCACTCCCTCTGTCCGTTTGTACCATAATCTGTACTGTGTAGTGCCTCTGAGATATCTCAGCACATGCTTCGCTGCCTTCCAAAACAACTTGGTAGGCTGAACCATAGCTTGACTTAGTTGGTTCACTGCAAAGCATAAGTTGGGTCATGTGTTCACTAGATACATGAGTGAACCCACCAGCTGCTGATAAACAGTAGCAGCTACTACCTCACCTGAAGTAGCATCCTCCTTCCTCCAGTTCCTAGCTAGAGGAGTCTGCATGGGTTTTCACTTCTCCATGTGAAAGCACCTGAGTATCTCATTGGCATACTTGCCTTGAGACGCAAATACTTCCCCATCTTTCTGCCACACTTCCATGCCTAGAAAGTAGTGCATGAGGCCCATGTCCTTCATATCGAACTCTCTTGCAAGGTCCTCCTTGCAAGACTGTATCAGCTTCTCATCACCTGTCAAAATCAGATCATCGACATAAAGTACAATAATCAAGGGCTTACCATCTACCATGATGTGGTATAGGTTCGCATTTGCTTCACTCTTGGTGAAGCCCAACCCGGTGAAATAGCTGTCGATCTTGGTATACCAAGCACAGGGTGCTTTCTTCAGCCTATACAGTGCTCGCTTGAGTCGACAGACATGTGACTCGCGATCGAAGGTCTCAAATCCTTCGGGCTGCTCAATGTATACCTCTTTCTAAATCTTCCCATTGAGGAAAGTCATCTTCACATCCATCTGATGGATCTTCCATCCCATATGAGCTGATAGAGCTAGCATCAATCTGATAGATGAGTACCTTGCTACGAGAGCAAAGGTCTCATCGTAGTCGATCCCCTCAACCTGTGAGAAACCTTGGGCAACAAACCTTACCTTTTGTTTCTAAACACTTCCATCAGCTGCCTGCTTTACCTTATAAAGCCATCAGGAACTAACCACTGACTTGTTCCCAGGTCTAGGGACAACATCCCACACACTGTTCTGGATGATAGAATCATACTCTTCTACCATTGCATCAATCTAGACTGGTTGCTGCACTGCCTCCTAAAAACAAGAAGGTTCGGTCGCTACACACTCCCCAACCAGGGCCATGTAGCTAGTGTATCTCTCGAGAGATCTCCTCTGTCTACGTTGAGAGGATGGCTAATCCACATTCTCTCTCGCATCCTCCATCAATCTGTTAGCTTCTCACAAGCGTTTCCGCCCGTCTCTAGAAGACTCTCCAGGAGTGGTGGTCTCCACTACTGGATCCTCTGCATGTGGCTAATCCACATCATTAGGAGGCTCCTCCTCCTTTGGAACTAAAAGTTCCTCATCGCCATGCAACTTGAGCTCCCTCTCAAGTGACACTCGCATGGCTCTCTACTCGTCGAACTTCAGATCCCTGCACACTACAGTCCTCTGACTGGCAGGCAGAAACACGATAGTTGTGGGGTGTATCTGTGTACCCCACAAGTATCCCCAACTTAGTTGTTGGGTCTAGCTTCTTCCGAGCATCTTTGGTCACATGACAGAAAACTGGTGATCCAAAGATGCGGAAGTGACTCACATCTGGTCGCTTCCCCAAAAAAGCCTCCATATGTGTCTTCATCCCCAAGATACGATGAGGACTTCTGTTCTGAATGTACACTGCTATATTGCATTCCTCAGCCCACAGATGAAGTGGTAGGCCTTGGTCATGCAACATCACTTAAGCTGCTCCCACAATAGATCTGTTCTTCCTTTCAGCCACCCCATTTTGTTGTGGGTTATGGGGTGCCATCAGTTCCCTTTTAATTCCTTCTGCTGCACAAAAGTCTTTAAACTGCTGGGAGATATACTCTCCACCATTGTCGCTATGCAAGGCTTTTACTTTCTTCCCAGATTCTTTCTCTGTCGAGGCTTTAAACTCACAAAACCTCAAGAAGGTCTGATCCTTCTTCTGCATAAAGTAGATCCAACATCTATGAGAAAAATCATCAATGAAAATAACATAGTACCTTTGTTTAGTGGTGGAGGCTATAGAGAATGGTCCACATACATATGAGTAAACTCGCTCCAAGATTGCTCTAGCTCTACTATCCTGATCCTGAAAGGAAGCTTTCACATACTTGCCCAGGGTGCATCCTTTGCATGTGTCTGTTTGCTCCAGTTTTCCCTTGGGTAAGCCGGTAGAAATTTGTTGCATGATATTCAAGGCCACGTGATGCAAGTGGCAGTCTTCGATGCCATAGCTCGCCAACATCTTGGCTTTGCACCACCTCTGCTTTGGAACTCAGTGTAGCACAGTCATCTACCTCAAGCTTGTAGAGATTCTTTACTCGAATCCTTATTCGCTTGGTCTATCCAGTGCTGATATGCCTCAGGAACACTTTTCCTTTACTAAAGACTACATCATAGCCTTTATCTTCTAGCATAGCAACAAACACAAGATTCTTTTTCAAACCTGGTACATATTTAACAACAAATAGGGTGAGAGGAGCACCATGCTCCCTCTGAAACATAATTGTACCTTCACTGGAGACACAGTATTTCCGCATCTGGAGATCCTTCTCCTCCAATGTATTGAAAAGATTCTTGTCACTCGACATGTGGAAAGAAGCTCTGCTGTCTAGGTACCAAACACATCCCACCATGGATGAAACCATGCATGCGATAAGCAAGAAACCCAGCTCAAATTGTGAAGTTAGTGCGTCACCATCAGATCCCTTTGAGGAACCCTTCTTGGATTTCTTCTGTGGGTAATCCATAGCATAATGGCCCACTTCATGACAGTGAAAGCATCGGACCTTCGACTTGTCAACCTTCTTCCCACCATGAGAAGATTTGGATTGGGACGCCTTCCCTTTCCCTTTCTTATCTTTACTCTCTAAAGCTAGATTTTCTTCATCATCTTGTTTTGATGAAGATCCATCCTTGGTGCTCCACCTTATCTCCTCCTGCATTAGGTCCGACCAAAGTCGTTCCCAATCTGGTAGTTTCTCTCTTCCATTAACCGAGTCTTGGTAGCTATGCCAGCTCTTAGGAAGACCGAGGAGTGCTAGACTCACCATGTCATCATCAACAGTCACAACCCCTACACTTGCAAGCTCATCCCTGCAGGTGGTGAGCTTGTTCAGGAATGTAGAGATTGTGTCGCCCTTTTCACACTTGATCTTGCGAAGTTTGTCCTTCAGCGCCAGCTTCCTCTGATCGCTGCTATTCTGATAAAGATCTTTCAATGTTTTCCACATCAAAAATGGAGTCTCCTTCCCATGGAGGCTCGAGACAATGTGATCTCGAACTCCCTCCAGGAGGATTCTCCTTGCTCTAGCCACACACTTTTTCCATTCCGCCAGTTGAGTAGCATCGGTCAGCTTTTGGAATTCTTGATCAATGAAGTCCTTGAGACCGTTATCTTCCAATACTACCTCCATGCGATCCTTCCAGGCTATATAATTCGAACTACCATCAAGGGCATATTCGAGTCTTAAGCCATTGAACACCATCGGTGAAATAGATGTGATAAGAACTCAATTCAATATTTAGAAACCAAACTTCGTACTTCTCCTGCTTGTATACTGTTCTGACTTGATCACCTTTGCTCCAATACCATGTAGAATTTTCACCTGTAGATCAACCTGATATATGCAATGCCCTAAAGCATAATACTTGATCTACTTCTACCATAAACTTTGCGGAAGCTTAAACATATATGAGCATCATCAAGCATGAACAGATATAACTGAGAATGAGAAGTAATCAACCATAACAAAAAAGATATATCACTTGGGAAAGCACCAACGTAAAACCCCATCTTTGTATTATCATACAAGTGGAAATCTTGTTCAAGTTACAAAAAAATTAGCTCTCAAGCTATCCTAATCTCTCTGCACTCCAACAATACTGCTCATAGACTCAATAGACATAGAATATATCTTCCTTAAGCTCTCCAAGCCTCCTATTTCCTTGCGCAGTTTTGATTGGGGTTCAATTATATCACATGTGTGAATTGGCCTCATCAAACTCACTGTAACCTCAGGTCCAACTGCGCAATCCATAAGGAATAATATTCCTTCTGCATGCAAGGAATATTCACCAAGGAATATCCTAGAAACTGATAGTACAATGTCCCACCCTCTGATCTCAACTAGGTCTCTGATTGAATTGACATGCATGAGTTATCCATGAGTGAATCTTTAGTTATCTGAATTATAGTAGTTACATGCATGCAAGCATTAACTAATTGAACTCTCATTAATTTAACAAACTGTTAAATTAATCTAACTAGACTTGACTAAGTTAAACTAAGTCAACTAATTACAACTCAATATTACAACTCATCCTTATCTCTTTATTTGAAGGTTAAATTCCTCAATCAAAGGAGAAATTGTTGCATGTCCTCACATAGACTTCAAGTTTGATTTTCCTTAACTAATTAACTCAAGATGAATTAATTAATTAATTTCCAAACTGTTGTTGATATCAAATTCGAATTTTACTTCCTATGTTTAGTCCAGGGACTGACTAAAATAAGAAAGGATCCCAAAATGCTATTTTTAGAAAATTCGTTTTTAGCACTTTCACTTTTCAACCATTGTTACTAAGACCTCCAATGGCTGAGCTACTATTTATAGCTCGGATATTTATAGCAGTGCTATTTTTAGCATTTTCTATTTTTAGCATTTCTTGTTGCAAATCTCAACAAAATCCATTTCTTCTGATTCTCATTTTTCCTTTTATCCTGATATTTTTGTTGATGACGATTTATACCCTCTTAATATTAATGATCTTTTAGAAAACAGAGAGGTTGATCTTAATGAATTGCCAATTAGTTTTTATCAAGATAGAGAATTGATTATTGATCATTCTTCTGATATTAATGAACATGTACTTTATATTCCTTCTTGTTTTGATACATTGTATGAGATCGAAGGGAATTCTAATGGATGTCCTGAAGTCATTTATGATAATTACTTTGATATTGAGGATTATTTATCTTCTTCTTGTGAGAATCCTCATAATCAAGTTAGGATCACATGTGAAAATGAAGAACACTCTAATTTAGAAATTGTTTCAAATAATTCTCAGTTTCAAACAATTAATCATACTCATGATTTCAACATTCGAGAAACCATTCGAATTCATGATTTATTTGACGATCAAGCTCTCATTCCTATTCATAGTCATAATTCTCTTTCTAATTCACAAGTTGGTATTAACAATCATTCAAATTCCATTTTAAATTAGACCAATTCTTGTGAAAAGGAAATTGTTTTAAATCATTCCCAATTGTGTTGTAACAATAATTGTAACACTAGTGTAAACTATGATTTGATTTTGTTATTTGTCCTTCACTTATTTTGTTTAAATTCATATTTGTTTTCTATTTTTAATTTTCAATTTTTAGATACTTTGTGCTGGCATATTGAGAAGCTCAGTATTAAACACTCAATTGATGTGTTTCCTGAATGGGAAAATGAAGTTTCACATCATAATCATGAACATCAAGAACTATTAATCTTCCAATTTCAATTAATGTTCATTTCTTATCGATTACTTCTATCTTCTCAAAGGCAATGTCAACAAGAGAGTGTATTTTCACAATATGACCAACAATCTAATTCAATTAATAATCTTCCATTGTATCTAACATATTTTCATCCATTTTTCATTGACCCATTTGAAAAATGTTTGGAGAATTTTCCTACACGGAAGATTGTTAATAATTTAACATATGCACATAACACTAACAAATTTATGCAGACCATTGTATCTAAAAGCTCATTTCCACAATTTGGCCTATTATCCCCTCTTTTGAACTTCTTCCAATGATCAATAGAAATTCATCCATATTTCTATGATCCAATTCAAATTCAACTGGAAAAGACATTTCAAGAGAACTAAATTGTAAATAATATATTAGAAATAATTGTACATTCCTTATTTAGATTTAGTTTTCTTAGTTTAATTTTATTTGTATTTTTGTTACTAATGTTTGACATGTACATACATGTAGGAATTAAAATGCTTGCATGGTTACATTGGAAGTATGACTATACCTAGTCATGTTTCCTTCATTAAGTTAGAAATAGAGATAGATTAATTTACATTAGCTTTCTTTTTTGTTTACACTTACCTCATTATTTCAGTAATGAATCTGACTTCTTCTCGGCATCATCTTTCATTTTCGGAAAGCAACTCAAAATATTTTAAGCTCTTAGATCATACATATGAAGAAATTTCAAGAATTTTCCATAGCTTGATAATTTTTTATTTACAAGTAATTTTGAAGAGCTCATTTTTACCACTCTTGTCTTTCGATGTAAATTTGAGGTGGATGCAATATGAAAACTCATTACTTAGCATTTTTAGATCAAATAAGTAGATGATACTGAACATGGGAGAAATTGAAGATTCATGAGGTAAAATTTACAATCAATTTTCTTCTAGGTATGCGTTTACAGGTTCATCATCATCTATTGTTAGTTTTAATTTTTCAAAGGTTATTTCTTATTTTTGTTTTGTTTCTTTTACAGGTCTTCATCGACTTGATTATGGAGAATTAAGATAAGCAAGAACCTAGACTTTTTAAAATCTGTTTCATGTTTAGGGAAGTACTTATTGTTTCATCTGAATTTGAGCACTCTTCTAATTTTGCTTATATTAATTGAAACTCCAATAAAATTTTAATATATCACCATAAGGTTCATATCGGCTCATTACAAATCACAACTCTCCTCATAAGAAAGTTTTGATAACATTTTTCTCCAATTGAATACTCCTGATAGTTAATTAAATTACTAAAAGGAGCTTTGTTAAAAGGCAAAGTTAAGTTGGTCACTTTCCTTTTAATTGAATTCTTTTTAAGTTATTGGCCTCACATATGACACGTCTCATATCGCAATTTGCATATCGGAGGTTCTAAAATGAGCAAACTCCAAATATCTTTGATCCCCGATATTCCCATCTGCTTAATCTTCGATAAACCTTCTACCCGATATCACATCATCAAAATCACAAAACCTCTGTATCACAAACATTTGATCGAAAGCAGCTCTTAACATTTCCCGATAAGAAACCGCTGATGCAAGACCTCCGATATTCCTTTTCGCTCATTCTCCGATAAAATGACTTTGCGAATATTATGATGTTCACACAACCCTGAACCCGATATGACATTTAAATCCAGTTCTGAAAGATATCATGTCCGTTCATAAATCACAATTTTGGTAGGGGCATATGTTTAAAAGTTCTGATGTCTCAGATTTGATATGAAATTAGATATGTATCATAAAACTATCGGGTCTGTACTTCATCGCACATCGGCGTATCAAGGAGGTTACATCTTGTATTGAACTCTATCGATCACTGATATCTTACAAAACCCAAAGTTGGTCCCACTAATGAGCCGTTTCATCTATTGCATTCCCGATATCATAAGAATTGTATCGGTGTTTCCTTCTCATAACAACTTTGAATTGCAATATGGCTATTCACCGATATCCCAATCGCTCCATCGCAATTTCCCATTGCATATGCTCATATCGCGATCCTGTTGTTTCTATCACATCGCAAAACTCAAATCACGCCTTGTCTTGACATCCTCTGATGTGATGAACTCCAGTATATCCCTCTCTGCCTTTATCTCTTAACTTTTATATTCAATTGCATATCGATAAAGGTGAATCTTGCAGTTTGAAAATTATGCATGGCAGAAAAGCTTGCGATGCAAAACATCTGATGAGGCGTTGTCCTATATAAAAGAACTTAAAACACTTTTGGGTGGCCATTGTGGTAATTTAGAAATTCATAAGAAATTTGGAACATGGCTAAACTAGTTTCCATTTCTCTTATATTTGGGTTTTAATATATCAATTTATATTTAATATGCAAAATTCAAGACCTCTCCATATATAATTATGTTTTACATTGTCTTGGATTTGGTCTCGATTCTAAACATTTTATGAAAATCATATAGTTGATATAAAACTTATAATATTATAAGAACATTTATCATTGTGATTCATTAAGAAGCATATCTTCATTCTTATTTATGATGGATTTGGTTTATTTTTGATTCCCTGAACATAAAGCATCGCATGATTCTAGGTTACTACTCGTTTTAGATTAAATTTAATAAATGGTGATTTTGGGTCAACAAATTTTCTTCATGCTTTTAATTCTAATTAAAGAAAGAAGTTATCTTTGGTTGGATAAAATGATATCTTTAAGGTAAGATTAAATGCAATTCTATAATGGTAAGTTTCATGTGCCCATTTTCATTACTTTACTTTTGTTTTTAGTTTCGTTTTTATTTTTATTTTTGCAGAACCTGATCTATGTTTTTACAAGTATTCATCAACCTTTTGGACCTCTAACAAATTATTTTTGATGTTCATTCTCTTTTGTTTAGTTTTCTTTTAGGTTCTTGAAAGAAGCTATAATGATCCTCATCATATCAGCCAAACTGGGGAGTTTCTGAACCTCTAGTCTATTTTCTTAAACATTACTTTGATTAGAAAATGGTTAAGATTCTTTTTGCAGTTTTTGCTTCCAAACAAGAAAGTTTGCAGTAGACAGAGACTTTTCATTTAGCGTATTATTCATCATCACTTATATTTCACCCTCTCCATTTTGAGAGCCTCATTTCTTATAACTCTACAAGATAAAAAAAATTAAATCCTAGCATTAGAAGAAACGTATATATGCTTATTTTCTTCTTGTTAATATATTTGTATAAGTAGTCTTGTTGGAGTTTATCGTTTAAATTTGGATTTTTCTTTCAGTTTTTGCTTTTTTCAATTTTATTTTTGTTTGCTAATTTATTTTCTTACTTTATTTTAAGAATTCTTTTCATTTTGATTTTGGTGACTCTTACATGGGAAATCTCTTAACTCTATCTATTTTAGTGAATTTCATTTATCATTAAAGGCATATCTTTATGGAACCATAAAGCCCTCTTGCTTTAAATCTTTTTCATGGAGGAACACACATCCTTACTAAGTGATGGAGTTTATTTTTTCAAGGAAAGAACTGATTCGAGTTCAATATAATGAATCATTCCCACCCCTCCACATAAAAACCTTTGATTAATAGTTCTACGAAAATAATTTGGAGTAAACATTATGAAAGTATTATGTCCATTAAACATAAATCTATGTTACCATCCCATCTCTTTCACTCAAATACATCATAAACTAAAATCTTGCAAAATGCGGTTATCAAAAGAGTGATTAAAGAGGAAGCATAGGAAATACAAGTAAACCCGTCGGGGCAATGGACGCTCGTTGGAAGCGGGACTAGGCTTGTATGGAGTAAAAGACAACTTCGTCGGGGTACTGTTTAGGCTCATTGGCAGCGAAGCGATGTCAAAGACAATTATAAAATGGATATATGTTTTATTAAAATCTCCAATCTCTACCTTTTTCTATTATTATATGAGGTAGTTTTAAAACAAATCTTCCTAAATTTGGATTCGTGAATTTTACTTGACTATGTTTTAAGTACTTATCTTTACAAACTCGTATTTTTTAATCTATTTATGTGGGACTTATGGAAATGTTTTTCTTTTAGATGATTTTTGATTTCCATTATTTTTAACCTTTGGGTAAATTAAAGTTCATTATCTTTAACCAAAGATAACTAGTTCTTCCCAGTGTGTCGCCATTGTTGTAAGGAAAACCCAACACCTCCCATTATTTCAAATAATGGGGACCCTTTCCATCTATTTTTGGCTAAGCATCTTTTATGATTTTCACTTAAATTAATTGTCTTACAATTTTATCATTTTTTTTTTTCGTCAGATTTCTATTTTGATTGTTTCATTGAATTCGACTTTTCACAAGCTTTCCATCGATACTTGTTTCAACTCATTTGGTCAACCGATTTGTAAATAGCACTCCTTTGAAGTTTGATCATTTTCTCGTCTAGACTAAAAAATGTAATAAATGTATGATATTTTATTTTTTTCAATTAAAATAGTCATTCATTGTGAATATTAACTCTAAGTTAATTTTTACTAATTCTTTCATTTTTCACTAACGGTCCTACAAAATGACCCAACTAAATTGTACAATGGATGAAAACACATTTCGGGATCTTGGTAATTTACTCCAATTTGTTATTTTAAAACAAATTGCCAAACCCAAAACCCCAAAATTGCAAAATGGTTGAAGTCCAATTTGTAGGATCATTAATTCACGTGGGCCCCACTTCTCATCAAATCCTCCCTTCCAAAATCCTGAAATTTAAAATTGCCAAAATGAAATTTGCGATGCAATATTGCGATTGTGATATATCGCATATCGCAAAAAACAAATGTCATAAGCTTCTCATTTAAAAACTTGCGATAGCGATTTTAAAATATGCGAGAGGTTAAAAGTTTTTAATATAAATTTTTCACTCAATCATTATACCTCCCGACACCATGACCTCATCCTCACCTCACCCTCCACTCACCTCACTCCTTATTCCTCCACCTCGCTCACCCTCAACTCCAGTAACTCTCACCTCCCTCCACGCTTACCTTATCCCTCCATGGCATATACGTTAACATAGTATATGAATGTGAGTTTGTTTTTTAAATATATTAATTTGAGTTTGGTTTCGTTTATGGTTGATTCCATTGGTTTGATATATATATATATATTAATTTTAATATAATATAATTATAATATTAATATAATATAATTATATTTTAATTGATTTTTAAATCATAAATTTTTTTAATTAAGTTTTGTTAATAATTAATTTATAAAGTTTAATAATGTAGATGTAATTAATTAACATTAAATTAATTAATAACTGTAGACTAACTTAGAATTAGATTTTAATTAAAAATTCTGACTTTTAGTCCAAGCAAAAGAATTTCCAGAATTCTGGCAAATTTTAATATACAAACTTTGGAAGCTCATAAATGTTGTTTTTCTTGGCCAAATGAGGCTAAGGACGACTAATTAGAAATATAAAATCATGGACAACATTTCTGAAGTGGTTTCATTACCATATTTGATCATTTATGGGGTATAAAATTCAGCAGAAGATCAAGGTACGAATTTTTAATGAAACTAATTTCGGAGTTTAATTTTCTGCATTATTTATTGCCCACAACTTCTTTTTAGTGCAGATCCATTCATCAATGATCTCTTTGACAACTTATATCATCACAGAATTCAATAGAAAGCTCATATTTTTTTTTATTTTAATTATGTAAGTAAGTTTTGATTGGATTTGTTTTAATTCCAGATTTGGCATTTTAATTTTATTTTTTCCATTTTTGATTTGTTTTTGTAGAAAAACTGTGGAAGAGATGAGGAGAACAAGATCTTAATCAATGAGACTGCTCCTTCAATAGAAGAATGGAATTTTGATCCAATGAAAATTGATGGAGTAGATTTATTCCTCAACAAACTTTCTTATTGAGAATTTGTTTTCTAAATACTATAAATAACAGATTTTAGAATGTATTAGGGGCTTCTCTCATTTGTAATTCCTGAATTATAAAAGAACTTTTCTAATAGGGATTTAGAGTTGTAGGTAAAATAAAAGAAAATCTTAGATCTGAGGATTGTTGAGGATTTTTCTTTTGCATTCTGAATTATAAATGGAAAATAGAGCTTGCACTACTGCAGCTCTTATTGTAACAACAAAAGTTCAAAGGTTGTAGAGAATTGTTGGAGACCAGAGCCAGAGAAATGGATTCAATAAATTGGAATTTCTAATACTATTTTTTAAATACTAGTTTCATTTTATGATGACGGGAATGTGTCATTTTATTCATATTTCTGCACTTTTGTCGGTATGAGTAATTTGTCTCATTCATGTGTAATTATTTATCTCTGCTCTTATGGTTTGAATTCTGATTTCTGAGTAACTATTTACTAAGAAATCTGTCTTTTAATATTGATTTAACAAATAATGATATGTTGTGAACTATTTCCTCATATTATTGTTTAATTATTCGAATTACTGATTTAACAATCAATATCATTTTGTGAACTACTTCCTAAATGTTGTTGTTTGATTATTTCAGTTAAGAGGTCTCTGAATAGAATGTGTTTTGGTATTCATAATGTCAGTTAATTGAACTACTTCATTAGTTTGATATTCATTATAAGCCAAACATATTTAAATCCCAATCATTTAAATATCTTGCTCTCAGTTGGGTTAGATCTATATCTACCTAATTGAGATAGGATTAGGATTTAGTTCATTTTTCTTGCATTTTAGAATAATTTTGCATATAGATTTAATTCTACATTCCTAAAAGTCCTCTTCATAAAGATGAAAGATTTAGTTGAAGCTTGGTTGAGCCCCATATCAGCTTAAGGATCACTTTCTTGCCTAATCAACAAGAGGGCTGATCTAATGTCTCTTCTCCATTGGTGTATGAAAGTCATAATTTAAGCCATTTTGGAGATTGAGAAAAGGTAACTGGACCTAATTAAACCAGTCAAAACCACCATTCCAAACACAAAAAGGAGCTTCTTTAAGGTCCAGACTGTGTGGTTTTCCCCAATGTTGTCGCAGTGATTTTCGAGGCTTCAACAAGTCACAAGATGTTTTTGAGACTCTAGTTGGATGGGATTCAAAGTTGCACATGGTGTTGGGTGACAAGAGTCAGTTGGAGATCTAAGGATAGGGTGTTGTGCCATTCAGGATGGAGACAGGATGTATGATGCGGGTCCAGGATGTGTTGTTTTTACTAGGACTCAGCTATAATTTGCTCTTCATCTTAATGATGGAGAAGAAGGGGTTTGAGGTCTTGTTCCAAGATGGAAAGGCAATACTTAGGCTCAAAGGCTCTAAGTCTAATGGGATTGTACTCAGAGTTAGAGAAAATGGTCTTTACAAGTTGATTTCCAAGCCTGAGGATCATGGAAATAAGCAAGAACAAGTGAAGGCTCCAGAGAAGCAGTAGCAAGTGTAGGTGCAGTTGCAGGCTTCAAAGGAGAAAGTGCAGGTTCCCGAGAAGAAGGTACAGTTTTTCGAGAAGGTCTAGGTTCCAGAGGCTTAGAGGGAGTCAAGTTCAAGAGGGAGTTTGCATACTCAAAGGGAGACACTATAACCCAAGAAGAGTGCATGGTCAATGGGGAGCAAGGGTGCTTCCACATCTGGAAAGAAGGAATCATGGAAGGACTGGAAAGTGTTACAAGAGAAGAAAAAGAAGTAGGAGGCTTCTAGCGACAACGACACTTCCGAGAGAGGCATAATTCATGCTTCAGGGATTGTTTTAATTGTGAGCAATACGAGCTGGGTAAGTGTAGAGAAAAGTGATGATGATGATGTACTTCTGAGTCATGGAGGAATTTCCCTTGCTAAAAGGTAGTGTTGAATTGTGTAGCTTGGGAGGTACTCCAAGCTCGAGGGTTCAGGGTTTGGAGGGAAAAGCGCCATAAGGGCATCTTGTGGTCTTGGAACCCAAGTATGGGGTTTTGGCACCCATTGTGGTTTGGGAAAAAACCATGATGGATTCACGGAATTTTATGGATGAGGATGATAGTGCTCGAAAATATGATTCCAACGCATCGAAAATCCTCCAAATCCGAGATTTCATTAGAGAGATAATAATTTTTGAAGTTAAAAAATTAATTTAGTTGTCAAGTAGGCTGACTTGATATGTGTCACTTCAAGTGAGACGTTGAGCCATTGTATGTGTATAAATACAAGGCGTATTGAGGTCATTTAAGCATACAAGTGTGAGAAATACACTCAAGGGATATCTCTAAAATTTTGTGGAGAAGAAGCCGCAGCAAGGGAGCACAAGACAACATGGAGAAGCCTAGGAAATAGTGTGGAATTTCTATGATTGAGCCGCAGTGCTGTAGGTGACAGCATGACTTTTGGAGGGTTGTTTGGGCTTGTGTTAGGGGTTGGTCTTGGTGCGTTTGCAGGGTAAGAAGTTCGCATTTGAGAGAAGGGTATTGTTGTTATTTTGAATACATAATTGCAGACAGTGTGGAGGAGACAACTACCACAATCCACAGCTGGGCTAGGACATAGGCCACAACCAACAAGTGGAGCCTCTATGAGCTATGTTCAATATGGATAGCAACCCTGTAAGGCAGGAGGAATATTCGTAAGGTGGACCGTTGTAAAATAGGATACTAGTTGTTGAGTTGCGTGGAGGTTAAGTGTTGCACATTATGCCCTAACTAGAATTATAGGAGCAACAAGTAAATAGTGGAGGACAACAATACTTGAAGGTTTATTGGGTCAATATATTTGACTAGTTTGGATCAGTTTTAGAAGAAACTTGTTGGAGCCAATTGGTAGACATTTTGGGAGAGGGAAAGTGTATTCCTAGGAGAAGATTCAGTCGTGAAGCATTGGGTTTCATAGCGTTGGTTGGAGGGCAGCGTGTTGACTACCCTAAGTAGCCCTAGACGAGCTATCTTGAAGGATGAAGAGAAACTGAAGTTTGGGTGAAGGACGGTGACAAATTGCAACACTTTGATGGACTAAAGTTGTTGCTAGCATGGTAGATTGGAGCTTAGGAATTGCGCAACCCAGAGAGAAGTTAATGAACTCATCTTCATTGTAGCAGACGTGACTTTCAATAGTGATATGAGGCATCCCTCCTAGAGTCTCGATGTGTATTGTCCTTGATGGACTAAGGCACTACTAGTGAGCAGTATGGGTGTGGCGGACTGACAAGACAAGATACGACATACAAGTGTTGCAGCCAGGTTTGTCATTGTATCTTGTAACCATAAACTATTGTATTTATCATATTTGGATTAATATAACGAATATTGGTGATTGGACATTATTGTACAATTTTGTTTAAACCTATGTATATTGTCCATATGTGATTTACTGCTTTATATTTCCGTTGTGCAAAGTAGTTTATGGTTGAGATTATTGGTTTGGTAGTGTCAGTGATTTTAAGTCTCTAACCTAGACTCAAGGTTGTGGAAATTCAACATTCATTACAGTGAATTCTACAAATTCACCTAGTGAGGTAGCTCAGCTCTACATCAAGGAGATAGTGAGACTGCACAATGTTTCTAAGAATATCATATCAGGCAAAGATGCCAAGTTCACTTCTCGGTTTTGGAAGGAGTTATTTACAGGCTTGGGTATAGAGTTGGATTTCAGTATAGCTTATCATCCATAGACGTTTGGGAAGGTAGATAATTTCAACCAAATTCTGGAGGATATGTTGAGGATGTATTTTATGCATCAATAGAGGAGGTGGTAGGAGTATCTTCAACTAGTGGAGTTTTCATACAACAATGGATATGAGGAGTACCTAGGGATGATTCCATTTGAGGATATGTACGGGAGAAGTTGTAACAATCCTATCCACTGGAGTGATCCAGTGAACAGGGTGTTGATTAGACCAGATATGTTGCCAGAGATGCAACGGGAAATGCAGGTTATTAAGGGGAATCTGAAGGCAAAATAGGACATACATAAGAGTTATGCATATCAACATATGGAATTAAAGGAGTTTCAGGTTGGGAAGCATGTGTACTTTCACATCAATCCAAAGAGGAGCTCCTTGAGGATTGGATCATGTTCCAAGTTGACACCTCAGTATTGTGGGCCTTTTGTGATCCTCGAGAGGATTGGACTAGTGGCCTATAGGTTTGCACTACCACCAAAAATGAAAGACCATGATTTTTTTCCATCTCTCATTTATTAAGAGATATTTGCAGGATGTTAATCATGTGACAGTTTGGTATGTATTGTAGGAGGAACCAGAGGGAGAGTTCTAGCCAGGGCCACAATGCATTATGCAATGGAAATAGATCATGCTCTGGAACCGAGAAATAAAGCAAGTTAAATTCCAGTGGAAGCACTTTGGGCCCAATGAAGCTGCATGGGAGACGGCTGATTAGATGCAGGCATTGTACCCTTCATTATTTACCGGTTGATACAAATGAATTTTGGTATACATATATGGTTGTCATTGTAAATATCACAATGAGTTGTGTTATAAAGATCCAATAAGTGGTATGTTTATTTTATTTTCAGCGGTATGTCAATGTAAATACTACATCGAGCTATGTTATAAAGCTCCATGGGCAGTCTGTTTTGGTTTTCAGTGGTTTTGTTGGTCATAATTATCATAGAACACCAAGGACGGTGTTCCCCCAGGGGGGGGGGATTTGAAACAACCACGAGTTAAAGTTTCATGTAAGAAAGGATAATAAAGGAAAAAATAATAAGACCAAGGTCATGGGACACATATTCCATGTTGAATGTTGGGAAAGAACTATAGTGGGCTCACTTGTAGTTTATTATGACTAAGGAAATTGCCAAAGGCTTTGGAAAAGGTAAAGAGGTATTAATTTACATTTAATTAATAAAATAAATGAAAATAGAAGAAAAGGAAGGTGAAGAGACACAAATTTGCATGAGAAGGAAATTAGAGTAAAAATGAAGGAAAATGAAGAAAATAGAGGCATCAATGATAAAAAGGCTTTGAAGAAGCAACTGCTAGCCTTTTGACAATTTTGATTTTGAGCTATTGTTCACTCTCTCTCACACACATACACTCTTACACACTTAGAGCATTCTTGGAGCACTTTGGCAATCACTTGGATTGGGAAAAAGCAAGGGAGAAAGAAAAATAAAGAAAAGGACAAGAAAAGGAAAAGCAAAGGAAGGTTAGATTAACAACTTCAACAAGAGGATTTTGTAGGTAATAGGTTGCATGTGTGATTTTGCTAGCTGATTTGTGAATGCATGGTACATCCATTTGTGTATTTGGTTCATTTTTTTTCATTGGAATGGATTTTTCTTGGTTTGATAGTGGTTTCAACCTTTCCTTTCCATTTTCTAGATAGCCATGGTGTGATGGGATTATTTATTGGCTAATATTTGGATTGTCTGAAGGTTTTGGATCTAGAGGATGTGGCCTCAGGAAAATTCCCAAGGGTTGGGGGTGGATGTGGTTTTCTCTCGGAATCCCTCAACAAGTGGGTGGAGACAAGAAATTCCTCAAGAGATAGTGAAGGAATTCTAAGGCATCCAAGCTTGGTTTGGTTTCGTGATCTCGAGACCATTTTAGGTGAGATCACAACAACTTGAGGGTGGAGGTAGTTTCAACTCCGGGGACCCTAGTTGTTTATGTCTTGATTTATCCCATAAGATCCCACATTCATGCTTGGAATATGGCATGGGGGTGATTGGCTGAAAGAAAGATTTGGTTCAGCCCAATCTATGGTTGGGTGGTATGCGGAAGTACCTAACTAGGTTGTCTTATGAATATGTTAATACAAGTTATTTCCTTATTATGATTTATGAGAATATATGTTGGTTATTCAATGATCTTATGGCAATTTTGTCATGGTTTATATTCTGGTTATATGCTGGTTATAAACATGGTTTTATGTTATGTTCTAGCTATGTATTTTGTTCATGAATTGATAAGTATCTGAATGGTTTATGATCGCATGGGCTAACAAGTTTTATTGTTGTTATTATGAGAGGGAGTTAGACATTTTTTATGATTCTCAGATGAACATCAAACTCTCATGATCATATATGCAATCATAACTTGTAGCTCCTACGTTTTCCATATGTTTGACGAAATCATTGTCATGGTTAGAAATGGTTAGATCAAGTTCTTGTTCAAGTTCTGAATGATTAGAATTGTTAGCACCTCAGTTATGCTTCTAGAAATGTGAAAGTAGTTCTAGGCAAGGGTTTGGAGACTAGCCTAACAAATTGGCTCAGATCTAAGAATCGCAGGCACATAACTACAATTTTGGGGTCATAACCACATGGAGAAAGGCTTGTGAGTGTGATTAGAGGCTCACAACCACATGCATGCAGTTTCAAGGGTGTGTTTATAGGCTTAGTTCAGAGAAAAAGAGTTTCAGCTAAGGGATTGGTCACCTCAGGTGGTTGTTTAGCTCCCAGGTGGTTTGTAGCTCTTGAAGAAGGTAAGAAAAGTTTTAGTTTGTAGGTCCCACTTCCTTAACTAGAACTTGGAGGTTGGGTCATGTCATAGTAACTCTTAGCTCATGTTTACCCTAGCAAGTATTTTAAAGTGGGTAAATGTGAGGTGGGGTGGTTACACTTCCTATATTTTAGATGTTCTACTAGGTCCCATGTATTGTTTTTCTTCAAGGAAACAATTTCCTCTTTCATCATTGCTTTCCACTCGTCACTATTGATATCCTTTGTAGATTTTTGATAACTAGAAGGTTCTCGAACATTAATAACCAAAGAAATAGATGAAACAAATTCGATATAACTTTTTGGAGCGTTAATCTCCCATGTATGTCTTCTTGGTATAGGTTTTGGAATTTTAACACTTTCCTCAATGTATTCAACATCTACAACTTCTTTATCTCCAGAATGTTCTTCTTGATTCCATGTGTTTGTAGATGATTTAGTTTGAAACCAAATTTCTTGATTTGGTGTCAATTCTTGTACCTATCCGTATACATTTTTTACATGAATTTATTTAATAAGATAAGATTCTTCAAATATCACATCTCTACTGATGACGATTTTGTGGGCAGTAGGATCCTACAACCTATATCTTTTATAAACACCATCATAACCAACAAAGAGGTATTTCTTCAATTTAGGGTCTAATTTAGAACATTAATTCAAAGGAATAAAAGCATAATATGCATCACAACTGAAAATATTTGAATTTGAATAATCACATGGATTTCATGTCTATAGCTCTTTAGGAATTTTGTATTTTATTACAATAGATGGTGATCGATTCAAGAGATAGCGAGTAGTACTAATTTCTTCTAACCACAAATCTTGCTACAAATTCACATTGCTTAGCATGATCCTTGCTCTTTTTAGAAGAGTCATGTTCATGTGTTCTGCAACACCATTTTTCTAAGGAGTATTAACCATGGTTTTATGTCTTACGATCCCAACCTCCTTGCAATATTCTTCAAACTCTAAAGAAGTAAACTGACCTTCGTTATATTTTCTTAGACATTTGAATGTCTTACCAACTCTCTTCTCTTCCATAGTTCTAAATTATTTAAAATTTTTAAACACAAAAAGTTTTCTTTTCAATAAATAGGCTCACACCTTTCTATAAAAATCGTCTATAAATGAAAAAAAGTATGATGATCCTCCAAAAGAAATAGTAGGGCATGGTCCCAAAACATCAAAATGAATGTAGTCAAGAATACCCTTACTACTATGACTACTTGCTTTAAATTTTTGTCTACATTGTTTCCCAAATATATAATGTTTGTAGAAACTTAAATTTAGAGATTTTAAATTTGGAAGTAACTTGTGGTCAATCAATACTTGAAGTCTCGTCTCGCTCATATGAGCCAATTGTTGATGTGATAAATAAGTGGATTAAACTACCTCCTCAAATTCCATTGTTGCTTCACTGATCTAAGTACTTCCCATGAACTTGTAAAGGGTCTTTGTATTCATTTCCTTCATAATAACTAAAGCACCCATGGACACTTTCAACATTCCACCTTAACATGTGAACTTATAATCACTTGAATCCAATACTCCCGAAGAAATTTTATTTTTATTCAACTCAGTTACATGCCTTACATGTATTAATGTTCTCACAATATCATCAAACAACTTGGTTTTGAAAATCCCAACCCCAATAGTATTACAAGAAATATTATTACCCATAAGGAGAGATACACAATAAATAATTCCATATGTTGAGAATATCTTTTTATGTAAACACATATGATGAGATGCGTTGTAATCTAATAAAAAATATTCATTCATTCATATTGGATCATTATATTGTTTTTCATACATATCTGTGCATTCAGAGTGGATAAAGTGGAGGAATCATCTCATGGGACTGTTTTTACCGACAAGACCTAGTTTGGCAAAATTAGATCTGAAACCTTCTAGGAGTGTTTTGAGGAATAAAATGACATTTTTTAGGGGTAAAACTTTTCTTATTTAGTGAAAAACCTTTTCATGTTGTTCTACACACAAAGATCTTTCCAACGACATAAGAATCATGTTAGTTGGAGTTTGTATGCAAACGTTATGCCACTCAGAAGTTGACCTTCATGTTATTACACCTATAGTTCGGGAGGATGCCACGTCAACCCCCATTATTAATGGAAAATGGGATAGCCACATGTTTTTTCTGTAAAATACTCTAGAAAAATCTATATTGTAACTCTAGTTAAGACTTTATGTAGTCATAATTAACCACTAGTAGGCTATCGAGCTATGTTATAATCAGGCCACTATGAGGAAGAGGCATTCCATTCTTTCGAGAGAATTTTGTTCCAGAGATGAGAAAAGATAACTAGGAGAGATATAAGGTAGAGAAAATAGAGAGGATTTCTGCACTGTAGCAACCCATGGGCCACATGCATTACTTCTTTGTTCCTGCAACCATATTTCCAGATAGAGAAAGAGAATGAAGCAACATCACTGTCTAGCTGGGTTTTATCCCAAAAGGGTTTCCCATAGCATATTTTGTGTCTTTTGTGTGTGTGATCTTATTTTGACCTTCATGTTATTACACCTATAGTTCGGGAGGATGCCACGTCAACCCCCATTATTAATGGAAAAGGGGATAGCCATGTGTTTTTTTCTGTAAAATACTCTAGAAAAATCTATATTGTAACTCTAGTTAAGACTTTATGTAGTCATACTTAACCACTAGTAGGCTATCAGGCTATGTTATAATCGGGCCACTATGAGGAAGAGGCATTCCATTCTTTCGAGAGAATTTTGTTCCAGAGATGAGAAAAGATAACTAGGAGAGCTATAAGGTAGAGCAAACAGAGATGATTTCTGCACTGTAGCAACCCATGGGCCACATGCATTACTTCTTTGTTCCTACAACCATATTTCCAGATAGAGAAAGAGAACAAAGCGACATAATTGTCTAGCTGGGTTTTATCCCAAATGGGTTTCCCATAGCATATTTTGTGTCTTTTGTGTGTGTGATCTTATTTTGACGTTCTCTAGTTTTCTGCATAATTTCCATTCACATGCATACACTAATTACAGTTAAATTCACAGATCTAGAAGTTTAATAAAGCTTTAATAGTGTAAAAATTCAGAATTTTAACATATTATTATCAGATTTGTTGTGACGAACTGTCCAGTGGAATATCTATGGTAGTTTATGGATCATTTGGTATCAGAGTAGCTTTCTTTGGGTAATTATTAGAGATTGCAGGGTTCTAGATTGGCGAGGTTGAAAATCATAAAACCCTAATCATGGTCAATGAATCTGTAAACGAACCTCGTGATCCTACAGAGGTGAGATTTACACAACTTGAACAACAAGTCACAGATATCAACTGCAATGTAAAACACCTCATGGAAGCATTAAATAAAAAGCTGGGGATATTTTGAGAAGATGGGGGTTCGAATGCAGAGGAAAAATCAGAAGGAGGATTAGAAGATCAGGGTAAAATGGAGAACTAGTCGAAGAAATAATCTGAAAAAGATCAACCTGGTTTGAGTGTTGTGAATCAATCCCTATTTAAAATGGAAGAAAATTTTGACATCAAGGCATTCCATGGCGCGATCGATGCTGTGAAACTAATCCATTAGTTGAAACAACTACAAGTTTATTTCAATGTCCATTAGATTGAGGAAGGGCAAAAAATCTCATTTGTGTAGCTGAAATTAGAGGGCCATGCACTAACTTGGTGGGAGAGCCTCACAAAAACCCTAAGGTTGGAGGGAGAACCTCCAGTGACTAAGTGGGAATATTTCAAAAACCTCTTTAAGTAGCAGTTTTATCCCATTGGGCACGTGGATGACCAGTGGATCCGGTGGCATTACTTCAGACAAAAGTTGGCCAAAGCATGCAGGAGTACACCACAAGATTCAGAAAGATGGTTATAATGTTGGGTATCTCTCCAAAGAATCCAAATGTACTCCTCAAATATTTGGGGGTTCTGCACCACCATCTATGCAAGCAAGTGATGTTATTCAAGCCCAAATCAGTGGGCGAGGCTTTTGTACAAGCACAATACGTGGAGAACATAGGCCCGAGAAGAGCACAATCAAGTGGATCGAAGTAGAAGGAGAAATAGGAATATTCTAAGGATGGGAAGAAGAAGAAAAAAGGGGGAAAAGATAAAAATATGGCAGCCACAACACAACAATGCAAATATCCTAGCAACCACTACAACATTGATGGCCATACAAAGGAGGAGTGTTGGAACTTGCATTCAGAGCTAAAATCAAAGAACTAGAAAAAAGATAATAAGAAGAAGAATCTCATGGCCACAGATTCGAGCAACCAAGTTGAAAGAAGCTTGCATGTGGATGAGAAGATAGTTTTTACGTCAATGTAGAATGAGGTGAATCTAAGTAGCCTTCAACAACAAGAAGAGAAAGAAATGATCAAACTCTTCCATATATAGATACAGGTCAAGAAGACAAAGATTGATGCTTTGTTTGAGTCAGGATCATAGGAAAATCTCATTACAGCAGAGCTAGTCAAGAATTTGGGGTTGGAAGTTCATGATCATCCAAACCCATATCCACTGGGATGGGTAAATAAGGATGCAGATCTCAAGGTAACAAAATAGCAAAAATTATATTTTCTATCAGTGTTGATTTTATTGACGAAGTAGATCTAATATGTGGAGTTGTGTTTGGGATTCCATATGTGTAAATGCAAGATGAAATATTCATGAGGAGAGCCAATTAGTATAAGGATGGAAAATCATTCATCATCACTAGTAAGTTCCAATCAAGCCAAGAAATTGATCAGTTCCAGCAAAAAATATATTTTATTGTTTTTAAGAGAAAGCCAGTCTGAAGAGGAGTCAATAAGAGGCAAGGCATCCCTATAGGGGTGTACTAAGAAACATAAACAAAAATCGGAGGAGTTATTATAGGCATACAAGGATGTGTTCTAAGAGCCAAAAGGGTTACCACCTAAGAGAGAAGTGGAACATGAGATCCAACTATTGTCAGACTCTCCCCATTGCCAAATATTGGGTTCTACAGGAAGTATGTTATAGAATTAAGTGAAGTGAAGAAACAGTTGCAACATCTGTTGGAAAAGGGTGTCATTCCACTGAGTACATCACCATGTGGGTCACTCGTCATCATTGTGCCAAAGAAGGTTGGGACTTGGCAGATGTGTATAGATTACAGGGTGTTGGACAAAATCATGCTCAAGAACATATACCCCCTGCCCAGGATAGATGATCTTCTAGATCAATTATAGTAAGAAAAGTACTTCACCAAGTTGGACTTGAAGTCTGGATATCACCAGGTTCAAGTCAAAGAAGAAGATACATGGAATACCACCTTAAAAACCAAGCAAGGTTTGTATGAGTGGTTAGTTATGCCATTTGGCCTATGTACTGCACCAACGACATTATGAGATTAATGAATGATGTACTGCGCCCTTTTATAGATTCATTTGTCATTGTCTATTTGGATTATATACTAGTATATAGTGCTATATGGGAGGAACATATTTCACATTTGATGAAGATGTTGGAAACATTGAAGAAGCACCATCTGCTAGAAAATCTCAAGAAGTGTGAGTTTGTGCAACAATCTTTGGTGTATTTGTGGGATGTGATCGGTGGAGGAGAATTGAAGATATATCCTTCCAAGATGTAGGCCATCATGAAATGGTCGGCGCCTACTAATGTTTCTAAGGTCACGAGTTTCATTGGGGAAACACAATACCTGAGGAAATTCATAACCTCCTTTTTAGTGGTAGTAGCACCGCTCCATGCCAGAACAGCAAGTGGCAAGAGTTTCTAGTGGGGGAAATGTTAGTATAAGGCTTTTGAGGAGCTAAAGAAGAAGATCACTCAAGCACTAGTTTTGACACTACCAAACTTGCAACGACCCTTTGAAGTGGAGACAAATGCGAGTGGGTATGCTATGGGAGTTGTCTTGATGCAGGGATGAAGGCATGTATGTTACCATTCTGAAGTATTTCATGGGGTGGTTCTTAACTACCCTACCTACAACAAGGAGTTATATTCCATGGTACAATCTATGAAGAAGTGGAAGCATTATATGATGGGAAAGGAGATAGTAATCCACACAGATCACCAACCATTACAGTACTTGCAGGCCCAAAGTAAGTTGCAATAGACCAAGTAGAAAAAGTGGATGGGTTTTTTACAACAGATTCATTTAGTGATCAAGTATAAGAAGCGAAACACAAACAAATTGGCCAACATGATTTCAAGGCCACCCACATCAAAGATCATAGCTTTGGGAACTCTTATGCACATAGATCCATTCACCCATGATGCATACAAAGAGGCATATTTAAAGGATGAGGACTTCAAGGAGGTGTATCAACAATTGCAGAGTCAAAGTCATGTACATGATGGCAACTATTGGGCCGTGAATACGACCACCTTTTTAACACTTATTTCATCCATTTTCACTTTTCTTTATCATGTTATTAATCACGGTTTATCATATAATTCTATTTTATAATGATTTATGTTCTTCTGGATGAATATTATTTATCTTCCTTTATTTCTAATAAATTGATGATTATGCATGATTTTATCAATGACAGTTTCAATAAATTGGTTGTAACATTATTCACCATTTTTAACCTCCAAGATAATTTCTAGATTGAAGATTTGACTATTAAAAGTGCCAACTCAGAAATTCGCTGGAATAAGAAGTGACAGTTTTGCAGTTGAGATTCTGAGCGAGGACGAATTTGGAAAATCTCGAACATGGGTTTTGTCCAGAACGGACCCAATTAACTTTATTGAAGAACGGTTTGCTCAAATTCGGCTTGTACTGAGAGAAACACAGTGTTCTTTGAGCACAATTTTCTTAGATTTATTGTTGCGGCCGTCCTCCAAATCTCAGCTGCAAAGCCAAATTCGCCTTGCTCTTGTTGAAAGATAGATGGAAATATATTTTCTTGTTGATCAATTGGTTAGAAACAATCCAATTTTGTAATAGAAATCATGTTGTAATTATCTTTGTTGTAACTACTCTCTGATCTCTCTTTATTTAAATGAAAACAGAGATCAAATATGGGGATGGCTAAGAGAATGGAGAATTGAGGATTTAGAATTAGAGATTTAGAATTAAGAATTCATGATAAGATAGGAGGAAGAAAGGATTGTTTCATGCTGTAAGTCTCAAAGCTTCAACTGTTGTAATGATTTCACCATTTAATGATTAATACATGATTTGGGAGTTGCTGTTCATTCTGTTCATTTGAAGTAACCCAGCAGCATCCGCTGGCAGCTAAGGGCCCAGCTTCTGGTGGAGAACACTGCTGCTATTGTATATTATCTTCTTGGTTTATGCGTGGTTTTTCTTAGTAGCGTTATTTGGTAATCTGATGTGTTTTGTAGTTTACATCACATGCTCTGTTATGTTTAATTTATTAAGGTTTCTAAAGACAGAACTATTGTATTGACTCTGCATCGTATCACTGTTCTTTTAAGTGTTGATATAATACTGCTAGTCTTTACAGAATACTGTTGCTGTTTAATTACAGAGCCTCTGTGCTGTGCACTTGTTCATTGACATTACGGAATTCATCTTGGGAGTTATGTTCTTTGCGATTGTTGGATCTATAAACAATGTTGTTCTATTTTGAAATGCAGTCGTACTCTTTCTAACTGAGATTGATAACTGGATCAGATTACTATTAAGGTGTGCCGTGTGTATATATGGTTTTCAAGCGCTGTTCTATAATTCATCATTAATCAGTGCTGTTCCATTTTGGTGTGTTGTTCAATCCGTCCTTAAGAGTGAAGGATTGCCATTTGATTCTTGTAGGTCACGATTAGTGCATTTGATCTTATAGACTAAGGTGTTACTACTTGTTAGACTTAGTTGCTGTTACAGTTTCTTGTTTGCTGTTCCATTTCAGGTTTGTTGTTCCATTTCTTATCTACCGTTCCATTTTCTGTTATTTGCGTTATTGATTGCTTTGGTGTGCAGAACGGTCTGAAACTGTAGTGGGCATTGGCATTTGCTGTCTAGTCCCCAGATTGATGATTTGTTCCTTGATTACTTTTGGTTACATCAGTTTCCAAAGGGATGAGTTTTTGTTACTGGACCCTTGACTAATACATTGCTTATTTTTCCGAATGAATGATTTAAGTCTTAACGTGCTTTGCTATAAGTAGATTTTCTTTCAAGCATTCATTTACTTTTGTATTTTAAGCACTATACTGCAAAACATTACTATTGAGTAAATAGCCCCCTCAGACTGAGTACACTCTTGAAATAAAAAGTCGTCCCTGGGTTGAAAATTAATGTGAAGGTAATTAGGAGTTAAAAAGACACCTTTTTATCGCTCGACATTTTGGCGCCGTTGCCGGGGAGAGTGTAGCCATTTTTAAAGAGTAGTGTGCATCTGATGAGTGCCTGTTAGGAAAGAATTGGGTATTAAAAACGGAAGGTAAGAACCTGCGTACAGGAGCATGTAAAAGCCCTGCTCCCCCGCCCGCTTTCCAATAGAACTGTTAAAGAAATTAGGGTAAATGTTTGAATTTTTGTGTGAATGACTAAAAAAAAAATAAAAAAATTTGAAAAACAAATCTCATGATTTCACTCAAGTGGTGATGTAAGCACCACCCATTTCACTAACCAATTGACAGGAACATTTGAAGAAGGAGCCTCGAATAAATACATGAAGAACATCTTCTACTATGGTAAGAAATGGCTCACGTTTCTACTTTTGAATTTCCTATCAAAGATCTAGGAGGAGTGACACAGATGCACATAATTCCCCCATCTTTACCAAATTTTCATGGTTTAGCAAATGAAGATCCAGATACATTCTTATTTGAGTTCGAAATACTTTGTAGAGGATATGATTATTGTACTAATGATCAAAGATTGAAAGTGTTTCCTCTTACTCTAAAAGGAGTAGCTCTCCGATGGTTCATGAGCCTAGGTGGGAATTGCATCCAATCATGGGAGGACATGAAGAACATATTCTTGAAGAAGTACCAAGACTATTGCAAATCCAATGAAGATATTTTCAGTATGATACAAGGGGAAGATGAAAGTTTGGAGGACTATGTAGATTGATTTCAATACAACCTTCAAAAATCAAAATATAAGCATTTAGAGAAAGAGATCTTAAAAACACTCCTTCTTAAAGGAATCAAAGATGAATTTTTAGAACTCTTAAATCTGATAGGAAAAGGTGATGTTTTTCAGTTGTCATATGATGATGTTTGTGAATTGTGCATAAGGTATTCAAGAGGAATCTCCAAGGCTGGTAAGAATTCTAGAGATGTTTGTTCTTTCTTTTCCAAATCTGCTACAGGAATAGGAGACATAAGAGCTGAAATCAATGATTTACTTGAACATTTTAAATTTGATTTTATTACCTCTCTAAGTTCAAAATTGGATGCTTTGCAGGTTCATAAAAATCAAGAATTTGATGAAGTGTTTTTCACTCATGATCAAAAGGAGCATACCATAGATGGTTGTTCTTCCTTATCTAATTTGGAAGTGGCATATCAAAGAGATGGGGAAGCTGCAACAAGGTCAATAGGTATGGTTCAAAACACTTCCTCTTCATTCTCTTACTTGCATAATCCATTATGGAATACTCATGTTTTAGGGCAGCCATGTCCATCTCAATATAACCCCCACAAATCTCAAGTTTGGCATGGTTCATCTCATGATTGCATAACTACTCTCCCTCATCTTGTAGCACAAGCACATTCTCCATATTATTCACCAGCTCTTCCACAACATCTTGTTTGCCTATCAAAATCATCCACTCAACCCAGTCATCCACATCATCAAAATGCTCCATTCCATACACAATTTCCTGCTCAACTCATTCCACACCCTCACCATAATAAACCAGTACAACATGCTTACAATGTTGAACTGCCAAATTTACCCACCCTTCCCAACCATTCTATCTCACATGCACCATTAGACAAAACTTACAATGAGATTCAGAATGTTTCAAATTAAAAAATTGTAGAAGTTATGGAAGAAAATGAGGTTTCTTTTAGTATGCATCAACAAACCATTTTAAAAGCTCAAGAACTTCATGATATGATGGCTATGGGAAATCAAGAAAGTAACGGATACATTGAAGATTGGTTTCACTCCATCATTTGTTTGCAACATCACTCTATGCTTCAACAATTTTTGATACCATTTTTTGAAGGGAAGTTGGCTTCTCATACCCTAATATCCATTAACATGCATTTTTCAAATTTGGGTATGTGCATACATGAAGCCTTATTTCAAAAGTGGCTCCACTGGAAATAATCTTATACATAAACATATTCGATTCTCAAACAAGAGTAGGATAGTGGAGAAAATAAAACAAATAAATAAATAAAACAAACACATTTTTATTTTTATTTTTGTAAAACTAGTTGTTTCTTTTGTTGCAACACGCTATCGAAATCAACATCGATGATAAATGTTTCAATTCATTTGTGTATGTAGATGATTTATAATATAAATAACAATTCTACAAACACTTATATTCATTTTTATCGTCAATATGAAAAAATGCTTGAATATCATTCTTTTGGCTTGCGGGCTTGATGAGATTTCTGGAAAAACAGTCGGGACAGTCATGTTTTGAGGGACCAAAAGTGAATATTTTTAAAACCTGTTTCTACCCTAGGTAGCCCTTTATTTCTACTTTCCAACCCAATTTGAATCACTCAATTTGGATTTGAAACGAAAAAGTTAGAACCAAAACATTAACCAGATGTCTAGAGGGCAGCTCAGGAACAGAGTTGGGACAGTCAGTGTTTGGAGGCCTAAATGAATGAATTTTTAAAACCTGTTTCTATGGTAGATTCCCCTATGAATCTAGTTTCCAATGCAATTGGAATCACTCATTTTCGATATAGTATGGGGAAGTTATGATCAAAATACTGACTGTCTATCGTAAATCAGCACTCTTAAAACTCTGTCTTTCCGGCTGTTCCTTACAGTATTTGACCTATCAATTCTTCTTGTCTTCAAAACCCGTTTCTATTGGAGATAAATAAATGAATCTAATTTAATTTCCAATTTTAATCATTCGAATCTGACATCAAACGAAAACGTTATGCTTGAAATATCAACTGTTGGTCTAAGTCGGGTAATCGAAAATGACTCTATTATGCAGGTTGTTCTAACTAAAATTGACATATCATATCATTGAATTTTTAAAACCTGTTTCTATTGGAGATACACCTTTGAATTAGCTTTCATCTGGGTTTGAAATCACTCAATTTGGACGAAAAACAAAGAAGTTGTGATTAAAACACTGCTGGTTAGTATGGTCGACCATTGCTCTCCCGCAGGTGACAAATAAATTTTACTTTGTTATTTTCTCCGTGGATTTGTTCTACAGAGTAACTACTTGTTAGTTTTTTTGCATAATTCTTGGATTATGGGAGCTCGCGCACCTCTCTTTCTCCATGATTTAATGTTTTATTGCAGGTAAATATTCGTTTTTTGCAGGTCCTGGAAAAATAAAGAAGGTCAATTTATGGATGAGTGATTCTTGAAAGAAATTCTAATGAAACAAAGGAATTCCATCCGAATCATTACCCAACGGATTCATAATAGAAGAAATGAAGAATTGATTTCCATTTGAAGATTCATGTCATGTCTTTGCTACCAAAACATTTTTCGAAGAGATCATTTTTTTACATAATATCATAGCTGTTGTAACTTAATTTATTTATTTACATACTATTTTTAAATAAAATGTTGTTTCTTTTCTGATTTCTCTTATATTTTGTGTTTCAGGTGTTGCTTCATTCAAACTGTAACCCATCCTCAGCATCAATATAGTGAACAACGAATTCATTCTTTGCGTGCTTGCATTTTATGCTTGTGCATTTTGCTGTTCCTTTTCTGAAGGGACAGCATTTGTGTGCACTTTTGTCGTTTCTGCTATTCCTTTTTTCAAAGGGACAACATTTTCATTTTGTTGTTCCTTTTCCAAAGGAACAACACCTTTTGTGTCAGTCGTTCCTTTTTCACTTTCATTTTGCTGTTCCTTTTTCACGGTTCATTTTGCCGTTCCTTTTCCATGGTTCATTTTGTTGTTCCTTTTTCGCGATTCATTTTGCTGTTCCTTTTCCAAAGGAACGACACTTGCGTTTTTGTTGTTCCTTTTCTAAAGGAACAACACTTTTCATTTTTGCTATTCATTTTCCAAAGGAACGACACTTGCGTTTTTGCTGTTCCTTTTCCAAGGGAACGACACTTTTCATTTTTGCTGTTCTTTTTCCAAAGGAACGACACTTGCGTTTTTGCTGTTCCTTTTCCAAGGGAACGACACTTTTCATTTTTGCTATTCCTTTTCCAAAGGAACGACACTTTTCATTTTTGCTGTTTCTTTTCCAAAAGAACGACACTTGCGTTTTTGCTGTTCTTTTTTCAAAAGAACGGCACTTGCGTTTTTGCTGTTCCTTTTCTAAAGGAATGACACTTTTAGTTTCTGCTGTTCATTTTTCCAAAGGAACGGCATTTGCGTTTTCATACTTTTTTATGTGTATTTTTGCTTTTTGGTGTGCATTTCCTTTGTTGTTCCCTACAAGGAACAACACTTTTTTTGAGTGTTTTTGCTATTCCTTCAAAGAAGCAACACTTTGGGATTATTTTCGAGAGCAACCCTTCCTTCCTCTTATGGGAGTATTCCTAGTTCATCTCAACCACATTTTCCTGATTCTCTTTCATGGCATGAAGTACACTATTTTTATGAGGATAAGAATTATGGATTCTTTTGAAGCAAGTCAATATCATCTACGTTATGATCTTTAACATGACAGCTCCTTGATGATAGATTATTTTCAAAGAGACACAATTGTTTATATACTACTTTACTGCATTGTTTTCTATTGAACATGATGTTGATTGATCATCTTAATACCATGCTGGTTCCACCCTTCCTGGTTATAATCTTCTTTGTCTGTAATAAATGAGATTATGAGTATATTTTTTTCTATTGACATGTTCAACTTCTTCCACCATCGAGCCTCCCTCTTTTTATCATAAAAATGTGTAATAACAACAAAATTTTGTTCGCAGATGGAGGATAGGGGGTCTCATTATGAGCCAGCCTACCATGTTCATAAGGCTGTAACAAAGTGACATTCCCATTATGGCCACCACACCAGGGTTATGATCCATTGGATAGCCCAATTATCCTTGGAACAAGAGGTCTCATCACGAGCCGACCTGATCACTTTTGCTACATCCCAGTGAATGGCAGTGTGGTTATCTGGTTACCACGCCAGCACACTGATCTCTTCTGTAGAACAACAATGTAACTCTCCATTTATAAATTGAGGATCCTAGCTCATATGGGTTAAAAAGCAACCCTGCCGAGGCTATAGACGCCTGCTGGCAGCAGAGGCTCTGCTTATGGTATTGAAGTTATATCTTATCGTCAATTATCACTATAATACCCTTTTCTTATTTTCTTCTTTTTATCAGAGAAGTTATTTCCTTAATTTTTTTCCTTGTTTTGAACCTTTATGCATGAGAAATTGTTTTATGATCAATCGCATCATTTTCAGCTAGAATACCATCAGCAAAGCATCTTTTTGGCATATTGCTGTCCTTTTTCTCTTTTTCATAACTTATCATCAATCCAAAGCATCCTATATCTTATTCATAACTATGTTTATACACTCTGCTCTCATTATAACCATAACTCTCGCCGTCCTATCATTGATATGTGTACTTTGCTTCATTTACTGCTATATTGTTCATTCCTGTGCCTTGCCGTCAGCATAACACCTTGCATAGGCTTTATGGTCATAGAATTCCTTTTCCAATTGGAGGGGGGAATGTATGCATTATGGGATTGCATGTGATATGATTACTGCACTCTGCCATAACTTGTTGATTTGACAAACTATTAGTATTTCATGTATACACAAGTTTTTTTGATTGAAATTTTTACATGCATTTTATCTGTTGCTATTCAAGACTAACACTATGAATTCAAGAACATTGTATGCAAAATAGAACTTTGTTTACAGGAGAACAACAAGTATGGGCAGAACTCTATTCACAGCATGATCACACTATTGCAACTAACAGAAGAGGCTCGAGCAACTGAACGTGAACAATTGATCAGACATGATGTGCTTGCTTGGATTCAACCTTTTGCATCACTTTTAGCATCAAATCTGCCTACATCAGCTTCAACAATTGCCAGTCCATATATGTCATTCCAAATTTTTCTTTTGGAGGTAAAACTTGAGGTAAAATAGCATAATTTTCTGATTTATTACGAATTTAGGAGAATTTCATGCAAATCCATTTTGAGCATTATTTATCATCCTTCAGTCCACATCTGTACCACTTCACATTTTTCAAGCGGCATATCATCTTTCAGTTTGGGGAAGTGTTGCTTTCATTCATTTCTTTCTTATGACCATCTCCTTCATCTTTTTTATCATCCATTGATATTCTTATTCACTCTCAACACCTCCCTTATTCCATGTTGTTTTACACCAAGCATAGAATTCAATAGATAGTAGCAACCACCTCAATTTGTTTTCCAGCATTGCATGAGGCCATGCTAATTTTCAGAGAGGGGGAGGAATTGCTACGCATGATGAATGTTTTCTATTTTCTTTCTCATTTAAAGCATACAATTTCCGTGCAGAAATTAATTTCCACATATTTTAAAATTATGAACTCAATTCTTGTGATTTCTAGATAACACAGACGTATCATTAAAATACATAAACCCAGATAATTTCAAGTTAAATTACTTCGTAAAATTTCAGAAATCATGCATTATCACCTACAACCATTTTGTTTATATCTCATGATCCGTGCATCAAAACGATCTAATTTTTGGATCATAGAGGCATTCATATATTACAAATTTACTTGCAACATTTCAACAAAAGTTGGTTTGTAGTTTTTGGGAAAATGTTTAATGAAGGTTGTTGTCACTTATATCATATTTTGCTGCAACTTCATTGTTATGCCTTCATCAATATTGCTAAAATTGAATATTCATTAAGTGAGGAAGAATTCATTTGTTCTATGAGCTGAGATGAACAAATTTTTTTGCTTGGTTAACACATGGGTTTTGTCTTTGGGTTGCATGAGGACATGCAACATATTCAGTTTTTGTTGCATGAGGACATGCAATATATTCGGTGTGGGGGTGTGTTGGGCCGTGAATACGACCACCTTTTTAACACTTATTTCATCCATTTTCACTTTTCTTTATCATGTTATTAATCACAGTTTATCATATAATTCTATTTTATAATGATTTATGTTCTTATGGATGAATAATATTTATCTTCCTTTATTTCTAATAAATTGATGATTATGCATGATTTTATCAATGACGGTTTCAATAAATTAGTTGTAACATTATTCACCATTTTTAACCTCCAAGATAATTTCTAGATTGAAGATTTGACTATTAAAAGTGCCAACTCAGAAATTCGCTGGAATAAGAAGTGACAGTTTTGCGGTTGAGATTCTGAGCAACTGAGGACGAATTTGGAAAATCTGGAACATGAGTTTTGTCCAGAACGGACCCAATTAACTTTATTGAAGAATGGTTTGCCCAAATTCGGCTTGTACTGAGAGAAACGCAGGGTTCTTTGAGCACGATTTTCTTAGATTTATTGTTTCGGCCATCCTCCAAATCTCAGCTGCAAAAACCAAATTCGCCTTGCTCTTGTTAAAATATGGATGGAAATATATCTTCTTGTTGATCAATTGGTTGGAAACAATCCAACTTTGTAATAGAATCATGTTGTAATTATCTCTATTGTAACTGCTCTCTGCTCTCGCTCTATTTAAATGAAAACAGAGATCAGAGATGGGGATGGCTAAGAGAATGGAGAATTGAGGATTTAGAATTAAGAATTCATGATAAGATAGGAGGAAGAAATGATTGTTTCATGCTGTAAGTCTCAAAGCTTCAGCTGTTGTAATGATTGCACCATTTAATGATTAATACATGATTTGGGAGTTGCTGTTCATTCTGTTCATCTGAAGTAACCCAGCAGCATCCGCTGGTGGCTAAGGGCCCAGCCTCTGGTGGAGTACGCTGCTGCTGCTGTATATTATCTTCTTGGTTTATGCGTGGTTTTTCTTATTAGCATTATTTGGTAATCTGATGTGTTTTGTAGTTTACATCACATGCTCTGTTATGTTTAATTTATTAAGGTTTCTAAAGACATAACTATTGTATTGACTCTGCATCGTATCACTGTTCTTTTAAGTGTTGATATAATACTGCTAGTCTTTACAAAATATTGTTGTTGTTTAATTACAAAGCCTCTATGTTGTGCACTTGTTCATTGACATTACGGAATTCATCTTGGGAGTTATGTTCTTTGCGATTGTTGGATCTATAAACAATGCTGTTCTATTTTGAAATGTAGTCGTACTATTTCTAACTGAGATTGATAACTGGATCAGATTACTATTAAGGTGTGCCGTGTGTATATATGGTTTTCAAGCGCTGTTCTATAATTCATCATTAATCAGTGCTGTTCCATTTTGGTGTGTTGTTCAATCCGTCCTTAAGAGTGAAGGATTGCCATTTGATTCCTGTAGGTCACGATTAGTGCATTTGATCTTATAGACTAAGTTGTTACTGCTTGTTAGACTTAGTTGCTGTTACAGTTTCTTGTTTGTTGTTCCATTTCAGGTTTGCTGTTCCATTTCTTATCTACCGTTCCATTTTCTGTTATTTGCGTTATTGATTGCTTTGGTGTGCAGAACGGTCTGAAACTGTAGTGGGCATTGGCATTTGCTGTCTAGTCCCCAGATTGATGATCTGTTCCTTGATTACTTTTGGTTACATCAGTTTCCAAAGGGATGAGTTATTGTTATTGGACCCTTGACTGATACATTGCTTATTTTTCCGAATGAATGATTTAAGTCTTAACGTGCTTTGCTGTAAGTAGATTTTCTTTCAAGCATTCATTTACTTTTGTATTTTAAGCATTATACTGCAAAACATTTCTCTCGACTAAATAGCCCCCTCAGACTGAGTACACTCTTGAAATAAAAAGTCGTCCCTGGGTTGACAATTAATGTGAAGGTAATTAAGAGTTAAAAAGACACCTTTTTATCGCTCGACAGCAACAACACCACTGACTACCATCTCTACGATGGGTTACTCTAAAGGCTGGATAAGCTATGTGTTCCTAAAGGTGAGCGACTACAGCATGTACATGATGGAAACAACACCATTGACTACCATCTCTACAATTGGTTACTCTAAAGGCTAGATAAGCTATGTGTTCCTAAAGGTGAGTGACTACAGCTAATTAGATAGGCTCACACCTCCAAGGTTGCAGGGAAAATTTGTGTAGGGAATGTTAGCTTCGTGGGAAAATGGCCCAAAAATGGATCCAAATATGCTCTTGAAGGTCTCCATAAACCAGCAAAATCATGCCAATGGATCCAAATTTGCTCCTAAAGTCTTCAAAATCTTCACTAAGATCATCCAAAGAGTGAAACCATCACATGCCGAGAGCCCTTGGAAGGGAGAAAAAACATTATCAGGAGGCTAAAACACTCCAAAAAAGTGAAGAATCAAAGTATTGCAAGCATAAACATGGCAACGCACAGCTGTCGTTAGATATGGCCGATCAACGGCCTAGATCTAAGTGGCTAATCGCATCGGCGGTGGCCATCAGAGGTAGTCGGAGTAGAGTCACAATAAGATCGGGCCGAGGGATATGCCGATCACCGATATCGACGATATTGCTATCAGCGGGGAGTATATGCCATGTTATATGAAGGACCCAGGGAGTGAGTGACGCGCGATTGCAATTTATCGCATCGCTATATCGCATTGGCACTATACCATGGGGTGGGGCCTATGCGCAGACATATGTGCAACCCAATGACCGGACCCGACGATATTATATATGAGATTTCATAAATTTTGAAGTCCGCGGGAAGGCCTGTTTTAAACACATTTTAATGTATTTCGTTATATAATGAAATACAAAGGGGAACAGGGCAGCGCCGATAGTGATGAAACCCATACCTTATGGGTTTCCGGAATGAAATTGTATAATCTTTCAAATCCACCAAAGTTGTTTTCTCCTGTTTTTCAGTGTTTTCACGTATTTCCAAAATACGCAGAGAAGGCGGGATTTTCACAGTAATGTTGTGTTTTATGTTCCTAACAGAAAGCAGTCACTGTCCACATTTTAAAGGGGTTTCATAGGCCCGAAGAGCCATTCCATGACAGAGCAGAGGCCGAATCAACGACATAGCAGTATTGGAGTAGACAACGTAGCTAGCCCGAAACAGAAATATCATGGAGAAGCACAACGCATCAATAGCCCAACACAGCTCATCAAAACAAAAATTATAGGGCATCTCTGGCACGAGAGAGCTCCCAGACAACACAACAAACTATCCAAAATATCTGAATGTGGTTATTATTCTGTGAGAAGAAGAAACCTTCGAGCCATGCTTTCCCATTTAGGGAATCAACCAGTTAACAAGGCAGATCAAATAGATTAAGGCTCAAGCCTCAAAAGACTCAGCATCATTGTAAAGAGCTATAAATAGTTGAAAGTAAGATGTAATACGGGTTCAACTTCTGGAGATTGTTCCTCCTCTGTTCCTTCAAGCTTCTCATCTTCATTCTAGCAATATAAGCTTCTTTTGCTATTATATGTTCAATGTCCATTCTCTTTGCCATTCTATTCTTGCACTTGAATAGGTTATTCAGGTTTTCTGCTGTATCTAATGCCAGATAATTGTCATCTTATCTCTACATTGATAAATTAGATTTGCAAGTCTCATTTACTTCCTGTAGCTAGCCATTCATATGTGTTTATGTATGCAATCTACTGGTATAGTCAGTATTCTTCATTTATCCATTGAATCTATAAATTATTGAGCATTAGTGGTCTACAGCCTTGTATTGGTGAGAGTGTTCATGCATGTTTTGAGTGAGAATAGAGCTGAAATGGTTATCTAACTTGATCCAAACCATCATCCATTCCAATAGTTTTGAGAACAATATTGAAGATTATATGTTACCAGGCATCTCCAAGCTGCAACCTAGGAGAGTTTCCTGGAGTGATAACATAATTGGCGCCATTGCCAGGGAGAGGAAACTGAAGCTCAGCTTCCCTGGGAAACGACATAGATCCAGCTTTGATGATAGACAAAGTCTGGGCACTTTTTTGGTTGTAATCATCTATCTGGCGACTCTACTGGAAGCCGAACCTCTTGGCGACTCCACTTCATAGTTCTAGCTCAGTTTGTGAGGCATACTCAAAGAAATCCTCAAAAGTCACAAGCTAACCCAGTACCTGACCCTCAAAAAGTCATCAAAGAAAGAAAGGTATTGCAGAAAGGAGCATCAGATTCAGGTAAACCTAAATAATCTCCTGTATCTCTTCAAGAAAGGCATGTAATAGAACAAATACATGTTGAGATTATAGCATCTAATACTAGCAGCGAAGAAAAACTCTTAGAGATTCATAAAGCTCCTTATTCTTTAGGTTTTCCTTTTGTTGTATGCCCAAAGGAAACCTCACTTCCTATCCATCATACTCCTTTAGTCTTATTAATCACTCCTCAGCCCTCTATCATTCAGATTGCCAATACTCTTTTAGCCACCACAGCTATGGCAGGTCCACAAGTACCTACCAAAATGGAAAGAATCATAGCTTCTAGGTATGGACCTCTAATATTGCCCACTCCTTTGAATGACGGGCGCATACAGAGCTGAGTTGCGTGATGCTGCATGTCCTAATAGATTTTGATTCCTGGAAAACCTCTTTCGAGAGAGGTGAGGTGGTCCGGTTAGGTGTTCGGCATTTGAAATGGATTGATAACTAATTTAGTCCGCTGATGATGCTGGCCGGAAGCAGCGGAAAGGGAGTGCAATAGAAAGAAATCCGATGCGAACAATCAGTCGAAGGATGCGTAAACAGGCTCGACCATAAGGGAGAGGAATTTCTTGCTTGACCCTCCGGGGGAAAGGAGCGAAGCTGCGGGTAAGATTCTCAGGGTCTAATCTGACCGGAAATACGCTCTCCTTAGCAGTCGATCCCCTGCCGGTCCTCACCCATCGGAATGGAGAATATCAGAAATATAGGCCTAAGTTCACTGGGACTGAAGGTGTTACTGTTGAAGAACATCTTGAGTCATTCTATGGCTATGCTGATAATCTTGACATTAGTGAAGATGATGTCTGGATGAGAGTCTTTGTCCAAAGCCTAGATGGAGAGGCTAGAAAATGGTTCAGGGAACTGACCCCAAGATCAATAGCAGATATTGAGGCTTTAGATGATGCATTTCTAAAGCATTAGGAGGATAAGAAGGATCTCCTTTACTACCACACTGAGTTTGGGAACTTAAAGAGGGAAAATGGTGAGTTGTTGTTTGATTTTAATAAGAGGTTTAACCGTATGTACAACAAGATACCAGCTGAAGTAAAACCCACTACTACCTCTGCTAAACTCACTTATGCCAGTGCTTTTGATTCTGACTTCTACCTATTATTGAGGGAGAGGCGATGTGCTACTTGGCTAACATGCAGGATGCAGCCTTGGAAGTGGAATCAAACATCATGGTTGCAGAGAAGCTCAAGGGAAATGTTGATAGAAGAGGACAGAGGGGTGAGTCTTCATCATCCTCTAATCCTAAGATAGATAAAATGACCAAAATGATAGAGTCATTAGCCTCTGAAATCTCCAAATTAAAGGTTGAGCAGCACCCGGGGAAACGAAGAGTGCCTAATACCTTTGCTCCTAGAAATGCAAATCCAAATCCATATAGAAGAACTAATGAGAAGTTGCATATTTTGCAAAGAAACAATGAAGACCAATGGGTGAAGGCTCCTTTTCAAAATGCAGTCATGGAAGAAGAGCAGTTTGAAGAAGATGATGAGATCCATTGTCTGGAAGACAAAGGCAATGCTTACTTTTTGACCTCAGTTGCCTATGAAAAGTCATTATTCAATTACCAGATTAGCTAAGAATGGGATGGTGAAGCTATTCTACAAATTGTAGATCAACAAAGATATAATTTGAGGTCAAAGATAAATAATACCAAGGATACTCCTGTTCAAAGAGCTACTGCACCTGCAATATAGCAAGCTAATAACCAAAAACAACCGGCAGTTGATCCCATCATCCTAAAAGCTCCAGCTCATGAGGTAAGAGGCCTTGACAAGTCTCCTTCTCCTTTTAGTTTTCAGTCAGAAATTAAGAAGCTAAGAATACCTATGCCTCTGATTGATCTGGTGAAGAATGAGTCCTTCAAAAGATCCATCCTCGAGGCCTTTGAGCCTAAAGCCATCCAAGCCTCCACTCACTATGTAAATTTGCAAGATGACATGCCAACTGTTATTCTTAGCCCAATGATTGAAAATTGTGAAGACAACTCCCCATAATTCTATGTCTCTCTGACTATTCATGAAAAAATCCTTCACAACTGCCTTTTGGACACTAGAGCCAGCCATAATCTAATGCCCAAGGTTTTCATGGATGAGTTGGGTCTTGACATCACCAAGCCTTATCATGACTTGTTCTCTTTTGACTCTAGAAAAGTGAAATGCCTAAGATTAATCAAGGACCTAGCCATCACTTTGTCTCAGCTGCCTATGAAAAGTATGATGATGGATATTGTGGTGGCAGATGTACCCCCCAAGTTTGGCATGTTACTTTCCAGAGGTTGGATCAAGAGATTAGGTGGATCATTACAAAATGATCTGTCCTATGCTACTGTCCCAGTTTTCAGAGGTGAGAGCAAGAGATTATACAGAGAAGCTCAGCTGGCTTATATAATCAGCGATGAAAAGAATCCCACCAATCATCCCATATATGCTATCGACACTGATTTTGGAGCTTGTATTCTTCATATTGAAGAATCCCAGTTGGCCTCCACACAGCTCAAGAAACCAGTTTGCCAGATCGTAGAGGAAGAAAACCCACAAATTTGGGATATGTTCTTTGATGGGGCTTGCTCTAAAGAAGCTGCAGGGGCAGGTGTAGTCCTTGTGTCCCCAACACAGGAATACATTCATTTATCTTTCAAATTAACCTTTCAAGTCACAAACAACATAGCAGAGTATGAAGCTTTGATTCTGGGCTTAAGCGCTACTAAAGAAATGGGTATCAAAGGCCTAAAAGTGTTTGGAGATGCAGACCTCATTATTCAACAGGTAAATAAAACTTTCCAAGCTAAGCATCCAAGGCTAAAAGCATACAGAGATGAGGTATGGAGGCTCAAGGATTATTTTATTAATTTCATCATTTCTTGTATCCCAAGAATGAAGAACCAGCTTGCCGACTCCCTTGTTGTGTCTGCTAGCACATTTATTCGTCCTTTGCCTCCTAAATTGACATATGAAGTTTAGGTAAAATATAGACTGTCTTTGCCTGAAGGTGTCAAATATTGGAGAGTGTTTGAAGATGATGAGGAAATTAACAGGTTTTTACAAGTTGTTGAGGAATTTACTGAAATGCACATCGACCAAGAAAATGAAACCATGGAAGAATGCGGTTAGTCTAAGCTAAAAAATGAGGTCGGACGAGGAAGCATCGTCCAACTGCCTAATAATCATATACCAAAAGGATTGGTGCCTCTAGAGAAACTATTTGATCATAACGATGTGCCTTATAAGCCTCCCAAAACAGAAAATAATTCTACTGTTTGTAAGCATAATATAAGAAGCCCAGCCCATCCGAAATCCATCAATTTGTCCACTCATTTGTCTTCTACCCAGAATTACAAGTATTGCACCCTCATGAAGCAATTCGTTGATATTTTTTCCTGGGAATACATTGATCTTAAAACCTATGATACAAGCATCATTCAGCATAAGATTCCACTGGAAAAGAACACCACCCCTTTTAAGCAGAAATTGAGACCTATCAGCCCTCTCTTATTGCCTTTGATTGAGAAAGAAATCAAGAAGCTGTTGGATGCCAAAATCATAGTCCCCCTAAGGTATTCAAAGTGGATAGCTAACCTTGTGGTAGTAAGAAAGAAAAATGGAGAAATCAAGCTCTGTGTTGACTTCAGAAATCTGAACAAGTGCTCTGAAAAAGATAACTACCCCCTGCCTAAGACGGAACACTTGTTGCAAAGAGTTTCAGGGGCCAGAGTCATGTCTTTCTTAGATGGATTTTCAGGTTACAATTAGGTTGTTGTACACCTATAAGATCAAGAAAAGACCGCCTTCACTACTCCTTGGGGCACTTTCTTGTACTCCAAGATGCCTTTCGAATTGATGAATTCTGGGGCTACTTTTCAAAGGGCCATGGACATAGCCTTTGTGGGAGAGAAGGACAAGTTTTTCCTTCTTTATCTTGATGAAATAACAGTCTTCTCCAGCAGTCACAAAGACCATTTGCAGCATTTGAAGAAGGTCTTCCTAAAGTGTAGACAGTTTGGAATTTCGGTGAACACAAAGAAGTCACAGTTTTCTCTAGAAGAAGGCAAACTTCTGGGACATATTATTTTTGCTGAAGGTGTGAAGATTGATCTAGCAAGGGTTCAAGCAATTAAGAAATTTTCCATCCCAAGGTCAAAAAGGGACATTCAATCCTTCCTGGGCAAGATTAACTTTGTAAGGAGGTTCATTCCAAACTTTGCAGAGCTAGTGAAGCACATCACTTCCATGCTGAAGAAAGGATCAAAAATAAAATGGACAGATGCTTCAAGAATCTCTTTTGAAGCCATCAAGCAAGCTATCATGGAAGCTCCCACTCTAATCAGCCCAGATTACACTAAGGAGTTTTGTATCTTCTCTTTTGCCTCTTATGATACACTTGCAGTAGATCTGTTGCAGAAAAATGATGAAGGCATAGAGCATCCTGTGGCCTTTTTCAGCAAAACTCTAAGAGATGATGAACTAAGGTATGACCTTATTGAAAAACAAGCTTATGCTCTCATAAAATATTTAAAGGCATTTAGAATTTATATTTTGCATTCCAAAGTGGTTGCATATGTACCTTCAGCCTCAGTAAAAGATGTCTTAACTCAGCCTGATATTCATGGAAAGAAAGCTAAATGGATTGCAAAATTCATAGAGTTTAACATAGAGGTGAAGCCCACTAAGCTTGTCAAAGGCCAGGGCTTGGCTAAACTTATGGCTGAAGAAAATTGCAGCTTGTTAGACATAAATTCCATGGGTCTAAATTCAGATGATGAGCAAACAAAGGGAGCAGCAGAAGAACAAAAGCAAAAGTAGTCTCTGGCTGAAAATCTAGCCACCTGTGAATGGTATTCCAGCATAGTTCATTTTTGCAAAAGCTAGAAGTCCCTCCAAGGCTTAGTTCAAGTCAAGCCCGGGCCATTAAACTCAGATCTGCCAAATTCTACATTAATAAAAATTTTCTTTATTGGAAAGACCCATCAGGAATCCTCTTGAGATGTCTAGATAAAGAAAAATCTGTGGAAGTCATACACCAGTTTTATTCTAGCATCTGTGGAGGGCATCATTATTGGAAAACCACAACCCACAAAATCTTGAGGGCTAGATATTATTGGCCTACTTTGTTCTCTGATGTGTTTTCTTTTGTGAAAGCTTGTGACAAGTGTCAGAGGTTTGTAGGAAGACAGCAGCTAAAATCTCTGCCCTTGAAGCCATTACATGTCAATGGTCCCTTCCAATAGTGGGGCTTGGACTTTATAGGTGAGATCAACCCACATTCCAATGGCCAACACAAATGGATCTTCATAGCCACTGATTATTTCACCAAGTGGATTGAGACTATACCCACTAAGAATGCCAATCATCAAGTTGTCATAAAGTTCTTGAATGAGAATATTTTTGCTAGATTTGGTTGCCCAACCAAACTAGTAATTGATAATGCAGCAGCTTTCAAGGCAAAAGAATTGGTGGACATGACTGAATCCATGGGCATTCAAGTGGTGCATTCTAACTCATATTATCCTCAAGGCAATGGCCTGGTAGAATCATCTAATAAGAGTTTGGTAAGGGTAATCAAAAAACTCTTAGAGGACAACAAAAAGAGCTGGGATTCCAAGTTGAAGTTTGAACTATCGACTGACAGAGCTACCATCAAAAAAATCCATAGGGAATTCTGCATTTAAACTGGTTTATGGTGCTGATGATGTTTTCCCTATCCAGCTGATTCTCCCTGTGGCTAAATTCTTGCAAGAAGAATAAGATCAAGAGAATGACATGGTAAGAAGAATCGATAACCTGGTCAAACTACAGCAGATCAAAGAGCAGCTGGTTGAGAAGTCAAAGGCTCATCATAAGAAAATCAAAGAAACCTTTGACAGGAAGGAAAAAATGGACAATTTCCAAGTTGGTGACTGGGTGCTTATATGGGATGCATTTAAGGAAAAGAAAGGTAATCATGGCAAGTTTGACTCCTTATGGACAGGTCCGTTTGTCATCGCTCAAATTCAACAGAAAAATACATTCATTCTGCACAGTCTGGAAGGAGGAGATACTTTTGGTAGCCCAGTAAATGGGCGGTTCTTGAAACTTTATTTCGTTTAAGGCTTTAAAGCCTTGTCATTGTAAATATGTTTTTCCAATTTTTATTTCATTACAAAATAGACTCCATGCCCAATGGAACACTAGAAGGAAGATTTGATTTTTGTTTTACAGGAAAGGCATTGATCTGTGATCCTTGAAACCTCACAGGGAGGATTTCATCCCCAGAAGGAGCCAATGTTAGCCTTGTGGGCAAATGGCCCAAAAATGGATCCAAATATGCTCTTGAAGGTCTCCATAAACCAGCAAAATCATGCCAATGGATCCAAATTTGCTCTTAAAGTCTTCAAAATCTTCACTAAGATCATCCAAAGAGCGAAACCATCACATGCCGAGAGCCCTTGGAAGGGCGGAAAAGCACTATTGGGAAGCTAAAACACTCCAAAACAGTGAAGAAACAAAGTATTGCAAGCATAAACATGTCAACGCACAACTGTCGTTAGATCTGGCCAATCAACGCCCGAGATCTAAGGGGCTAATCACATCGGCAGTGGCCATCGGAGGTAGTGGGAGTAGAGTCGCGATGAGATCGAGCAAAATGATATGCTGATCATCGATATCGGCAATATCGCTATCGGTGGGTAGCATATGCCATGTTATATGAAGGACCTGGGGAGTGAGCGACGGGCGATTGTGATTTATCGCATCGTTATATCACATCGGCACTATACAATTGGGCGGGGCCTATGCACAGACATATGTGCAACTTGATGACCAGACCGGACGACATTATATATGAGATCTCATAAATTTTGAAGTCCGCAGGAAGGCCTATTTTAAACGCATTTTAATGTATTTCGTTATATAACAAAATACAAAGGGGAATAGGGCAGCGCCAATAGCGATGAAACCTGGACCTGATGGGTTTTTGGAATGAAATTGTATAATATTTCAAATCCACCAAAGCCATTTTTTCCTTTTTTCAGTGTTTTCACGTATTTCCAAAATACATAGAGAAGGCGGGATTTTCACAGTAATGTTGTGTTTTCTATTCATAATAGAAAGCAGTCACTGTTCGCACTTTAAAGGGGTTTCATAGGCCCAAAGAGCCATTCCACCACAGAGCAAAAGCCGAATCAACGACAAAGCAGTCATGGAGAAGACAGCGCAGCTAGCCCGAAATAGAAATATCATGGAGAAGCACAGCGCATCAATAACCCAAAACAACTCATCAAAACAAACATTATGGGGCATCTCAGGCATGAGAGAGCTCCTAGACAGAGCAATAAGCTATCCAAAATATCTGAATGTGGTTATTCTTCTGTCAGAAGAAGAAACCTCCGAGCCATGCTTGCATATTCAGGGAACCAATCAGTTAACAAGGCAGATCAGATAAATTAAAACTCAAGCCTCAGAAGACTCAACATCATTGTAAAGAGCTATAAATAGCTGAAAGTAAGATGTAATATGGGTTCAACTTCTGGAGATTGTTCCTCCTCTGTTCCTTCAAGCTTCTCATCTTCATTCTAGTAATATAAACTTATGTTTCTATTATATGTTCAATGTCCATTCTCTTTTTCATTCTATGCTTGCACTTGAATAGGTTATTCAGGTTTTCTGCTGTGTCTAATGCCAGATAACTATCATCTTATCTTTGCATTGATAAATTAGATTTGCAAGTCTCATCTACTTCCTGTAGTTTGCCATTCATATGTGTTTATGTATGCAATCTGCTGGTACAGTCAGTATTCTCCATTTATCCATTGAATCTATAAATTATTGAGCATTAGTGTCTAAAGCCTTGTATTGGTGAAAGTGTTTGTGCATGTTTTGAGTGAGAATAGAGCTGAAATGGTTATCTGACTTGATCCAAACCATCATCCATTCCAATAGTTTTGAGGACAATATTGAAGATTATATGTTACCAGGCATCTCCGAGCTGCAACCTAGGAGAGTTTCCTAGAGTGATAACAGGGAACATTGTGGCTAGCTTGCATAGGTATTTGTATTGGCCCAAGATGAAAAATTAGGTAGCTAGGTTCATAAGTGGATGCATGCTCTGTTTTACTAGAATTCCTAGAAATATGAAATAGGGTCGATGTCATCCTTTACCAATACCCACTCATCCTTGGTAAAGAATTTCCACGGAATTTATGGGAGGTTTACTCACAACTAGGAAGGGACATGAATACATGTTCGTGGCAGTTGATAGGTTCAGCAAGATGTGTGTTTTGATGCCCTCTAAAAAGACCATCAGTGGGAAATAAGCAATAAACTTTTTCTTTGGACAAGTCTGGGTGCACTTTGGGATACCAAGGAGCATCATTGCAGACAGGGATACAATATTTCTCAGTGCATTCTGGGCTATATTGTGGGAGAAGATGGACATAAAGTTAAAGAGATCTGAATCATTCAATCCATAGATAGATGGGAAGACAAAGGTAGACAATAGGAATTTGGTGCAACGTCTACAGGGATACAAACAGAAGAATTTGAAGACATGGGATGAAATTCTGGTATATATACAACACTCTTACAACAAAGAAGTCCACACTTCTACATGAAAGTCCCCATTTGAAACTTGTTTTGGATATTTTCCACCTTCACCTTTCGATATTGCATATGGGCAGTGTTATCACTCCATAATTTTTTAGGCTGCAGAGTAAATCATAGAGGTAACCTTAGAACCACTTTGGAAACTGGGAATCCAGCCCTTCCTATTTTGGATAGGGATCTTTCTATATGATTTAGCTTTGTTTTACTGATGATATTAGGCCAATTATCATGTTCAGGTTACTTGATGATGATGTAGAATCCTCAGTTGTCGTTGCAATATAAATTGGTATACCTATGACTGTATTCATAGCTAATTGTGCAGCACCTTCTTTTCCTTTCAGTAACTTTTCTATTTTCTCTTCCATCTCCTTAATCCGTACATTTTTCTCAGTGATGAGTTTGAGCATGTCTTCTTTATCCTGCTCATTTTCTTCTATCTCTCTTGCTTGTGGATCCTCTGTAGATGGTAATTTAAGTTACTTTCTAAGTGTTTCTATATCTGTATTATTTTTCTTCAAAATTTATTTTACTGCTTTGACATCACTGGGATCGTAACCCAGTTTGATCACCAGGTCTTCTAATGATTTGATTTTGTTGTCTTTTTCTAATGAGAATATTTTCTCCATATTTAATGTGATTAGACGTTGCTGAGTGATGTCCTTAACTTTGAAGTTGTCATAGAAGTGTTGGTCATCATGGAGAAAAAAGTTTCTCCAGACTGTCTATGCATGTCCATTTGATCTATAGGATGTATCTTCTTTGCATCAAATGAAAAAATAGTCTTCTTGTAATCTGAAGGGGACTTTGGGAATGGCACTTGAGCTTGTAAAAATTCCATCTGCATTCTTCCTTTCTCACTGTCAAATGTTGTTAATAGTCTATGTTGGGAAGTAGAGGTCTGTTTCCAAAACTGAGCATATGTGTCGGCCTTGAGTGATTCATTCTTCTGTTTGATTTTCAGAAATTTATTGAAGATGTTTGGCTCATCTTGATTATCTCCCAATTCTGTTGACTGCACTAATTCTGAAGGATCCTGTGAGGTCGAGGAGGATGGAGTTGCAGAGAAAATATCCTTTGACCCTATTGAGACTTGTGAACCAATCATGACAATGGTTTCCTGCCCTTATTCATGCTGAATGGTCACTGTTTTAGGGTCAGTTTTCTTCCTTTTTTGATAAATAATGAATTCCTTACTGAATTCTGTAACAGGTGAAGATATTTCTTCCCTTTTCCTTTTGTCTTGCTTCTCTTGAGGTGCTAAAGTTTTGGAGGCGGCTGTTGATAGAGTCAGCTCCTCTGCTTCTTGTAGTGTGTGTTCCTACCACTCGTCTTGATTCATGAATTTATCAATCTCTGGTCTGGGGGTATGATTATAAGGTGTGATTTTGTGCTTCACCCTTAAATTATAAATTACACTAAAGGGGTCATATGACTAGGTAAAACATGGGTGGAAATTCATTTGTTTGAGGACTGAATTTGCCTCATTCCCTACAAGTTTGCTATTACATATAAAAGGTCCCACTTGTGAATTAATTTTAAATTGTGATCTTCTTTTACGTAAAACAAAGTGGAGTTATTCCATGTTAATCATTTTCATAATATGTTTCAAAGAAAAGATCCTCATTAGAACATATTTGGGCATCTTATATGTGGGTAGTTTACACCTATATACTCTTATTTTTGTATAGCTTTGGTAGAGATACCAATCTCCAGTTTTGGTCTGCTCACTTAGGTGAAAAATCCTCTTAATTTCTGAACTAATCCTTGGCTCAATCTGACTGTTGAGAAGCCCTGTAGCTATATGAATAAACCTGTCTATGAAATATGTAAAACTGAACTCTATTGAATTTCTTCTCACCAATGAGGTCCACTCTATTACTGATTGATTGACTCCTTGATCATTTTTCTTTTGCAATGCTATTGGAAATTTGTCACCTTGCTAAAAAAGGAACATGTAAACTAATACAAATGGATACTTGAACATGCCTTCGGTAGTGATCTTCATCAATTGTTCATGCATATTATCAGCCAAAAAGTGACTAAAATTAAACATGAATGTTGGCTTATGCTCCTTAGAAAAAATGGAAAGAAAGCCTAGAATAGTCTCATCCATGCACTGGTCTCACTGGTACCCTAAAAGGCAAGACACTAAAGAGATGATTTGTTTATTTTTTTCTGGGAACATGGAAGCCGGATAGGGGGGACTTTTCTTGGGAAGTTGAGCATCTTCTCAGAGGAAAATCTCAAAGATTTTTTCTCTTTGAGGGAAAGTAAGTTTATGATAGAGATCCATTAGAGAAGCTGCAGAGAACGGACTGAGATAATCATTTCCAAGAATTAACAACATTTGATTTATGGTTTATCCATTGTAGGCCACGATGGTTCTCTGAACTGGAATATATTTAGCTTAACACCATATGATGAAATGAGGAAAATGGTGGACCTGTGGAAACATAAACATGGGCAATAGGGTTTCCCAGAGATTGATGTCATCCCCCTAGTCCAGATAAGTTTACTTCAACTAGTGGTGCAATTTGAACAAGTTGAATTCACACTCAGTATCAAAAATTTTGTAATACCGGTCTGCCAGGGGTAAATGATCAAGGTCCAGGGTGGCAGAGGACATATGGTTTTCCTCGCTTGGTTTAGGATTGGTAGATTCCCCTTTCCCTTGGTTGCCATGTCTGTAAATTGTGTAAAAAAAAAGGAGAGGACAAAGACTCGATCTGAACGCTACCTAGTTGGGTGATTTTAGCCCTGAATTGCAAGAAATCACAGGCGTTGGTAGTCGACGTGAAATGAAAAATCTGAGAACATTATGTGTAAATCAAACAAACAACAGTGCAAGGAGGACTGCTTGGGTTTACCAGGGTTTATTTATGGCGATCTAAGTGGTGGTTGTTTCGCGTAGATCAGTTACAGAACGGGTGGATTAGGGAATAAATGATTAAATGGTTAATCACAATGGGAAAATGTAACCGGTTTATTATGTGACAGATAGGTTGATAGGAAAATGAGGGAGAGATAGGTGGCGTGATGATGGGAGCAGAACGTAGGATACAAAAGTTGACATGCTAGACCGTTTGTGGGAGTGGAGGAGAGAGGCAGTTTTTGGAAGGGGGGATGGTGGTGTGTGGTTTTAGGTGAGGGGGCTGTAAAGTCACTAGCGGTCACCACGTATCATGGGGCCTGGGGATTTGTTTACTACTTTTGAGATCCCTCCCCCCCCATTGATAATGGTGGGATGGACTGGGGGGGGCGAAAACGATCCCCCTTCATTGATCCGCGTAGGGCAGATTGCGGTCGTTGAATCATGCACCCACTATAGCACACCACAACAAATCATTTTTGTCATTTTTTGACTTTATAAAAAAACACCATCTCTAGTGCTAAGCCCCTTATTAAAAATCATTAATCGTGTTTAAATGACACGATTAATTATTATAAGTAGGATTACTATTCTAAAACACATCTAATTAACCCTAAGGGCACATTTTGTCTAGCAAGCCCCTTATTTTATTTTTCCTATTTAAAATAATATGAAATTTTATTGAAATACTTAATCCAACTTTAGCCAAGTTTAGATAGTTTGGCTAACTTTTCTCTAATCTAACTAACCATTTCAACTAATATTAAGCTAGATGGTTGATTTATTTCCCTAACCTAACCTATTTGATCAAATTTAATCATGATTAATTTCTAAGTGGCATTTAAACAAGTTTCACACTTATATACAAACATTTCTAAATTAAGGTCTTCATGTATTTTCTACTTTTTCTGGTGGCATTTGGACTTGCTCACCTAGGGGGACATTTTTCAAATAAATTTTTTTCTTTTGTCTTGTATTTTATTTGTTTTTTCTTTTTTCTTTTCTTTCCTTTCTTTTTTTCCCAAGGAAAAATCATAATCTTCCATTAATTTGAAAAATTACATATAGTAGATGCCATTGGCATATGCATAACTGCTGGCCAAAGCCAGTTCAAAGGTTTGTCAAAAATAATAAGTTTGTCGAATCCATACCAAAAGAGAGTTGTACATATTCACCTCAAAGGGTGATTCGTGTCTAGCATGTAGATACAAATTTAAAAACATAAATATATACATATAATGATATTGTGTATCAGCAGAAAAATAAACCCATCAAAATTTAGGCCCTGTCCACCCGAGGATATGCTCTGTCTATGTATGGTCGGTGGTAGTATTGATATTGTTCTGCTCCATGTTGTTCCTGTATCATCCACAAGCCTCTGGGTTGTGTCGAGGCCGCCTTGGATAATTTGTCAGCAACCTCGTTATGTTCCCTGTAAATGTGTTGACAGATGATAGTGTTAAATTGGGCCTTGAAAACCACAATCTCATCTAGAATGTTTCTAAGTGTATGAGCATGACAATTATTTATATTGTTGAACCTTTTTATGATGATTTTGGAGTATCCAAATACTTGTATATTATTGCATCAGTGTGCCAGTGAAAAATGCAATAGGTGTCTAAGTGTAATCCATTCTGCAAAATTGTTTGTTCCCTCCCCCAAACCCATCTTAATTTGGTAATGATGTTGTTCAGATAGGTGTAATAGGATACCACCCCCACATCCATGAGATTAGGCTGCTCCATCAAAGTATTCCCACGGGATGGATCGATTAATAGTTTCGGTGGTATGTGGTCGTGATGTAGTAGTCTGTGGTTCCTCGGGGATTTCATGATAGGTGAAAATGATCTTTGTTGTTATGAGTGGCCAATGTGCTGGAGATCCTTTGAAAATGATATCATTTTTGGTCAGCCAGATCTTCCAGCAAATGAGGATAAGTAAGCGCTGAGTCTTGTTATCATGTTTCTCAACATTCCAATTGTTCCATGCTTCAGTGATCAAGAGGTCATGCCATCTGCTCTGCTTGGAGAGGAGGTGTATTACTTGTTGCCACAGTTGAACATTGAATGGGCATAATAAAAATAGGTGTTCATTAGTCTCCTCCGCCTGTGTACAGAGGACACACCAATGCGGCCCATAGTAAGATCTACACATAATATCTTCTCCAGTAGGTGTCTTGTTGTTGAGCACATTCCACATAAAGGGTCTAGCTTGTGGAGGTGATTTGAGCTTCTAGATTTTTCGTTACTAGTCCAGAAGAACAGGTGGTTTACGGTCTAAGAGGAGGTTTGGATAGCCTACTTTGGGTTAGTATTTCCCGTGTTCAGTCGGGGTCCATATGAGCTCGTCGGGTCCCTCCTTGATGCGTACATGTGCTTCATTAAGGGCATTTATATATCCTTCCTAACTCTGGTGCCAGTGATCGGGAATGCTCAGGTGTCGTGTAGATAACTAGTCTTGTTCAAATATGGAGTTGTTCTGCATGTCTACAATCTAACCGATCACCTTAAAGTGCCTCTGGTTTAGGAAATATATGAGTTTTGGAGGTAGCTGGTGCATGTTTCCCCCACCGGACCATGGATCCATGCCTATTCGGGCCATATTTCCTTCATTGATTTTCTAAGCAAGACCCTCTCTGATGTTGGGCACAGAATGAAGTATAGTTTTCCAAACAATAGATATCACTGTGTGAGGCCAGGTTGGGATGCGAATCCAGTCCATGAGATGTTGTGGCCAGATTTATTTGTGGTATGTGACTTTGGTCTAGATGTTCTGTGAAGTGAGCAAGGACCATCCCATCTTAGATGCTAATGCATGAGCAAATGCAAAGAGGTCTTTTAAGCCCAAACCACCCCATTTTTTTGGTAGAGCGATCTGCTTCCATCCAACCCATGCATAGGGCTTGCCCTCTTTATATCCATTCCAAAGGAATCTGCAACAAATATTCTGTATGTAGGCAAGAATTCCTTTAGGGATCCAAGCCAACGTCATCTAGTATACAGGGGTGGCTTCCAAGACATATTTTATGAGGAAAATGCGACCTTCCCTTGAAAGGAAACAACGATTCCAGTTTTTCAACCTATTCTCAATCTTAATTACAAGCCAAATCCAATCTGCAATGTGATAGCAGTGAGGTTTGAGCTAGAACCTCAGGTATTTGAGACCATCCTCTAGGTGATGCTGCTGGAATGGAAATAATTGATGTGCAATTCTGGCTTCCTGGGGGGGAAGTATATGAGAGGGTGATGGTGGATTTGGTATGATTGGCTTCCATGCCGATGGCCTTAGCAAAGAGTTTGAGAATGTCATGGAAAGTAGATGAGTCCCACTGGATGCCATCGAGAAAAATGAGGACATCATCAACAAAAAGAAGATGGGTGAAGTGGCAGAGGTCATTCATTTGTATCCCATGTAATCGACCCTTCCTCTTGACTATTGCAATGAGTCTACTGAGGCCCTCCATAACAATCAGGAAGAGAGGTGGGGAAAGAGAGCATCCTTGCCGAAGGCCTCTCTCAGCATGAAAAAAATGCGAGGAAGAGCCATTAATGAGGACACTGAAGGATGTTGAGTTGATGTAGCACATGATCCAGTTAATGAAGGGAGGGGGAAAGCTCAGATGGGTGAGGATCATTTTGATATAAAGCCGGCTGACCTTATCAAATGCTTTGGCAAGATCAATTTTGAGAATGGATCCTTTAATATTTTTGTGCATGATAGAGTGGAGGGCTTCTTGTGCGGTTCCAACAACTTCATGTATTTGTCTGTTATGAAGGAAAGCAAATTGTTCCGAGGAGATGTGGCGAGACAGGATGGGTCAGAGCTAATTTAAAATGATCATGGATATGATTTTGTACAAGAAATTACATAGGGAGATAGGGGGAAAGTCATTGAAGGATGTGGGGGAGTCAGATTTAGGGATTAATGCAATGAATGTAGAGTTAATGGCCTCATACATATGCCCAGTAGATCTGCATTCTTCCACCACCTTAAGCATATCAAGTCCAATGAGTTCATAGAAGGCAAGGAAGAATTCGATAGTCCATCCATTCAGGCATGGACTCTTGTCTTTCTTGAACCATTTCAGCGTTCCTTCTAGCTCCGCCTGTGTGACCGGGGAAATGAGATCCTCGATTGAGTCCTCATCCACAAATCTGGGGAAGTGTCTTGCAATTTGGACAATTTCAGCAATGGTTGCCTCTCGGGGGGCCATGAAGAGATGTCTGAAGTGTGAATTCCCCAGATGTGAGAGTTGTATGAAGGTAGTTGCCATGCTTCCATCGTCCATAGGCATATTCCAGATAGTATTGGAGATTTTCCTTCCTTTTGCATAATTTTGGAAAAACTTTGTGTTTTCATCCCATGCTTGTAACCATATTTCTCAGCTTCAGAGTCGCCAAGTTTCTTCCTGTTCCTTTAGTATTTTGGCTTTCTGATTTTCCAGTTCGATTAGCTGGGCCTTGGCATCAATAGTTGCAAAACCTCTGTTCTGGTCATCTTGTAAAGATGCCAGATATTTCTCCACTACAATGAGGGTATTGTCATCCCTTTCAATTTTTTCCTTAGCCCATTTAATAGACTTTTTTTTAGCATTGTGAGGTTGGAGCAGAACCCTTCTACCCAAGTTCTGCCTCTGGATTACGGATGGAGTCGCCAACAATCATTAACCATTTGGATGTAGGATGGGTCTTTTTACCATGTGGAGTTGAATTTGAAAGGTGCCCTTGGTTTTTTTTTGTGGACCCCAGATCTCCATGAATATGGGGGAGTAGGTAAAAATCCCGCTTGATCCCACCCATTCTCTATAAACGGATAGCTTTTGAATCAGAGAGTCCTTGATCAGGAATCTGTCCAGCCTCCTAGCCAATGCTGCTTCACCTACTCTTTGATTTCTCCAAGTGGGAAGGGGTTTGATCATTGGAATTTCCATTAGATGATGTTGTTCTAGCAACTTCTCCATAGTTTCAGTGAGCCTGTCCACTTGTACATTGGTCCCTAGGATTCTCCATATCTGATGGAGAAATTTAGGTCACCTCTGATGATGATATTTTTTGAGGATGTGATCAATAAGTTGAGAAATCGATTCCAGTAGGCCTCTCTTCTCTGACATGGTCCATATACATTGATAATGCAGAGGTCCATCCCTAACTTAGATGAGAAAATATCCATACCGATGAAGTCATCCCCTCCCCAGGAGGCCCTCAGGTTTATGGTGCGAGGGTTATATCCCAAGGCCAAACCGCCTGAATGCCCTATTACATCCAAGGATTGAAATATCCAGCCAGGCTTCAGGGAGCCGAGAGTACGGGAGGTAAGGTCAGCTTCTCCCAAGGTTTCTTGTAAAAAAATGATGTCAATAGACTCGGATTCAAATAGTCTTCTGAGGGCTAGTTTTTTGGGCGAGCTAGCCATGCCCCTGTAGTTGAAAGAGAGCCACTTCATGGGGGCAACTGTGCATGGGTGTTTGAATCTCCATGTACACGGTCAAGAGAGGCTTGTCTTCCAGAGGCAACTTTCACCCCAGCTATCAGAATAGATTTGGATAGATGTGATTTTCTACCATGGTTGGACTTATCGGGGGAGGAGAGGGTATTAGGCCCAGTCGAGATGGGGATTTTCCATCCTGAATTGAGGGAATACGTGACCTAAGGTTGTAGGGATGGGGAGTATCAGAGGGGAGAGATGGGGTGCATGAGGGGGCAGGAGGAAGGTCGGGGGGAAAGATGGGGAGGTGGTGGAGAAAACCGGTAATTGAGGGAGAAGGGTATAGGGGATGGAGGAGAGGGTGCCATCAGATGCAGATATAGAATGCACATGCAATGCAGAGAATGCATATGAAGAAATAAAAGTAGAGATCGGAGGAGGAGTACCCAAGGAGCGAGCAGCCTCTGTAGCAGCCCACGATTTGGTCATCGGCAGGGAGGGGGGGCGTGGTCCACTAGATGTAGCATGATTTGTTGGTGTTACCATTCTAAATGTTGTCACGGCAATTGGTGGAGTCGGCCCCGAGGTGGGTGCAGTGGTCTTCCCTGCAAGGTCTTCAGTGCCCATAGGAGGGATCGTGGCCTTACGCACCAGAGGGAATTCCTTGTAAAGGTGCCCCACTTTGTGGCACCTTTGGAACCTTCGGCATCTGAAGGGGACACCTTCATAATCCAGGATTTGTATTCTGGTAAAATGCTGCCATTGAAGAGTGATTTTTTTCCTCTAATCCTTCTCTCGTGTCCAGGTGCACCGAGATTTTCTCTTTTGTTTTTGGAAATAAATTTCAAACTTGAAACATTATTTACATTTTTCAAATATTAAATCATCAGGTAAAAACAACTCCTCCTTGTGATGTGCCAAGAACAACGTAGATTCAGTCGCCTTAGTCCATTGGGTGTCCTGTGAAGATCTTCCAACTAAATTGTTTCACATATCCTTTATTCATATCTATGGTAACACATCAAATAGAAGCTCTAGGGCCTTCAATGCAGGCTTCAACTTCTGCTGATAGTCACTTGCACCCTTGCAATACAAAAGTAAAATAGTATTTTACAATGGTGATGAATGAATTGTCTTACTCTGATGGGAAATAATGCTTAAAATGTGTGCCATTCACTGGTCCACCTGCCAGCTCTTCTCCATTCAAATTGATTAACATAAATGCATTGTTGCCTCTAAAAGTTTAAATCTTAAAAGGATCTTTCCATAAGTTGTCAAACTTGCCATGTTTCCCTTTATCTTCATTTCTAGAATCCCATTTCAAAACAAGATCATTTAGTAGAAAATCATCTTCCTTTGTCCTTCTATCATAAATATTCTTAATGTTTTCTTAAATGAATTGAGTTTTATGATAGACTTCTTCTCATGACTATTGTAACTGAATAGTCTGGTTGATCCTTCTTTTCATGTCATGGGTCTCCACCTGAGCTTCTTGTAGAATTTTTAACACTGGAACTCCCAAAGAAGTTGGGAAAACATCATCTGTCCCATACACTATCTAGAATGGTTACATTCCAATGGATTTCTTGGAAGTAACTTTGTTTTCCCATAGTGCATTGATTCATTTTTTGTGCCATGACTTTTTGTTCTTCGGGAATAATTTCTTAATAATGTTAACCAAACTCTTTTGAGGACTCAGCTAACCCATTCCCCTGAGGGTAATAAGTAGTAGAGTTCCCTAAACTAACTTGATATTTGTTACATAAATCTATCATCATTGTGGATTTTAAAGAAGCAGCATTGTCAGTTATGATTTTATGAGGGCAGTAGACAATATATTTCCCATTAGAAATTGGATGATAACATAGTTAGTGGCTTGTCTAGTGGTAATGGCTTCTATCCATTTAGTAAAGTATTATGTTGTTGTTAAAATCGATTTGTGTTGGCCCGAGGAACTGGGGTGAATTTCACCAATGAAGTGTAAACCCCATTGTTGAAAAGGGAATTCTATTGAAATTGGTTTCAAACGTAGAGGTAGCAGCTTTCTTTTACCTTCAAATATTTTGCATTGATGAAAAGAGGTGACCTTTTTATGTACATCAGAGAATAGGGTTGGCCAGTAAAAATCAGTTCTAAGGATTTTATTAGCTGTAGATTTCCAATATAAATGGCCACCACAGTCTCCCTAATGAAATTCCTCCAGGACCCTGTCTGATTCATCTTTCAACAAACACTTTAGTAACATTCCTCCAACATATTTCCAATATAAATTATTGTCAATAATGCATAATTTCAAAGATTTCATTTTAAGGAACCTTTCCATGGTTTTAGTTAAACTAGGAGGAGCATATAAGTTTTGTAAAACAAAAATTATGTCAGCATACCATGGTGATGTGCTGAAAACTTATGAGATTGGTGGAGTCACCTGCCCTTCCTATTCATCTAATTCTGCAATAAAATTGATGTCTAACACATTAAAATTGGACTCTTCCATGATTTTTTCTAACCCTTGACCCTTGATAAGCTTTGTTGGTCTAATTTCAATATCATATTTCAGAATTGTGGCAATTCATTTTCCCCTTTTGCCATCTGGATCTTCTTGTGTGAGTATGTCCTTGACAACTGCACTAGGGACAAAAGCAATAATATGTGAGTGCAAAATATAAACCCTGAAATCCTTGATTTCCTTAACCAATGAAAATGCCTGTTTTTCCATGATGTTGTATTTTAGCGATGCATCTCTCAATGCTCTTCCGAAAAAGACAATTGTTTTTTCATGTCCTCCAACATTCTTCTGCAACAACATAGCTACTATTGTATGATCAGATGCAAAAGAGAATACCATGAAATCTTTAGTAAAATCAAGACTTATTAAAATGGGTGTAGTTGTTAAATATTTCTTGACCTTAGTGAAAGAATCCTTTGCATCACTATGCCATTTAATTTTAATATCCTTCCTTAACATGCCCGTTATTTCTTTTAAGATTTCAGCCAAATTTGGTATAAATCTACGAAGGAAGTTTATTTTTCCAATAAAGGATTAGACCTCTTTCTTGTTCCTAGGGGAATCTATTTTCAATATTTCTTCCACTCTGCTAGGGTCAATTTTTATACCATCCTTTGAAATGATGTGTCCTAGCAATTTTCCCTCTTCTAAACCAAATAATGTTTTCTTAGGGTTAAGAGAGATACCAAATTTTCTACATTTTTCAAAAACTCTCCTTAAATGGAGTAAATGTTCCTCATTTGTCTTTGAGAAGACAATGATATCATCTAAATAAATGTATATGAAACTACATAATTCATATGCAAAGGAAAAATCTATTTCTCTTTGGAATGTAGCCCCAACATTCATCAGACTGAAAGGTACATTTCCACATACATGAAAGTGCCCCAGGGTGTTGTAAATGTTTTTTTCTCTTGGTCATCGGGATGTACTAGAACCTCGTTATAACCATAAAATCCATCTAAAAAATAAATTCTTGTTGATCCAACTACTTTTTGCAAGATGTGGTCCATTTTGGACATAGGATAGTTGTCTTTCAGAGAAGATTTATTGAGATTTCTAACATCAACAAATATTCTAATCTCCCCAGTCTTTTTCCTAGTAGGAACTGAGCTTAATACCCATTTTGAAAACTGTAGGGGTACAATGATCTTGGCATCATAGAGTTTCTTGACTTCTTTCTCAACTAGGAGTGTTTGGAACGGGTTCCCCTAAGAGTCATTTTTGGGTCTAAAAGCCTACGTTTTGGGGCAGAAAGTCCAAATTTTGTTTAAAGAATGTAAAGCCTCCACATTTTGTGGTCGTGGAGCGTGAAGTTGTAAAGAGTCACTAAAATTTTTCTGCCCTTCTTTTGTAAAAGTCATGTCAGCTGTAGAGATCTACCCATGGTCTGCAGACCATGGATTATATAAAAAGAAGTGTTAGAATAGTCTTTTAGGAGGGAAGTTAAGTAAGAAGTAAGTTTTGGATAGTGAAAGTCATTGATGAGCCTATGAAGAGCTAAGAGCGAGAGTCTTAGCATAGGAAAAGGCTATGCAGCTGAGTGGGCAGAGGCCTAGGGTAGAAGTCCGTAGCTGAGTGCGCGGACTCCTGCCACTGTGTGCATAGGGCAGTTAGAGTATGCATTGGAAATCTGAATTATCAACAAAGAGAAGTATTCTGGGATTACTGTGTCTTTTACTTCTGTTGATTACATACGATTATGCTATGTTCTAGGTTTATGTTTTATTGCTAATTTGATGCGCAAATATATATGTTTCCCTCTGTTATATGAATGCGAGTAAAGATATGTGTTTATGCGAAGAGAGTCTTAATTGCATGATATAACTGGTGAACACTTAAGATAATTCAGGAAACTATATAGAAAAGTAGTTACAGAGGCACGTAAGCGCTTGAATCACTTGTTAGGGTTACGCGAAGAGCAATTGTGAACCTGTTGTGCTGTACAACCCCCTGCTCCCTCCCCCTCCCCGTCCCTCCTCTCCCCATTTCCCCTCCTCCCCCCATTTCTAGATTTTTATCAAAAAACTTTAAATAGAAATGGGTCCCTTTTTAAGATTTAGGTTAATTCAATGATTCAATAATAATCGCATGCCTGAGATTAATTATATAACACATAAAAACCCTTATCAAAAGGCCTGATGCAACAGAGCTATTATCCAAAACCTTTTGATAAAATATGAAATATCCTTATAGAAAGCCATCATAAGTAAATCTCCGATGCGATAATGCGATCGGAGATCGCATATCGCTACGTGTTGAGGTAAAACACACCCCCCCCCATTTTTGATGTGTTCACTTCAAATAATGGGGACCCTTTCTATAAAAATTTTGGCTAAATATCTTTTAAGATTTTTATTTAGTTGATTATCCTACGCGTTTGTTAATTTTTCATTTTCTTTGGATTTGTTAAAATTGATTTTTTATAAGCTTCCCATTGATACTTGTTTTACCTCATTTGGTCAACTGGTTTGTAAATGACACTCCTTTGAAAGTCTAATCATTTATGTAGCCTGGGTTAAAAATGCATAAAATGTACAATATTTCATTTTTGGAAATAAATTAGTTCAATAATGCATTTATTTTAAATATTAACCACTAGTTAGTTATTACTAAAATTTTTCATTCTTTTACTTATACAGGCAAATCATGAAGCATTGGGATTTCAGTAATTTACTCCAATTTTCAAATAAATTACTAATCTCGAAAAATCAAAATGCCAAAGTGGTTGTAGTTTATGTTTATTTTTATTTTCTAAGTCGCTATAGTTTAGAAATTAAAACTTCACTAAAAAATAAAACCTAAAAAAATAAATTAATATTTAATGTTAAATTTTAAATTAATTAAATTAATTAATATATAAAATATAATTAATTTAATCAAAATAAAATTTAATACATAAAATATATATAAAAAAATAATAATAAAAAGAAATTCGATCACATCGGGGCTTTGGATCAAATCGGAGGTTTTAATCAGCACATATCTTTATTAACCCCCGAACACCATCCTTCCTCGATAACGATCACCGATCCTTAAAAAGTCAAAGGGAGTATGTTTAAAAACTTTGGTTTTGTTTTGTTTCAAGACTCACTCATACATGAGTGAGTGATGAAGGTAGGGTAGGGGTATTTAATATTAAATTTAATAATTATTAATTTAAATAATAAATTTATATTAATTAAATTAATTAATATATAGAATTTAATTAATTTAATTTAGTTAAAATTTAAATATTATTTAGATTAATATTAATTAGTTATAAATAGTTAATTATATTAATTAGTTAGATTCAGATTAATTAATAACAGTTTATTAATTAATTAGTTTAGTTCATAATTAAAAATTAAATTAGAATTAATTATTAGATAATTAGAGTCTAATTTAGAATGAGATTTTTAATTAAAATTTTGATTTTTTTTAGCCCAGCAACAGAAATTCCATAATTGTGCCAAATTTGACTTATCGAATTTAGAGGCTCATAGATTGAGTTTTACTTGGCCAAATGAGGCCCATGATAACTCATTGGAAAGATAAAATCAATGAGAACATTTTTGAGGAGGTTTCACTAACAGATTTGGTCATTAATTGGGTCAAAAATCAGGCAGAAGATCAAGCTCTGAATTTAAAAAAAAAATCAATTTTCTGAGTTTTATTTTCTGCATTTTCATTTGTCTAAGCCTCTTCTCAACGCAAATCCATTCATCAATAATATTCTTGGCCAATTAAATCATCCTAGGCATCAATAAAAAACTTATATTTTATTTTCAATTATTTAATTAATTGCATTTGATTGAATTTGTTTTAATGTCAGAAATGATATTTTGATTTTATTGTTGCATCTTAATTCATTTTTTTTTTTTTTTTGCAGGAATAGTAGAAGAGATATGGAGAAAAAAGATCTCAATCAATGAAAAGGCTCCAGCAATTAAAGATTGGAATTTTGAGCAAATAAAATTAGATTGGGCAGATTTTTTCTTCAACAAACTTTCCACTCAAAAATTCCTTTGCAAATATTATAAATAATAGATTGTAGAATGTAATAAAGGGTTGCTCTCCTCTGCAATTTTAGAATTTTAAAAACACTTTTGTAATAAGAATTTAGAGTTGTGGGAGTGAGTAGAAAAAATCTCAAATTTGGGGATTATTGAGGATTTTTCTTTTGTATCTTGAATTATGTATGAAGGGCAGAGTTTGCACTATTGTGGTTCTAGTTTTGAAAGCAGAAGTTCAAGCAATATAAAGGACTGTTGGAGGGCGGGGTCAGAGAAATGGATGCAATAAATTAATATTTCTAATACCACTGTTTCAAATATCAATTTCATTTTTATGATAACTAGATTGTGTCATTTTATTCATGTTTGTACACTTTTGTCAATATGGGTAATTTGTCTCAATGTTGTTATTATGTATCTCTGTTCTTATGGATTAAATTCTGATTTCTGAGTAACTACTTACTCAGAAATCTGTTTTATAAAACTGATTTATTGAATGGTAATGTGTTGTGAACTATTTTTGCATATTATTTTTTAATTATTGGATTTACTGAGTTGACAATCAATAACATTTTTGTGAATTTCTTCCTAAGTGTTGTTGATTGATTATTTCAGTTAAGCGGTTTCAATAGGATGTGTTTTGGTATCCATAATATCAGTTAATTGAACTACTTTATTAACTTGATATTGATTATAAGCAAGACATGTTTAAATCCCAATACTTTAAATATCTTGCTCTTGGTTGGATTAGATCTATATCTGCCTAATTGAGATATGATTAAAATTAGTTTATTTTGCTTGTATTATAGAATAAGTTTGCATTTAGAGTAAGTTCTACATTCTTTTAAGTCCTCCTCTCAAAAGAGGAAAAAATTTTAGTTGTGGCTTGGTTGAACCCAAATCAGCGTAAGGGTCATTCTCTTGCCTGATCAACAAGAAGAAGTGATCTGATATCCCTATCTATTGGTAGTTAAGGATACATCACAAACCAATAGTGATAGGGATAAGGTAATTGGACCTAGTTAAACCAGTCGGAGCCACCACACCAAACGGAAAAGGAGCTGCTTTAAGGTCCGGACCGGGTGGTTATCCCCCATTGTTGTTGCAACGATTTTCGAGGCATCAACAATTTTGGCACTAGAAGGAGGCCTGAATCTTGTTGTCTTTTGGAGTCTTTTCAATTTTAACATTTTATTTAATCACGATAGCTCTTCTTAAACTTCCAATTTGGAGTTGTATCCATGGACGTGCATCTTTCAATACTCCACCCGAAGTGGTAAGACTCTTGTCTTAGGTAAGGTTTAATGGTAAGAGAAATTCTTCTAATTTTAATCATGTCTTTCAATTTATTCAAAAAATTTCAAATTATGATTTTCAAGGAATTGATGAAGGCATTTTATGCAGAATTTTTACTTTCACATTCACGGCAAAAGCCAGAAACTGGTGTAGAACTCTTCCGGTTGCCTCAATCCATAGCTTGGATCAATTTGTTATAGTTTCCATTTCTAAATTTGATGACTATGATTATAAATAGGTATGTGATGAAATTGAATATTTACAAAGGTTTGAAAATGTGTCTGTTATTGATTTTAATATTCAATTTCGTTTGAATTGTTTAAGATTTAATGTCGAAGATAAACCTATGGAAGAAGAATCATTAGATTGGTTTGAATATATTTGTTCTCTTCCTCCCATTCCCAATCCATATGAAATTAGTTCAAGCTTTGTTCTATCCCCTTCCAACATAAATGAGAATCCCGATATGGATGTGCAAATAAATTATGATCAAGTGGTCTCACAAAGCTTGGAAAATATTTCTAATCAAATGCAAGAAGACAACAGCAGCAATTTCGAAGAAAGAGCCACCTTGAAATCTGAAAGCTACTCTGCAGTGAATTTGGAAAATCAGATTGCAAATTATCAAGTACAAGCAGCAATCAAAGTAAATAATAACACGCAAACTGTTGTACAAATTTCTGAATTTTTTCATGACAAGCAAATGCCGAAATCAGAGCAGCAAAGCAATCTTCTTCAAAAAAGCATGAGTACGCAAAGGAATGATCTGCAATTTGAAATTTATAATGACCATAATGCACAAGAGTTCTCAAACAGAGACATTTTTAAATATATTGTTTTAGGTTCACATTTTTCTCTTTATCCTAATATTTTTAATGATGGTAATTTTTCCCCTCTTGGTATTAATGATATTTTAGAAAATAAAAAGGATGATCTAAATGAATTACCAATAAGTTTTTATTAAGATAGAGAAACAATTATTGATCATTCTTTTACCATTAATAAATATGAAATTTTTATTCCTCCTTGTTTTTATATATTGGACGAGATCAAAGGGAACTCTAGAAAATATTGTGAAATTGTTTATGATAATCACTCTGACATTGAGGGTGTTGATTACTATCCTCATGAGAAAATTCAAATAATATCTGAGAATGAGGGACATTGTTAGATAATCTTCGGCAAAATCACATAATCAATCTTTTGTCGAAGATTATCTAACAATGTTATGGATCACAGAAGTCTAAATTCCTTAATGAGGGACATTTCAATTTAGAAAATATTCCAACTAATCCTCATTCTAAATTATCTTCATGATTTCACTACTCAAGAAAACATTTCAATTTATGATTCATATCATGATCAAGCTCTCATTCCTACTTATAATCATAATTTGTTTTCTAATTCACAAGTTTGAATTGGAAATTACTCAAATTTCATGATTCTAGCCAATCCTTGTAAAAAAGAAATTATTTCAAAACGATCCCAATTGTGCTGTAACATTAGTTGTACAAATAGTGATTTCATTTTATTTTTGTTTCCTCACTTATTTTGTTTAAATTTAGATTTATTTTCTGATTTTATTTTTCAGATTTTTGATATTTTACGCTGGCATATTGAGCACTTTGCTATCAAACACTCAATTGATGCATTGCCCTATTGGGAAATTGAAGTTTCATATTATAACCATGAACATCAAAAGCTATTAATATTTCAATTTCAATCAATGCTAATATTTCATCAAAAGCTTCTATCTTCTCAAAGGCAGTGTCAACAAGAGAATATATTTTTACAATCTGACTAGCAATCCAATTCAATTAATAATTTTCCATTTTATTTGAAATATTTCCATCCATTTTTCATTAGCTTATTTGAAAACTGTTTGGAAATTTTTCCTTCAAGGAAGATTGTTAATAGTTTAACATTTGTACATAACACTAACAATTTTTTCCACGCCTTTGAATGTAAAAGTTCATATCCACAATCTGGCCTGTCATCTCTTCTTTTGAACATTTCCCATTCCTTAATGGAAATCCATACAAATTTTTATGATCCAATTGGAATTCAGTGGGAAAATACATTTCAAGAGAAGGAAATTTTAATTAAGTTGTTAACAATAACTGTGCATTCTACTTATAGATTTAATTTTCTTAGTTCAATTAGATTTGTGTTTTTATTATTAATCGTTGAAATGTACATACATGCAGCAATTAAAATGAGAAAATGGTTACACTGGAAATATGAATATACCTAGCCATTTTCATGTATATGGTTAGAATAGCAGTAGAATTAATTTAGTTTGTTTATTTTTATTTCAACAGTTTTGCAGATTAAAAAAATAAAACAAAGCAATCAGCCCTTCTCATACATGTTTAGTGAAACATTTTCTTCCTATTAGAAAGTTTTAATTCTTGTTTTCCTTTTTAAAATTTCTTGCAGCAATACCTCTACCCATGAATACATCTCTGCCTATTTTGAATAATGTATTGACAAAATTTAATTGAGTATGCACTTGGCACACATTTAAATCTGTGTTGATATTCTTTCACAATTAGTGGCTTTATCCCATTCTGATCTTTAGTTTATTATTTGATGCTACAATATACATCATATTCATTTACTAAAGGCATTATTGAACAGTCACTATAACAATACAGATTCTTCTCAAGTTATTCGAAATAAGTAGAGGTAATAAATTGTTGTTTCAATTCAAAAGGGAAGACTATTTTCATATTTATTTCTGGTAAATTTTATATTTCCTGAACATGAATAAGAAGATTTTATTTAGGCTGATTGCTCACTCTGATTTAGAATAAATAATGAGATGATTTTGAACAAAAGAAAAATTTTGATAAATCGAAGGAAGAATTTGAAGATTCATGAGGTAAAAACTACAGATAATTTCCTTCCAGGTACGCATTCACAAGTTCATTCTCATCTATTATTAGTTTCTCTTTTCCTTAGTTTATTTTTTATTTTTGTTTGTTTTATTTGCAGGTTTTCATTTGTTTTCAAAACTTGAAGTAAGAAGCAAACCATTTCAAATTTGCAACGGGTTCAGGGAAATTTTATTTGTGATTCATTAGAATTTGAACATTTTTAACTTTGCTTTCAACCATCAGAAAACCCAATTGAAATTTCAAGAAATATCATAGGATTCAACTTGATTTTCATATTGCTGATACTTCAATGAAAATATTTGCAATATTCTCATCCCGCTCATCTTCATCAATCGTTTCATTCCGATATCACATCATCCATATCACAACCATCTGTATCATAAGATTTCATCTGAAGTAGCTCGTAGCATTTTTGATAACAAATTGTTCATAAAATATCTCCGATGTATTATCTTACTCATATGCCATATCGCATTTTGCATATTGGAGGTTTGCAGTTGAAGTATACTTCCATTATCGTGAATCACCGATCTCTGATAATTGACTTTACCAATATTGCGATGACCACATAATTTAGGACCCGATACGAAATTCAAATCAAATTCATAAAAAATATCGCGTCTGCTCAATTGCAATAATGTTAGGAGCATAACTTTAAAAAGGTCTATGTCTCAGATCTGATATGTTATTAAATTTTCATCATAAAGTTATCGGGTCCACTTTTCATCGCATATCGGCATCGTAAGAATCATATTGTTATCGAGTCCACTCTTCATCGCATATCGGCGTATCAAGAATTGTTACCTCATGTGCTTAAGATTGCTGATCGCCAATTAGCCACATTATCCATCGCATCGCTGATATCGAAATCGCTTCATCTCATTTTTATTTATGCTCACATCACAATTCCGAATTTGCGATGTGCGTTGTGTGATGTGGGAAGCGCAATGTAAATATTCCTCGATCCCTGATATAATATTTCTTCAATGATGCGATCGCTCCATCTCATCACACATCTTCTCATCGCATGTTTTCATATCGGCAATTTGCCATTGCAACCTCCGATGCGATAGCTTCCAATGCATGCATCTAAGCCATTAACATTTAATCGATATATGGCATAGCAACAAAGGTGAAGTCTTGTAGATTAAACTTGAAGCATGGTGAAGAAACATGTGATGCGAATCATCTGATATGGTGATGTGTTATTTTAAAAGCAAGCTTGGGTAACCACTATGGTAAGAAAGTAGTTGATGACAAATTTGCAGCATATTCAAATCATTTCTATTTCTCATACATTTCAGTTTTAAATATATAATTCCATAATTAAAAATGGAATTCAATACCTCCCTATCTTCATATTTAAATTTTATTATCTTGCATTTGTTCTTGATTCTAGACAATTTATAAAATCATGGAGTTTATATGAAACTTATAATATTTTGAGAAACAGTGATTACTGCAAATTCTCATTCTCATTTCTGATGCATTTGTTTTCCCTTGAACACTAAGCATTCCATTTTTACATTTTACTGCTTGCTTTAGTTTAAATAAAATAAATAATGATTTTGGGTTATATGATTTTGGTTAGTTTTCCTTCTTCATGTTTTAATGTTAACTAAAAGAAGAAGTCAATTAGTATTGGAGAAACTGATACCTTTCAGGTAAGATCAAATGCAATTATCCAATGGTAAGATCCATGTACCCACTTTCATTAATTTCCATTTCATTACTTTAGTTTTGTTTTTAAAGTACGTTGATATAAAAAATCTGTTTTGCAGTTCTCCATTTGAAGCTTTCAATCCTCTGCTGGATCATATTTTCGAAGTCCTATACTCTTCTCCTGGCTTTATTTCAATAAGCAGCGATAATCTTCGTCGAAACAACTACACCAGGAAGTTTCTAAACCTTTAGTTTGTTTATTTAAGCATTCCTTTTATTAGAAAATGATTAAGATGATACTTTGAAACAAGAAGATTGATATCAGACAAAAAAATTTCATTGTGGCTGAATTTTATCGACACTGCTATCCAAAAATCCTAAAACACTTACAACCCTACAAGGTATGATTTTTCTAAATTTCGACATAAGAAGGAATGATTACACGATTATTTTCTTTTTTCTTCATATTGTTGAGACATTGGTATAAACATTCTTGTTATAGTTTGTATTTCAAAGCTTGGATTTTCCTTTCAATTTTCAATTTTCTTCTTTTTTATTTTTTATTTGTTGAGTTCTTTCCTCATTTTGGCTTAAGAATTCTTTTCGTCTGGTTTTCAGTTTTCCTTTTGATGACTTTGTCATGATTTATATGGAAGGCCTTCTCATTACCTAACTATGGTCGGCATACATAGGGAAAAATTGTTAATAGTCACCTATTAGCTTTTTCTTAAATATCTCTGAATAAAATTTGATTTTCTTATTACAAAGGTAGAAATACTTAAGGAAGAGATTACAAAGCAAGAGAAGTTGACAAAGTATCATGAAATCTGAAAAAATTCTTTTTCATCAAAACTGTAATCATTTTGAGATTTCAATATTTTATTAAGATCTTTCAAAATTTTATTATCAGTCAAGAAAAGTTATTTTTAACCAAGTAAAGACACTTTACAACAAAGCATCTTTAACTCTCAGATTGCCATTCTTAACTCTTAAGGAGTCAATGATTCTCTCTGTCCCAAAGAGTCTTATTTTTCTAGAGTGTAATCCAGAAATATATTTAAAAGATAAGAGGTCTCATCATGAGCCTGCTTACCATGATCATAGGGAAAAAATAGGCTGACATTACCAACACTACTAAACAAACTAGGTTAATGGCTTATGATTGCAAACAATTATAAGACAAGGGGTCTCATCACGATCCAGCTTGTTCAGTCCAATTATAACCAGTGAATGGCATTGTCAACTATCTGGCTACCAAATCAGGACAATGGTTTTTAAGAATTAAAAAAAAAAACAAACAAATACAAAGAAAATAAACATATATAAATGGATTTATCTCGAAATCAATAATTCTTAAAGAGATGGGATTCTGAATCATTAATGATTAAAAGGTTACCTTGTCGAGACTATAGATGTTTGCTAGTAGCAGTAACTCTACCTGTGACAAATGAGTATATTTTAAAAGCTAAGCTATAAAGTGACCCTTGCTTTATCTCTACAACTAATTAAGGACTGATAGAGAGTTTTAAAATATTTTTATTTATGATAAATTTTAAGAAAAATTACAATTAGATGATTCTTGTTTTTATTCAGATTAATGAACCTAGTTAAGCATTTCAAACATAATTTTCTCTTCTTTAATTATTTTTTCTTGAATTTTGGGAAAACCTCATTCGTATTAAACAGAGATAACTGGTTCTTCTCCTGTGTGTCACCATTATTGAGGTAAAACACAACCCTCCCCCATTTTTGATGTGTTCACTTCAAATAATAGGGACCCTTTCTATAAATTTTTTGGCTAAACACCTTTTAAGATTTTTATTTAGTTGATTATTCTACGCATTTGTTAATTTTTCATTTTCTTTGGATTCTTGTTTTGATTGCTTTGTTAAAATCGATTTTTTATAAGTTTCCCATTGATGCTTGTTTTACCTCATTTGGTTAACTGATTTGTAAATGGCACTTCTTTGAAAGTCTAATCATTTATGTAGTCTGGGTTAAAAATGCATAAAATGTACAATATTCCATTTTTGTAAATAAATTAGTTCAATAATGCATTTATTTTAAATATTAACTCCTAATTAGTTATTACTAACATTTTTCGTTCTTTTACTTATACAACCAAATCATGAAGTATCATGATTTCAGTTATTTACTCCAATTTTCAAATAAATTACTAATCTCGAAAAATCAAAATGCCAAAGTGGTTGTAGTTTATGTTTATTTTTATTTTCTAAGTGGATGTAGTTTAGAAATTAAAACTTCATTAAAAAATAAAACCTAATAAAAAAAATTGATATTTAATGTTAAATTTTAAAGTAATTAAATTAATTAATATATAAGATATAATTAATTTAATTAGAATAAAATTTAATACATAAAATATAAAAAAAAAATAATAATAAAAATAAATTCGATCACATCGAGGCTTTGGATCGGATCGGAGGTTTTAATCGGCACATATCTTTATTAACCCCGGAACACCATCCTTCCCCGCTACCAATCACCGATCCTTAAAAAGTCAAAGGGAGTATGTTTAAAAACTTTGGTTTTGTTTTGTTTCAAGACTCACTCATACGTGAGTGAGTGAATGAAGTTAGGGTAGGGGTATTTAATATCAAATTTAATAATTATTAATTTAATTAATATATAGAATTTAATTAAATTTAAATTTAAATATTATTTAGATTAATATTAATTAGTTATAAATAGTTAATTATATTAATTAGTTAGATAAGATTAATTAATAACAGTTTATTAATTAATTAGTTTAGTTCATAATTAACAATTAAATTAGAATTAATTATTAGATAATTAGAGTCTAATTTAGGATTAGATTTTTAATTAAAATTTTGATTTTTTTTAACCCAGCAAAAGAAATTCCACAATTGTGCCAGATTTGACTCATCGACTTTGGAAGCTTATAGATTGAGTTTTACTTGGCTAAATGAGACCCTGGATGGCTCATTGGAAAGATAAAATCAAGGAGAACATTTCTGAGAAGGTTTCACTAACAGATTTGGTCATTAATTGGGTCAAAAATTAGGCAGAAGATCAAGCTCTGAATTTCTAAAAAAAATCAATTTTTTGAGTTTTATTTTCTACATTTTCATTTGTCCAAGCCGCTTCTCAACGCAGCCATTCGTCAATGATATCCTTGGCCAATTAAATCATCCCAGGCATCAATAGAAAACTTATATTCTATTTTCAATTATTTAATTAATTGCATTTGATTGGATTTGTTTTAATCCTAGAAATAATATTTTGATTTTATTGTTGCATCTTAATTCATCTTGATTTCTTTTTGGCAGGAAAAATAGTAGAAGAAATATGGAGAAAAAAGATCTCAATCAATGAAAAGGCTCCAGCAATTAAAGATTGAAATTTTGAGCAAATAAAATTAGATTGGGCAGATTTTTTTCTTCAACAAACTTTCCTCTCAAGAATTCATTTGCAAATATTATAAATAATAGATTGCAGAATGTAATAAAGGGCTGGTCTTATCTGCAATTTTAGACTTTTAAAAGCACTTCTGTAATAAGAATTTAGAGTTGTGGGAGGGAGTAAAGAAAATCTCAGATCTGGGGATTATTGAGGATTTTTCTTTTGTATATTGAATTATGTGAGGGACATAGTTTGCACTATTGTGGCTCTAGTTTTGAAAGCAGAAGTTCAAGCAATGTAAAGGACTGTTGGAGACCAGGGTCAGAGAAATGGATGCAATAAATTGGTATTTCTAATACTACTGTTTCAAATATCAGTTTCATTTTTATGATAACAGGAATGTATCATTTTATTCATGTTTGTGCACTTTTGTCAATATGGGTAATTTGTCTCAATGTTGTTATTATGTATCTCTGTTCTTATGGATTAAATTTTGATTTCTGAGTAACTACTTACTCAGAAATCTGTCTTATAAAACTGATTTATTGAATGGTAATGTGTTGTGAACTATTTCTGCATATTATTGTTTAATTATTGGATTTACTGATTTGACAATCAATAACATTTTTGTGAATTTCTTCCTGAGTGTTGTTGATTGATTATTTCAGTTAAGAGGTCTCAATAGGATGTGTTTTGGTATCCATAATATCAGTTAATTGAACTACTTCATTAACTTGATATTCATTATAAGCAAGACATGTTTAAATCCCAATACTTTAAATATCTTGCTCTTGGTTGGGTTAGATCTATATATGCCTAATTGAGATAGGATTAAAATTAGTTTATTTTTCTTGCATTATAGAATAAGTTTGCATTTAGAGTAAGTTTTACATTCTTTTAAGTCCTCCTCTCAAAAGAGGAAAAATTTTTAGTTGTGGCTTGGCTGAACCCAAATCAGCTTAAGGGTTATTCTCTTGTCTGATCAACAAGAAGAAGTGATCTGATATCCCTGTCTATTGGTGGTTAAAGATACATCACAAACCAATAGCGATAGGGAGAAGGTAACTGGACCCAGTAAAACCAGTCGGAGCCACCACACTAAACGAAAAAGGAGCTGCTTTAAGGTCCAGACCGGATGGTTATCCCCCATTGTTGTTGCAACGATTTTCGAGGCATCAACACTACATTAAGCCACAATGCATCTTAAACGCTCTTTTCTAAACCTCCGATCCGATAACATAATCGCAATCGGCAATCGCGCATATTACGTGACACATAGCGGAAGCCCTTTCGAACTTCCCGATTGCGATATCATAAAGTAAGGCACATGTTTCAAGAACCGCCAAAAGGTTTTATTGGCAGGCAGAAACCATAAAAGCAGTAATAGATGAAAAGGTAATAAATCAAACAATGCGTTGATTACCCCTCTGCCTTATTATATTCTTTTATCGTGATCGGAGCTATCAGTCCGAAATGTTAAGCCTGACCCATTGAATCTCCCGATTGCGATTCGCGATTTATCGTTGATCGCTGATCGGGAAAATCCAAAGACACGTTTGAAAGGATCATCAAGCATATGTCTGATGCGATGGGTAATTATTACTTTTATTTACTATGATTGGCAGTTATGATGGTCATTAATTTCGCAGTTAAGGGTGAATCCTTCGAGGATTTCACCCGTGGTGATACTTAATTACATTTGGTTTATCATATGTGAATTACCTTAACTATTTTCATTCCGTATTAGCTTTCAGCAGAAATATTTCTTTGTTATGTTTTCCATTGTCTGTGCAGAGCTACTCTCAACTCATGAATCCGGAAAAAATGGGAAAGAAGGTTAAGAAAGCCAAGGCCCTTGTCATAGTCAAAGAACCAGAGCCGAATAAGAAAGGATTGATATCAGATACAAATTGCCTCAGTTTAGGAAAAGAAAGCTGGGAGAGTATCTATAATTTACTAGAAGCAGAAGAGCCTGAAGAACTCGAAGAAGAAGCTATAGCAGATTCTACAAGCAAATCAGAGAATACGTTGAAAGAATTGGCTTGCTCATACCTACACAAAATAATAGCGCGTGCCAAGGTTTTGCCATATAATGACGTGGTCAGGTGGATTGTTGAAAGCATTGCGACCATAGATAGGACATTCTCTACAGCTAATGGAAAAGTGTTCGGGTCATTTAGAGCAGAGGATTTTAGACAAATGTACCATTTACCTCAGCCAAAGAAGCAGTATAATAAAGCATTCTTAGAAGCTTTTTCCAAGGAAAATAACATTGAATCAGACCCTATCAGGTAATGGAGACATTTCTCGACCAAACACAAGCACGAGACATCAAGTATGTACTCTGTAGATTCATTAGCCTCTCCTTATTATTATGCTGGTGCAATGATGTGCAAACTTTGGGAGTCCATAATTCTGCTAAGTTCTCTATAGACATGGTTCCATTAATGGAGGCTGCAATTCATGGCTATATCATGGACTGGGCAAACATTCTGTCTGATAAAATGGCCACTGAGATACTTGAATATAGAAGAAAGAGGTCTGTGACTTTGCGGATGATACCTCCCTTTTACTTCAGTGCCTATATTATGGACACCATTTGTTTTAATTCTGAATACCTCATTCTCGGATGGAAATGGATTCCCCAGGATCCCAATCCCATTCACATATATCACAAGGAAATATGGAAATCCCATTATAAGAACCACTTGTATAGAATATGTCATGGCTTTATTCTTCCTGCACATTATGCCTTGTTCAATAAGCTTGATCCTAGGTTATCCGAGGAGGCAATGGTCGACTTAACTGCAGTTGGCAGTTGGTTTGGAGAAGAGAAATTCACCTATATAAGGCTTTTCAGCAGTCTTACTGATCCTCATGTTCTTCCCCTATACATCAGCGATAAACTACTGGCTCGGGAATTAGCGTATCAGATAACAGTTGTAGGGATGTCAAAGACCCTTAGGGATTCCAAGAAACACATGTGGCCTACATTTCCCCTTTAGTGTGGTGCCTTTACCCTGCATGATTTTAAACATGCAGAGAAAGAGGCTGAGAAAATCAAGTTGTTAAAATTTGCAACTATTTCAAAAAGGTAGTATGACCCTAGAAAAGTTGCCTACAATGTTACCTTTCAGGCTAAAATCGCCAGATTTAATCATGAAGAAGATAACTTTGACGACTTGTTTGCTTTAGCAAAAATATTTTCCCAGGTCAAAGAAATGGCTAAGACTAAATTGGAAACATAAGGATTAGAAAAATTCAATAGGCTTAGGGCCCAGAGATTGGAAACCCTGCCCCTATATTTATTAAAAACGACATCTATGGTACAACCTCAAGGCTACATTGAGGAGAAAATTACTGAGAATTCTCCTGAAATTGAAAAGGTTTCTGAGAAGGAGAAGACAATAAGACATGAGCAGAAGCAGGTAATAGGTAGCAGACCCCTTGATGTAAACATTAATATTGGCCCTAAGTTAATCAAGGCAAGGGAACATTTGGATTCAATCATCAGTAATCCAGAGAACACCCAAGGGTTCACTACACCAAAGGTGTCTACAACACAGAAATCAGTGGTCAACATAGCTCCAATTGTAGGAACAAGCGGCCCACCCAAGCTTCATAAAGACATAAAGATCATCCCTGAAAATCCCACTGATGAGATTTTTTTGCATATAGAAGAAATACCACCACTAGATGTCTTCTACAGCCCTAAGCATAGGGCTATAGTTAAAAGACAGAGGAAGAAGAGGAAAATTGATCACTCTCCTCTTTTGACTCCTCAGATGGAAATGATGAATGTGGTATGGAGAGAAGAAATAAATCCCTCCAAAGATTTAACCAAACTTTCTCAGTATGCCGGAGCATATATAGCGGCAACAATAGATAAGGTTTCAGAGGTTAATCATTTATTGAAGGAAAAAGACCAGGTGATCATTCAGCTAGAGGCACAATCAGTAGAACGACAACAAAAAATAGAGCAGCTTGAACAACAGTTGGCGGAACAGAGACAGCTTAATGAACAATTGAATGAGCAATTAATTAATGAAAAGCAGAGAATTGATGAACAGACCATCTATAAGCAACGCATTAAGTAAACTACAGCTATTGAACGAGCAAGTGAAGAAATCAAAAGAAGAGCAAATCGCCCAAATGAAAGATCAAATAGAGCGATTCAAAGGATATCCCTAGGTAGATGAATTCAGAATTGAAGCCTTGGAGATGACCAAGGCTTTATCTCGGCAATTGGACCTGCTGTGTCATAATATATCATTTTCCATTCCTTTATGTGATATCTCAGCAACGATGATCGAAAAATCAGTGGATGCAAGGCTTGAGTTAGGGAAGGCAGATGAAATATTAACTAATTTTCTATCTTGGCAAGATTCAAATAAAGGAAAAGCTGCCAATCTGCCAAAGATATAGGACTCACATAAAGAAATTCTATTTTCCGAATGGGAGTCTCAGTTAATTAAAGCTGAGAGAACTACATCCAGATGCAGATCAACAACAAATAATCTGATTGAATTAATCAACAATAATCTGTATTTATCTAATCTAATAACAAAATGCTCTTCAGGCAAACTCCCAAAGGTAAAATCATTAGAACAACAATGGAAACACGAGCTGATGCAAAGAGAAAAACTAATCGGAGGCATTCACAGCCTAACATGGGAAACGTTTTTGTTTTTCCTTGTAACACCATACAGTCAACAAATGGCGATGAAGTGTCTCATAGATGCGATCAACCACATGATCCTCAAACTTGCCGATGCCACATTTACAGCTCAGTTACACTCTCGTATGAGTCAGCCACTAGAGGTCCAGCCAATGCTTGCCATTTGTCAACTGCAATCACAAGAAGATAAGCCGATACAATGAATCCTTTCGACCGACTGCAGCACTACTATTTCAAGATAAATCCCATATTTTTGTGTTTTTGGTTATACCAGCTCATAGCGACTTTCTTTCATAGTTTTTTTTGTAGTATTTATAGACCCTTTCATGTTTTTGGAAAGGGTCCTCAATTTTGTATTAAGACTTAAATCAGAGGTTTCACTACTATACTTCCGATATATTTTTTATATAGAAGACTGGACCAGAATTCTGAATTTTGACAAAGAAGGCTTTTATAAGATATGCACTTTTGCTTCCTATGAAAGTATTCCCAAATTAGAAGGCAGAATTTGAATGTGATTCACATCAGAGGAGATCCAAATGCATACGGTACTACTATCTATGTTTTTGCTTTATTTTTCTATGTGAATTGGCATTTATCAACTTTGCTATTATTGATGTGTATATGTTTCTACAACAATTCTTTAACCTGTCACTACTAAATGTTTCTGAATTGTCATCTTTCATATATATATATGTCAGCGATATATTACGATCAGTGCGATAACGTTTTAATTATTACTTTGTTCAATTAATTGAACAAAGTAATTATCATATGAATGCATATTTTTATTTATGAGTAAGTCATCTTCATGTTTACTTGTCAATAGAAACAATCAAGAATTGCATTGAGAGAAGAATACCTGGGATAGATTAGTTATCTTTGTATATTTTTGCACTTTAGATTAAAGAACTTATCATTTCCATTATCCATTACAAATCAATCATCCATCAACTCATATATCACTGGGAAACTGGTCCCATTACATTCAGTTGGAGCCACCACACTAAACGGAAAAGGAGCTGCTTTAAGGCCTGGACCGGGTGGTTTTCCCCGATGTTAATGCAGCGATTTTAGAGGCATCAACATTTTTGGCGCTAGAAAGAGGGCATGAATTGTGAATGGCAAGCAAATCCAAATCCATTGCCCATTCCGAGAGTAAATCTCCCTCAACATCTCCCTCGACTTCTTCCTCGCATTCTAAATCGCTAATTTCTAAGCGAGAAGTTGAGAAAACAATAACCACTACTGAACCCCAAAACATCTCAGATAAATCCACTCTTGAACCTCCTGAAGTTCAGTCTTTAATTCATAAAATTCAAGGATTTTCAATATTACCACATAAATCTGAGTTATCTCAAGGCAGTGTTTGCAATACATTCCTTCTCATCCTCTTACAAGATTACAGAGTCAAAAGTTTGGTATTGAACCAACAGAATTTCCTCTACCTAAAAGGAAAAGAGCAAGGAAGACACCTGAAGGGTCTGATAGTGAGACTCTTTCATCATCATCATCCATCTCATCCAACCCATTGCAAAGTCAACCATCCACTCCTCCACTCCATATTATTGTTCAATAGGGCACTAGAGCTTCAACATCATCTTCCCAATCGGTTGTAACTTCACCTTCACCTTCCTCTGTTATTAGCTCAACAATGGCACAAAATCCATGGAACAATCTAGGGGCAGTCATAATGCCTGCACCCTTGAGTCAATTCCCGGCTCATCCCAAAAAATGGCTGCCAAAGTTTAACCCAGATATAGGCACACTAGCAAAAGAACACATAAACAACTTTATGTTGTTAGTAAACTTAAATGGAGTTACTGAAGAAGACATTGTTGTTAGGATTTTCCCATATACCTTACAAGGAGCAGCTGGGTCCTAGTATTTTTCATTACCATCAGGATCCATTACTAGTTGGAACATTTTCCAAGAGTAGTTTTTGACTAAATTCGGTGATGATAGGTCTACAACAACATTAATCAGTGATCTCTCAAATCTTAAAACTGAATCAAGAGAACCTATCAAAGATTTCAACTCGTGATTTAATAAGCTCTTAAATAAGATTCCTACCGCATCTAAGCCTAGTCAAGAGGTTCGATGTGAATGGTATATATCTGCCTTACCTTTGAATATAACAATCTTTGTTGATAGAGCTGCAAAGCCCACTTTAGCAGAGAATATGAAGGAAGAAATCGCTATGGAAAAACATATCATTACCTTAGAGAAGAAAACCGCTCTTGAAGAACGAAAATCCAAAAAAGTTACTTTTAAAGATGATTCAAAGAAGAAAGTGGCTAAAGATCCATATGATATGGAAGGTCTGCAAAAGGTTTTAAAGACTATGTCAAATGAGATGGTAGAAATTAAAAAACAAGTAGCCGAGACCTCCACTAAGAAGCCATTTAGAAACTTCAAAAGACCTGAATCAAAACCACCTAATGCTATATCTAATGCAGAATCAGATCCAGATAACAATGAAGATGAAGATACAATCCTATCATCAGAGGAAACTAAGGAAGAAGAGGTTGTTGAATGCCATGGTATGTGGGACTTCATTTTTCCTAATTCGGATACCGAAAATGAGCAGGAAGCTTTCCCAGTAAGTACCAGGAGTAAAGGAGCCACAGAGCTTGTTCAACCAACTCAAAAGAAGAAAAATGTAAGTACTACTACCAAAGATAAGGCTCCCACAAAGAAATCTACAGCAGTGCCTACTCAAAATCAGCCATCATCTTCTAATCCACCCTCATCATCCAAGACATTGGTAGTTGCTGACTCTATGGATTACAACATCATCGAAGACATGAAGAAGACTAGAGCAAATATCTCTATATTTGAGCTTAGCAAGCTCAAACATCAACAGAAATTGCTACTTAAAGAATTAAATGTAGTACCTTCTTCTCCTCTTCCAAATGTTGTACTGTCCAAGGCAGCTAATGGAACATGTAAGCCACCATCCGATAGAGTAGAAGCTACTAATGCTGTTTTGATCAGAGATAGATCTAATTCTCATACTCCTCCTTTTCTCTTGACCTATGAAATTTACAATAGAAATCTGCATAATTGCTTGATAGATTCAGGGGCTTCATCAAATATAATGCCAGCTTCAGTTTGTTCAAAATTGAATATTGAACCCCAAAAATCTGCAGTGCATATTGTTCAGTTGGATCGAACTAAGGTTCAAGTATTAGGAGAAATCAATTCAATCACCATTAGGTTATTAGTTGATCCAAGGGTAGTTCAGAGAATTGATATATTGATTGCTGACATCCCTGAGTTTTATGGGTTAATTCTAAGTAGGGATTGGTCTAAGAAACTCCATGGTTACATTTCTACCGATTGGTCTCACATGTGGCTTCCCTATAAAGGAAAGCCAAATCAGATTAAGATCGATCAGGAGAAGCATATGACTCATACTATAATAGAATTTGAGCAAGAAAACCAGCCCATAGCTTTCAATAATAATATTCTTGGAAACTACTCATCTGAATCTTTCTTTGGTAATTTTAATGCTCAATCATCACCTTTCTCAGTTAATAGTTTCACATCTCAAATAGAAAATTTTTCTCATATAGATACATCAAGGTGTGTTAATATTGCTGAAGAAATTGTAAATAAAACTGTAGATAAACCTGTATTTTGGTCTTTATATTTTGATGGGTCAAAATCCAATGACGGTGCAGGAGCAGGATGTATTTTAGTTAGTCCTGAGGGGGAAAAAACTATGTTATCTTGCAGACTAGAATTTGAGTGTACAAATAATACTGTTGAATATGAGGCATTGATCCAAGGACTCTACAAAGCAATAGGCCTGAAAGTGCAATATCTTAAAGTATTTGGTGACTCTAAGATCATTATCAAACATGTAAGGAACACTATACATTTCTTTTCTAGTCATCTTAAACATTATTAGTCCTTGGTTCAAGACCTTATATCTCATTTTCTAGCTTTTAATATCTCTCCCATTCCTAGAACTCAGAATGCAACGGCTGATTTACTAGCCAATGTTGCTTCTAAGCTCCTCCCATCCGAGGATTACAGCCCTGATAGATTTTCAGTTGAATTAATTTTTAGACCATCGGTTCCAGACAATGTCACTAACTGGCGGGTATTCAATCATGATGATGACATTTTGAATTTCTTAACTTCTGAGAAATCCTATGATGATCAGATTATTGATGAGAGTGATCATGATCTTCAAATGAAGCAAAGACTTGAAGAAAATTCCATACCTAAATCAGTAGTCAAGCTTGAGGATTTATATGACATCAAGGATAGGTTTAAGCAAGTTACTAATTCAAAACTTCAAAGTTCTACTTTGAGGTTTGAATTAATAAATCTTGGCACTGAGGCCAAACCACAAAATATTAATATGGGATTAGGACTTACTTCAGAAGAAAGGCTTGCCTTTATCAGACTTTTGAATAAATACAAAAATGTTTTCGCTTGGAATTATGATGACTTAAAAACATATGATACTTCTATCATACAACATACAATTCCAATGATATCTGAGGAAAAGCCAGTGCAACAAAAATTGAGGAAAATTCATCCGAATTTAGAAAGTCAGATTAAAGCAGAGTTAAACAAACTCTTGAAGGTTAAGATAATTTTCCTTGCTAGACATTTAAAGTGGGTTTCTAACTTAGTACCTGTCAGAAAGAAGAAAAGTGACATTAGAATTTGCATTGATTTCAGGAATCTTAACAAAGCCAGCCAAAAGGATAACTTCCCACTACCAACAATGGAGCAAACTCTTCATTCAGTAGCTGGTTCCAAATTAATGTCTTTCTTGGATGTTTTTTCTGGATATAACCAAATATTGGTGCATTCAAATGATAGACTTAAGACTACTTTCAGAACTAAGTGGGAAACATATGTCTATCAAAAGATGCCTTTCATTTTGATTAATGCTGGGGCTACCTTCCAGAGAGCAATGGATATAGCATTCAAGGGTTTAATTAATAAGTCAATTATTGTCTATTTGGATGACATTACTATCTTATCTAAGAAAAGAACAAATCATTTACATGATTTGAAGCAAATCTTTGAACGCTGTAAAAGGTATGGGATTTCATTGAATCCTAAGAAATCATTGTTTGCTCTTGACCAAGGTAAATTCTTGGGGTTTATTGTCTCAAAATATGGTATTTATATCAATCTAGAAAAGATCAAGGAGATTTCTGATATCCCACTTCTACACAATAAAAAATCAATACAATAATTCTTAGGTCAAATAAATTTTGCAAAAAGGTTTGTTCTAAATTTTTCACAGATTGTTTTACCATTACAGGCTATGATCAAGAAAAATTCAGTGTTCAAATGGGAGCATAAAGAAAAAAAAGTTTTTGATTCAATCAAACAGGCAATCATAAATGCTCTTGCAGTAAACACTCCAAATTTTTCCAATCATTTTATTTTATACACTTATGCATCCGATACTTCCTATGCAGCTGTGTTGACACAAATCAATAATCAAAACATGGAAGCACCCATATCATTTTTTAGTTCAAATCTTTAAGGTGTTGAGCTTAATTATTCTGAAGTAGAAAAACAAGCTTTCGCTGTGTTCAAATCTATTAAAAACTATAGGCCTTTCCTCTTAAAAACTCATACAAAAGTAATAGTCCCATTTTCAGCAATGAGACAATTAATAGCCCAAAGGGAGTTAGGAGAAAAGAGGGCAACTTGGGTTATAGCATTACAATAATATGATTTGGACATTAAACCAGCGAAAATTGTCAAAGGTCAAGGTTTTTGCAAGTTGTTAGTAGGAGTTTCTAACATTCAGAAACATGAAGGTTCAAATAATATTGAGGAAATCAATGAGATAAGTACCATCAACCCTGAATCTCAATATGCAGATTTGTTATTTTATTTGAAAAATGGATATGCTCCTTCTAATCTTTCCTATAAAAATAAACGTGCCATAATACTGAAAGCTAAAAACTTCGAGATTATTGATGATGTGTTGTTTAGAAGGAATTATGATTCGGTTTTATTAAGATGCCTTGAAAAGACTGAAGCACAGAAGGTCTTGTAGGAATTACATGATGGTCCAGCAGGTGAACATTTTTGAGGTGATACAATAGCTCACAAAATTATACATGTGGCTTATTATTGGCTCACATTATTTAAAGATGCCCATGAATATGTAAGGAAATGTAGAACATGTCAAACTACCAGTGGAAGACAAAGAAAGCCAGCCTTTCCTTTGCAACCAGTCAACATTGAACAACCATTTGAACAATGAGGATTGGATATCATTGGAGAGATTATTCTACATTCCTCTAAGAAGCACAGATATATCCTTACAGCCACGGATTACTTTACAAAGTGGGTAGAAGCAATTCCTTTGAAGGTAGCCAACTCTGAGGCAATTATCGACTTCATAGATCAGTTCATCATTACCAGGTTTGACGTACCTAATGCTCTCATTTTCGTTAATGCATCTTATTTCTCTGGAAATACCATACATGAATTTGCGATTAAAACATGATTTAAATTGAAATATTCTGCAAACTACTACCCTTAGGGTAATGGTTTAGCAAAATCAACCAATAAAAATCTTATCAAAATCATTAAGAGAATTGTTGATCAGAATCAAAAGAATTGGCACAAGTCTTTAGTATTTGCATTATGGGCAGACCGCATAACACAGAAGGCCTCAATAGGCACTTCTCCATTCAATTTAGTGTATGGAAAGGAAGCTGTCATACCAGCAAACTTAGCACTCCCATCTCTAGCCTTAGTGCAGTTTATTGAAGAAAGTCCCTCATCTTCTATTCAATTGAGATATAATTTAATCCTTAAATTAGAAGAAGAAAGGGAAAAAGCCAGAATAACACATGCAAAGAATCAACAGGTTGTTAAGTCTTTTTTTGATACAATTTCTACCGGCCCAAAACTTTTACAAATTGGTGATCTTGTTTTGAAATGGGACAAAGCGCACGAAGATAAAGGTAAACACACTAAATTTCAGAAAATGTGGCTGGGACCATTTCAAATCATCGAGAAGATAGGCCCATCAACATTCATATTGCAAGATCTATCAGGAAAGAGAGATTCTCTTCCTATCAATGGGCTTATCTTGAAAAAATTCTTTACCTAAGAAGGTAACCCCTTCTTACTTGTAAATATTCAATTTGCAGTTGTGTTTGTTTGAATTTTTAGTTTTGTTTGTTTGTTAGAAAATAAGGTTGTAAATAGCCTTCTATTGGCCTTTACTGTTTTGAAGATTGCTTAAAGAAAATAGTGTTAATATTTATTCTTGATAAATGGAAGCCTAAAAGGGAAAGAAGGAAGTTATAGGGAATTAGATAGAATTAAACTCTGAAAAACTCTTTTATTTTTGTAAGATCTTTTCAGATCTTGAAAATAATGTAAATTATCCTAAGTTTTTAAAGCCCAAATGAGGTTATCTGTAAAAATAAAAGACTTATCCAAACCTAGCATCTACAACTCTTAAATTGTCATCCATATTCTCTTAAGGAGTAAATCATTCACCCCATCCACAAAGTTTATGATTTTTCAGAGTGTAATTCTAAAATATGTTTGATTAAAAAGATAAGAGGTCTCATTACGAGCCTGCTTACCATGATCATAGGGAACTAATTAAACTGACATTACCAATACTGCATATCAAAACAGGGCAATGGCTTATAATTATAAGACAAGGGGTCTCATCACGAGCCAGCTTGTTCAGTTCAATTAAAATCAGTGAATGGCATTGTCAACAGCTGGCCACTAAACCAGGACAATGGATTTTATCTTTTAAATATAAAAAAGAAAAATAAAGAAGATAGAAAATGCAAAAAAAGAAAATATGTGGAAACATATCATTTTGGATTTACTCTTAGAAATTATACTCTGAAATAGATGGGACAATAAATGATTGAATGGTTAAAAGGTAACCCTGTCGAGACTATAAACATTTGCTGGCAACAGGGGCTCTACCTATGACAACAGAGTCATCATATAAGCTAAGTTGGAGAAGTTCCCTTGTTTTATCTTTATCAACCAATCAAGGCTTAAATAAACTTAGAATGTTTTTATTTTTAAGATGGGAAAGAAATTGCAGAAACATTTTTTCATTATATTCAGAGTTAATGATAATCTAATTATTCTTAGATTATTTTCTCTATACTCAAAAGTTTTCAAATTAAGAAAGTTAGAATATTGCATTATATTCTCAGAGATAACTGTTTCTTCCAATGAATTTCCAATTGTTGTGTTGTACAACAACCCCCCCCCCCATTTCTAAATTTTTATCGAAAAATTTTAAATAGAAATGGGTCCCTTTTTAAGATTTAGGTTAATTCAATGATTCAATAATAATCGCATGCTTGGGATTAATTATATAACACATAAAAACCCTTATCAAAAGGCCTGATGCAACAGAGCTATTATCCAAAACCTTTTGATAAAATATGAAATATCCTTTTAGAAAGCCATCATAAGTAAATCTCCGATGCAATAATGCGATCGGAGATCGCATATCGCTAAGTTAAGCCACAATGCATTCTAAATGCTCTTTTCTAAACCTCCAATCTGATAACATAATCGCAATCGGAAATCGCGCATATTACGTGACACATAGCAGAAGCCCTTTCGAACTTCCCGATTGCGATATCATAAAGTAAGGCACATGTTTCAAGAACTACCAAAATGTTTTATTGGCAGGCAGAAACCATAAAAGCAGTAATAGATGAAAACGTAATAAATCAAACAATGCGTTGATTACCCCTTTGCCTTATTATATTCTTTTATCGTGATCGGAGCTATCAGTCCGAAATGTTAAGCCTTACCCATTGATTCTCCCGATTGTGATTCGCGATTTATCACTGATCACTAATCGGGAAAATCCAAAGACACGTTTGAAAGGATCATCAAGCATATGTCCGATGCGACGGGTAATTATTACTTTTATTTACTACGATTGGCGGTTATGATGGTCATTAATTTCGCAGTTAAGGGTGAATCCTTCGAGGATTTCACCCGTGGTGATACTTAATTACATTTGGTTTATCATATGCAAATTACCTTAACTGTTTTCATTCCGTATTAGCTTTCAACAGAAATATTTCTTTGTTACGTTTTCCATTGTCTGTGCAGAGCTACTCTGAGCTCATGAATCCGGAAAAAATGGGAAAGAAGGTGAAGAAAGCCAAGGCCCCTGTCATAGTCAAAGAACCAGAGCTGAATAAGAAAGGATTGATATCAGATACGACTTGCCTCAGTTTAGGAAAAGCAAGCTGGGAGAGTATCTATAATTTACTAGAAGCAGAAGAGCCTGAAGAACTCGAAGAAGAAGCTACAATAGATTCTAAAAGAAAACCAGAGAATACGTTGAAAGAATTGGCTTGCTCATACCTATACAGAATAGCAGCGCGTGCCAAATTTTTGCCATATAATGACGTGGTTAGGTGGATTGTTGAAAGAATTGCGACCACAGACAAGACATTCTCTACAGCTGATGGAAAAGTGTTCAGGTCATTTAGAGCAGAGGATCTTAGACAAATGTACCATTTACCTCAGCCAGGGAAGCAATATAATAAAGCATCCTTAGAAGCTTTTGCCAAGGAAAACGACATTGAATCAGACCATATCAGGCAATGGAGACATTTCCCAACCAAGCACAAGCACGAGACATCGGGAATGTACTCTGTAGATTCATTAGCCTCTCCTTATTGTTATGCTGGTGCAATGATGTGTAGACTCTAGGGAGTCCATAATTCTGCTAAGTTCTCTATAGATATGGTTCCATTAATGGAGGCTGCAATTCATGGCTATATCATGGATTGGGCAAACATTCTGTCTGATAAAATGGCCACCGAGATACTTGAATATAGAAGAAAGAGGTCTGTGACTTCTCGGGTGATACCTCCCTTTTACTTCAATGCCTATATTGTGGGAACCATATGTTTTGATTCCGAATACCCAATTTTCGGATGGAAATGGACTCCCCAGGATCCCAATCCCATTCACATCTATCACAAGGAGCTATGGAAAGCCCATTATAAGAACCACTTGTATAGAATCTGTCATGGTTTTATTCTTCCTGCACATTATGCCATATTCAATAAGCCTGCTCCTAGGTTATCTGAGGAGGCAATGGTCGACTTAACTGTAGTTGGCAGTTGGTTTGGAGAAGAGAAATTCACCTATATAAGGGTTTTCGACAGTCTTACTGATCCTCATGTTCTTCCCCTTTACATCCCTAATAAAGTACTGGCCCGGGGATTAGCGTATCAGATAATAGTTGCAGAGATGTCAAAGACCCTTAGGGATTCCAAGAAACACATGTGGCCTACATTTCCCCTTCGGTGTGGTGCCTTTACCCTGCATGATTTTAAACATGTAGAGAAAGAGGCCGAGAAAATCAAGTTGTTAAAACTTGCAACTATTCCAAAAAGGCAGTATGACCCTAGAAAGGTTGCCTACAATGTTACCTCTCAGGCTAAAATTGCCAGATTTGATCACGAAGAGGATAGCTTTGACGACTTGTTTGCTTCAACAGAAATATTTTCCCAGGTCAAAGAAATGGCTAAGACTAAATTGGGAACACAAGGATTAGAAAAATTCAATAGGCTTAGGGCCCAAAGATTGGAAACCCTGCCCCTAGATTTATTAAAAACGACATCTATGGTACAACCTCAAGGCTACATTGAGGAGAAAATTACTGAGAATGCTCCCGAAATTGAAAAGGTTCCTGAGAAGGAGAAGACAATAGGACAGGAGCAGAAGCAGGTAACAGGTAGCGTACCCCTTGATGCAGACATTAATATTGACCCTAATTTAATCAAGGAATGGGAACATTTTGATTCAATCATCAGTAATCCAAAGAACACCCAAGGGTTCACCACACCAGAGGTGTCTACAGCACAGAAATCAGTAGTCAACACAGTTCCGATTATAGGAACAAGCGGCCCACCCAAGCTTCATAAAGACATAGAGATCATCCCTGAAAATCCCACTGATGAGATTGTTTTGCATATAAAAGAAATACCACCATTGGATGTCTTCTACAGCCCTAAGCATAGGGCCGTAGTTGAAAGACAGAGGAAGGAGAGGAAAATTGATCACTCTCCTCTTTTGAATCCTCAGATGGAAATGATGAATGTGGTATGGAAGGATGAAATAAATCCCTCCAAAGATTAACCAAACTTTCTCAGTATGCGGGAGCACATACAGCGGCAACAATAAATAAGGTTTCAGAGGTTAATCATTTATTGAAGGAAAAAGACTAGGTGATCATTCATCTAGAGGCACAATCGGTAGAATGACAACAAAAAATAGAGCAACTTGAATAGCAGTTGGCGGAACAGAGACAACTTAATGAATAATTAAATGAGAAATTAATTAATGAAAAGCAGAGAATTGATGAACAGGCCATCCATAAGTAGCAAGAGTTGTCTCAAGCATTGAGTAAACTATAGCTATTGAACAAGCAGGTGAAGAAATCAAAAGAAGAGCAAATTGCCCAAATGAAAGATCAAATAGAGCGATTCAAAGGATATCCCCAGGTAGATGAATTTAGAACTGAAGCCCTGGAGATGACCAAAGCTTTATCCCGACAATTGGACCTTCTCTGTCATAATATATCATTGGCCGTTCCTTTGTGTGATATCTCAGCTATGATCGAAAAATCAGTGGAAGCAAGGCTTGAGTTAGAGAAGGAAGATGAAATCTTAACTAATTTTCTATCTTGGCAAGATTCAAATGAAGGAAAAACTGCCAATTTGCCAAAGATACAGGAGTCACATAAATAAATTCTATTTTTCGAATGGGAATCTCAATTAATGAACGCTGAGAGAGCTACATCCAAATGCAGATCAGCAACAAATAATCTAATTGAATTAATCAACAATAGTCTGTATTTATCTAATCTAATAACAGAATGCTCTCCACGAAAACTCCCAAAGGTAAAATCATTAGAACAACAATGGAAACAAGAGCTGATGCAAAGAGAAAAACTGATCAGAGGCATTCACAGCCTAACATGGGAAACGTTTTGGTTTTTCCTTGTAAAACCACACAGTCAACAAATGGCGATGAAGTGTCTCACAGATGTGATCAACCACATGATCCCCGAACTTGCCGATGCCACATTTACAGCTCAGTTACACTCTCGTATGAGTCAGCCACCAGAGGTCTAGCCAATGCTTGCCATTTGTCAACTGCGATCACAAGAAGATAAGCTGATACAGTGAATCCTTTCAACCGACTGCAGCACTACTATTTCAAGATAAATCCCATATTTTTGTGTTTTTGGTTATACCAGCTCATAGCAACTTTCTTTCTTAGTTTGTTATTTTTTGTAGTATTTATAGACCCTTTCATGTTTTTGGAAAGAGTCCGCAATTTTGTATTAAGACTTAAATCAGAGGTTGCACTATTGTACTTCCGATATATTTTTTATATAGAAGACTGGACTAGAATTCTGAATTTTGACAAAGAAAGCTTTTATGAGATATGTACTTTTTCTTCTTATGAAAGTATTCCCAAATTAGAAGGCAGAATTTGAATGTGATTCACATCAGAGGAGATCCAAATGCATACGGTACTACTATCTATGTTTTTGCTTTATTTTTCTATGTGAATTGGAATTTATCAACTTTGCTATTATTGATGTGTATATGTTTCTACAACAATTCTTTATCCTGTCACTACTGAATGTTTCTGAATTGTCATCTTTCATATATATATGTCAGTGATATATTACGATCAGTGCAATAACGTTTTAATTATTACTTTGTTCAATTAATTGAACAAAGTAATTATCATATGAATGCATATTTTTATTTATGAGTAAGTCATCTTCATGTTTACTTGTCAATAGAAACAATCAAGAATCGCATTGAGAGAAGAATACCCAGGATAGATTAGTTATATTTGTATATTTTTTCACTTCAGAATAAACCACTTATCATTCTCGTTATCCATTACAAATCAATCATCCATCAACTCATATATCACTGGGAAACTGGTCCCATTACATCCAGTCGGAGCCACCACACTAAACAGAAAATGAGTTGCTTTAAGGTCTGGACCAGGTGGTTTTCCCTGATGTTGATGCAGCAATTTTAGAGGCATCAATAGGACCTTCGCTGAGGTCCTGAAAGACAAGTAAGGAAGTACATCAATAAGCCCTAAAATCTTATCGATCTGCGTGAAGGCAGAGAGAGGTATAAAACTGACATCACGACCATCTCAAGGTGCAGAAACTTGGTTCCTTCATCCACCCATACTGCTTCGGGTGAGACTTCAGTTCACGCCCCGCGGACTGATGCTGAAAGGGCCAGTAGTGTAGGGATTTTCTTGGTTGACTAATGCTAAACCTGGGTCAGGCCCCATCAAGACAAAAAATGGTTTCGTTGTCAGGACTGGGATCTGCATAATGAGATGTGTGATGTCGTATCACTGGAAGATCCATGAATTTGCGACACAGGAGAACATGAATCCGTGATTGATGAAGGAACAATGGTTGGAAAGATATCTATACACAGAGATACACGAAATCTTCTTCTATTCTTTGTCGGTTGAATTATATGAGTGGATCATGAAGTTGGGAGACGACCAAGAGAGGTGGAGGCTTGACGGTCCAATTGTCTGGACCCTGGAGTTAGTGCGGAAATTAGAAGCCTCTGAAGATAAGATTGCATGCCCTATCGATCATTGGCTCGACTGCATTATAGGAGGATTTGTGACTGAGTTCGCAGTCGACACTTTGGTGAGTTACAGTGAAGCAGAGTGGCGCTTCTTCAAAGGACCACTGGGTAAGTATTTGAGGTCTTTAAATACTTGGATTAAGATGCTATTGTGAAAAACGTAGGTTATGCAATTACCTTGATCTTTGGGGCTATGCGAAGTGGGAGGACTTATAGGAACGGAGTGAGAAAGGGCCCTGAATATAGCCCACTGATTGAACCTCCTCTGAGTGACGATGAGGGAGTAACATAGGCTTCTTCGCAGAGTGTTATTCAGTTGATAAGATAGGAGTTCCCGCGAATACCATATCCATCTTCACCTCCATCGCTTACAACCTCGCCCACACCATTGTAACCTCCATCTTAGTTCAGTATGGTGAATTCAGTAAAGCTGCAGCTGTTCAAGGGCTTGGGAGACGAAGATTCGGACCAGTTTTGTTTCGTCGCAAAGTCTTGATGGGAAGCTCAGGGTATCATGGATGATCAAATGAAGAAAGCAAGGTTGGTCAGTGCCTTGCAAGACCATGCACTAACATGGTACATTAAATACTACACTGATAACCCGACGTCCGCATTGGCAGATATCTAAACTATGATGAATAAGGAATTCAGTAGACCTAAGTCTGAAGCACAATTCATTGTGGGATTCAAGGAGATCATGATGAAACCTGGCGAGATACCCTGGGAGTTGGATCAAATATTGAAATGTACGATCCGTGAAGCTAACATGAATTTGATTGATGGGCAACAACGCGAATGGTTTGTGGCCTTGCTCCTACCTCACCTAAGGGTTGCGTTATCACAATAGAAGATTCAGACCCAGGCTTTAGCTTTGGAAATCATGATGAGATTGCATGAAACACCGATGCATGATCCGAATCTGGGGGTTTAGCAGATTCACGCACAGTTGTAGAAGCTTCACCTCGAAATGCAAAGCTTGAAGAAAGACAAAATAGCTCGGCCAGAGGCGCGTGCAGAGGTTTGGTGCCTGAAGTGCAAAGGTCAGGGGCATGACAAGAATATCTATCTAGTCTTTGCAAATTATGTTGCAGCCAAAGGACCAATGCCTCTGAGGCTGGAGGCTACAGCAAGGCCAAGTACAGGGCCCGCACTATGGTGTGCTATCTGCCCGGTAGCTAGGAAACATGCGATTAACAATTTCCTTTTGCTGCAGAAATTCGTACAGACACCACAACAACTCTTATGCAATTTTTGTCAATCAGTAGGGAATGACAAGCATAATTGTCATAGTTACGAATTAATGATGGATAGAACACCTGCATACAGGGTGCTGACAAAAACGCAGCCTCCGGACCAAGGCATTGGAGGTCTAGGAGACTACGCAAGAGATTTTTTGAATCCGACGCGGCTATCATGCCACTATTGTACTGAGTTTGACCATGTGATGGAGGATTGCCCTATATTGTTGGCTAAGATTCGCGAAAAGGGGGCACAACCTGCGCAAACGATGTAGAACCTCCAGATGATGAGGGCTGAGCTTCATGAGGAAGACCCTAAGGTAAACATTATGCTGCGAAGTGGAACGAAGACTGGTGAGGATAAAGGGAAGTAGCCTGCAGAAGGTGAGTGGGTCCACAAAGCACCAGAAAAGGAGACTGGGTTTGATTTGGAGTGCGCAAAAAACATTTATGGAAGCAAAGAAAAGCTTCGTTGAGGCCTCTACCTAAGGAAGTCAGGAGAAACCAATTGAATAAATGGACCCGTCCATGATTACCATGTTCTTAGAAACCTGCATGAAACTGCTATGCGACAACAAGGTAGTGAAGGGACTACAGCAGTTGATCAATAGGTACGTTGGCAAGGTAAATCATTTGGTTTTGTTATATGACAACAAGTTTGATAAATTTCCAGGGAAATTTAGAATTCACTGGTTGGGGCCATATGTCATCAAGGAGATTACCGATGGTGGAGCAGTTCAGTGGGAAAAATTGAATGGCAAACCCTTCCCAGGAAAGGTGAATGGAAACTGATTGAAGCCATACGCTGGTGATCTGGCTAGATGACTACATGATGGCAGCATAGTCTTAGTGCTCCAGGCAGCTGAAAGGAGGCGCGGATTTATAAACTACACTGCCCGGGTTGTAGAGCTGTGCGATTGGGGAACTGCACAGAACGAAGAAAAGTCACGGTGTCTACAGAAGTGCACAGAGGGCTACATTGCCAAGGGAGAAACCACGCGGGGCCACCAGAAAGTGACCGTTATGGTCACTGCTCAGGATTTGACAGTGAAAAAATGACCAAATGGAGCGGGGTGGGGGGGGGTGGCATTTAAGTCAGAATTTATGGGCCAAATCTTGGAAGATCTGCCGCCAATCTGGCATTAATGAACAAATTTTGGCAGGAACAGTGGGATTTGAATTCGAAAATGCCAATAAATTACAGATGGTTGTCCAACAGAAAACATTTTGCATATTGAGATATTTTGAGTTGTGCTATCTACTGTGCATGAGCCACACATTCTTCGAAGAACTTCTTGTTTGGCCATCATTTGATCAATTTCTAGAATCTGACTGCAAGATTATCTGTGAAATTATGCTAGGACCAAAAACCATGAGCGCTGAAGTAATGACAGGCGATGGAGCCATTCTAGAGGTAGTAATGGCAAGAGAGGGAGATGCCCTGGAAGCTGCGAGTGTTGGAGTTCCAGCTGAAGTACCTAAATCACCAAGGTCGCCTAAGATGAGGCCTACCTCGACAAAGACCAAGAAGGGTAAGAAACCAGTGACACTGTAGCCAATGTGTGCATCACCCAGGAATCACCCATAGAAGGACAAGCCCAAAGCGTGGGAAAAGGGCAAGGTGGTTGACCTCGAGCCAGAAGAAGAGGTTGAAGAGATCAATGTGGATGATGAGGACATTGAAATGGGGGTGGAGGATGTTGTTGTTGAGGGGTCCAACCCCATTTCTAAACTTCCTGAGTACATTCCTTCACGCAGGGACAAGACAAAGGTGTCGAAGGATATTGACAAGAGTAAGGTCACACTGCGCACACCCTTACTGTTGGACAAAATTGCCTTTGAAGGACCACGCTTGGGGCGTGTCCCCTTCTCAAACTGGAAGATTGAGATTTGGCTGTGTTGGGTCCCTATAATACTAGAGATTACCCCATTACTATTGTAGTTGTATCCCTTATTAATATTTTTGTGCCCCTATTGTCCCCATATTGTTATTACTGTGCCCCATAGAATCCCTCCATTGTTATTTTTGCAGCTTTATATTATTATTGTTAGGTCGGCTGGGTTATATTGTGACTCCTTAGACCCTTATATATAGAAAGGAGGTTTTGTCATTTGAATCATCCAAGAATTGTTCATTTATGTAATGTAAAGGAGGTTTACCCCTCTAAGAGACTGAATTTTAATGCGTTGATCTATCTTTTATATCTTTTTCTTGAGCTGGTTTCATAACATTTGGTATCAGAGCTTTGGATTCTAGGGTTTCACTACTCCAAATAGGTCATTGTGGAATTTTTACTATAACTTTTTTTCTACGATGTTTCAGAAGCTAAAAAAAAACCCATTTGAGAAGAAATCTCACTGAAGCTCGGGTCCGAATTTCAGAGCTTTTTGCGCTATATTTGCGGAGATATAATCTGAGGAAGTTGGTCTTTTTGCAGACTCCTGAATTACATTCCAAACAGGTGACCTGGGGAAAATCGTCATAACTTTCTCTCTGCGCATCAGATTGAAATTTTGTAAGAAGGCACAGAAAGAGGATGGACTTTAGTTTCTTGTATATATTTTTTAGAGCCAAAGGTCGAAACAGTGGCTCGTGGCACGTCATACAATTTCGCTCTACTGAACTAGTCTATAATCATGTCACTGTGGGAGATTTCACATAACTCTTCCTTGGAGAATCCAATTTGGATCAGACTAGTGGCATTGGAAAGAGGACACAGAGGGCTACTACAGGGCGCAATTTCAGAACTGGATGATCCGAAAGTACAAAGATACATCAAAGGCAATAT